>QNUK01000122.1:1013930-1391430 GCA_013621035.1 Clarias magur
GAACGTTTGGAACAACTTTAAAGCAATTTCTTCAAATTTTTTAAAAACTTTTTTTCCTAATAAAGTAATGTTTAAGATGAAATTAGATCATCTGAAAGTAGATTATTTGATGTTGTAGTGCTGTTACCATCTAATATCAGCACTCTTGGAATGAGATTACTCAATCAGAACTAACTGTTATATAATAGGAGTTCTAGTATACAGTAGGTTGTATGAAATGAAGCAGTTGTAATAGTTGTCGTAGTAGTAGTTGAAGCTGTTGCTATATTATTTATAGTAGTTATTGTTGTTGATAGCTATGACGGTAGTTGTTTCCTGCTAGGAGAAATTTCCTGCTGTGGAAATAAAATTTTAACTTTAGTAAACTTTAACGCTGACTGTTACAAAGCACTAGCACTGGTGACTCCTTACAAACATATCTTTTTTTTTTTTTTAATCCCCTCATTGAAATCATTATGCATTTTTCTTTGTTAAACAACAGTGTATTTTATTATTTTTATTTATTTATTTATTTATTTTAAAAGAGGTAGAGACCAGTATGCTGTGCCATCCATATACCGCACTGTAGTACAGCTGTAATGAATCCACCCTTATGTCCTTTTGATCGTTTTGCAGGCAATGAGGAAGGCCGACTTTAGCACTGGCGGGTCACTGGACTCTCTACCCACCGGCTTCAGCCTTAATGGACCACTGACCGTCTCACTGGGGTTCAAGAGCACTGAGAAGAACGGCCTTCTGCTGCAGAACAAACAGGCTGTGAGTCTTCTCCTGAGATGTTCATGTTAAAAGTTGAAGCAATTCCATTTGGGCTTTTTAAATAAAGCAACCTGCTCGTTAATCTTTTTTGTGTGTGAGTAAATAAGAGCGTGAAATGTCTGAGGCAAATCAACTAAAAGTGCGTTTTTGTTCTTCTCTGATTTCTGATATAGAACAAAGACATTGCGCTCTCTATGGTGAACGGATATGTGGTGCTTAAGTACCAGAATCGTGTTTGGAGATCCACAAAACAATACCAAGATGGGAAATGGCATTACGTTACTGTCACCAGCAATACCGGAAGGTAAATATAGTCTTGGTATATAAAGTACCTGTAGACTGTAGGCGGAATTCATATACACCAATCAGTCATAACATGAACACATTAAGATGATCAGTTATATACCAGTCAACTGGTGATGCCATCATGAGCACTTGCAAGAAGAAACGCCGGTGTAGCACAAAACCCCAAGAAAGTCAACATCCAGGCATCTTAACATCCAGTGCAGCACCATGTATGAAGTCCACAAGCCAACATGTGTAGTGTTTTATGTTGTAATGTCACGGCTGGTCAGTGTATACACACTGGTAAACAAAAACTAAAGAAAAAGGACAGGAAATATGGAAAGAATGAGCAATTTATTGTATCTTAGTAAGATTTTTAGGCTGATGGATTTTTAATTTACTGGATATGACGACTATTACAGTATACTGTATTCATTGCTTGATTATCATAATGCAGTACAATTCCCAGAAAGCATTATGGTTTCTTTGGTTCTTCCTCTAATTTGATCAGTGTTTTTCGTTTCCCTAAAGCCTCATTCACAGCTTCATATCTCGCATGTCTTGCAGAACGGAACTCCGAATTGATGAAGTCGACACAGGAGAGGATTTCACACAGCCCCCCAATCTGGCGTTCCAAGCCAATAACGTCACACTGGGTGCGCGCTCCTTCACGGGCTGCTTGTCCAACGTCTACTTAAGAAGGTTACTATCACTCCCACACCATTTCTATTTTTGTGCTAAATGAACGACCATCATCAATAGTGTGAAGCGAGAATCATGGATAAAATGGATATAAAAGTCCTGCTCGTACTGTAGTTCGGCATTCATGCACAAAGTAGGGTGTGTGAGATTGTGGTTCAAATCTTATGTATTTATTCATTTATTCATTTATAGGTCCGATGCTTTGTACCAGCCAGAGGACTTGAGTACATTTTTCCAGACGGGAAACGTAGTGATAGATACGTGCACGTCCGAGCATCAGCCCGAGAACATGTGGGCCAACAGGAGGAAGGTGAGCGTTTGTACACTTTCTCTTTCTTCAGAAAGAACAATGATGTGGTGACCAAATACAATGCAATTATACAACTGCTTCGAAATTATTTCCCATTCGATCTGAATAGTAGCTCGAATTTTAACACAGCAATACAGTAATACCGAATATACTGTAAATATGGCAGCAAGAGGCGATTAAGGGGCCAAGCACTTCCCAGCCCCACATGATTCAGGGACAAAGAAAGATCAAAAACTATAAAGGTTTTTAGGAAGATGTTGTTTGTTAACATGTTGTTAAGCCTATGTGCCAATACGTCAAAGATTTTCCTGTCCATCGGATATCAAAAACCCAAGAATGGAGCCTCATGGTCTGATGATGCGAAGGTCCTCAGAGGTTACATCCAGATGTTTGATCTGCTGGGTCATGTGCTCACATGTGTGTTGTGTGCTTTTGTTTCCAGTGATGAAGACGGTCCTGAGAGAGTGGACTAACAGGGAGACGTGTGTCAGCTTGTCTCATCTTAGACCAGCACTCACCTAACCAGACGCCTAATCTGATCACTGCATGAACATTTGATTCATTATTAAACATTTCTCACAGATATAATATATATATATATACACACATTTCCTCAAATCCTAACCTGTATATAAACACACCACCATTTATAAGAGAGAAAAAAGTAACATTGTTCTGGAATTTTCTTTGTCATTTTTTGTTGTTTGTACGAGTGTCAATTTAATTACCAGTGTGTGTGTTGGATAAATGACTACTAATAAACACTCTAACCAAGTTAATACGTTTCCATCATTCAGTCAACATGCTAATATTCTCATTATCCATGTTCTCACACTTCTTAACAATAAGTCATATTGTGTTTTGTACTATATCTTTGTGTGGACCAAAATCTGGGGACCAGCCTTTGATTTGTCTTCACTATGGGAAAAAAAAAAAAAAAAAGTCCCCACTTTAATCAAATATTGCTGCTAAAATGTTACCTTTCACGTACGAATGTTACTGTTCAACTTGGATTTTAGTGTAGCACATACTAGAATGAATTGTCTGCTTTCAAGTCAATGTGTGCAAGTGTGTGTTGTGTCAAAGGGATTTAAAGCACATGTAGTTGGACAAATTAATCACGGATACTTTAACACTTTCTCTACCAAGGTCAAGGTATAATTTCTCCGAATTACTCATTAAAAGTGTTAAATACTTAAAGTATACAGATCAAGAAAGAGAGAGAGAATTTAGCACAAATATTCAGTTTAATCCAGGAATCAGCATTAGAGCATAAAAACAGACCTAGGCAAATGGGGCATAATCCCCAAACTGAGAACGCTAATATCAGATTAGCATGAGTAAAAGTAAAATTCCACATTGAAAAAACACGCTTTTTCAGAAATGGTGATTAATTTCGCATATTTGCAGCTCTGGACATTGAAACAAATCACCAGCTTATACGGTACTCTCACCAGCCACTTTATTACCTTCACTTCATTCACCTTGATAATACTGGGTTTCTGCTTTTTCCTCCAGAAATGCCTTTCATGGTTTAGCTTCACTATCAAGGCACAGAAAACATTCCTTTGAGATTTTGGTCATTATTGACATGGTGTGTCTCCCATTCCACCACATCCCCCAAATACGCCCTATTGGATTGAGGTCTGGTGTCTGTGGAGAACATTTGAGTAAAGAATACGAGTAAAGACAATGTCACCGTTTGTTTTGTTTTTTCTGCCACATTCAACGCTGTTTTAATGTGTCATATAATTAACCCAAACTGTACCGTGGCAAAATGTATAACAACTAGACAAGATTTTGCACCAAAGTTGTTGGGTGTGGCACGGTCTGGCATGGGATATTTAAGAATGATTCATTCGTCATTCATTATTAGTACTCGTAGTAGTTTGTTTTTATCCCAGCAGGAATGTTTGACTTGTTCAAATGTTGTAGCATAGTTAACTTGGTGATCTAACCGATGCCTTGCTTGTTAGAATCACTATGATGATGAACATTGAAGCACCAACGTTGACTGGTGAAATGTTGAACAAATCACCCAAACAAAATCTTAGAAATGCAAGTAAGAATCCTCTTCAATACATTAATCAGCTGCAATGTGTCCTTCAAATGCTCATACTGTACATGTACTGCTGGATGTCGGTTCTTGTTCCCTTGACCAGGACACAAACCTGAACCCAAGCCATGCGCATGGTAGAGCTCGAGTCTATCCATTGGTGGAGCAGAGAAGAAGCTGTTCAATACATGTAGATTGCTTTGTAAAACAATGTTTCTTTAAAGAATAAAAACTACTAGATGACTGCAATTGACACAAGTGTAGAGTAAGGAAAGAAAGAAAAGACTTGTACTGGGAGCAGAAGTATCAATATGTCGGGAAAGTGCAGGTCTGTTCTGCTTAACATCGAAGAGTTGACATTTTGTCGCTTTGAGAAACCCAAGAAGTAATTTGAACTTTCAAAAACAATGTTGTCACATTTTGTTCATGTCAAGAATTCAGGTTCCTGTTCATCTTCTATTTAGAAGAACCAATTTGATGCACACTGTAGGTAGAACTTTCGAGAAACTATTATAGTTGATGTCCAGTGGGTGGAGCCAGGACACTATACAAAGCAAGTGGAAGAACTTTTTAGAACCGCTTTAAAGACCTTATTAATATAGAAAGGACAGGGAACATTACAGTACATCTTTGAGCAGACATTAGAGACAGTCCTGCACCTGATGCAGTTTCCTATCCCATAATCACAGTTTCTGACTTGTCCTGGTTAATTGACTGACTTGTTAATTGACAGACATTCCAGCCGCTGACCCACTGACCAGAAAGAAGCGGTGAATGAACAAGAGCAATCTCCTTAACCAGGTCCCACAATGACTATGGATTGGGTGGCTCATGAAATCAAAACCATGATTTGATGGTACCTAGATGCAGGTCAATGGCTGAACTCTCCCAATGAGTGCCATCAGGGAAGGAAAACCTCCATAGATGTGATGACCTGGTCATTCAGTACATTCAGATCGCCAGCTGACTATTTAATTGCCACATAACGTTGATGAGTCTAGACGCAACACCAGATCATAACCCCGCCTCCAGAGGCTTATACAGATGACACTATGCATGATGGGTGCATCGCTTCATGTTCCTCCCTTCTTACCCTGACACGCCCATCACTCTGGAATAGACTCAATCTGGACTCATCAGCCTGTGTTTTCCATCGCTCCAAAGCATAATCTTTATTATTGTGTCAAATTTAAGGCTTTTTTTTTTTCCTGATGAGTCTCACTACCCAGTGGTTTTCTGTTGGCTACACAGCTGTTTAGTCCTAATTCTGTGAGCTCTCATCACATGGTGCGTGTATGGAAATGCTTTTACTTTTATAATTAAACATAGTTCTGGTTTTTGTTGTGGATTTTTTATTATTTTTTTTTTTACCATGCAACTTCACTAAGTGTTTAAGTGATCTCCATTAATGAGTTTTCTTTCTTTTTTTTTGTCCACATTTCTTCCACAAAATTGGTGGGTTAGCACTATCCTTCCAGGTTTTGCTAATGTGTTAAAAGGCGCTTATGCCAGTTCCAGTAATTTCAAATCTCCTGACTTGTTTTGTTTGCTTGAGGCAGCTCAATAAATTTTTTATGTCTCAACTTTTTTTTTTTTTTTTTTTTTTTTTGATTGGCTGGTTGGTCTTCATATATACATTTGTAAATATTGGAAACCACCCATTTTCAGCATTTCTACAGATTTGGGAAGAAAAGTGAAAAACATTGCTCATGTTTTTTTTATAGGACAGCAAGCAGGAGATAAAGGATGAAGTAGTCTCTAGCTGCTTCCTCCCGACTCCGATCGCACACTCCTTTCACCTCGCGGGTGCTTCCAGCAGTCTGAGCTACACCATGCCCTCTAAAGCTAGCATACACAGGCGAGTTTGCTTCCTGTCAACACTTGATACAGTATGTTGCAATATACAATTGTTCATAACATCAACAGATTATAGTGTAGTTAAATTGCCCACAGATTGTCATGTAATGCTTTGTTTGCTCCACAGGCCGTATTTTAGCTTGGATGTCAAGACGAGGGTATCAGAAGGTCTATTGTTCTACATCCCGGCCGAGCAGGAAAAGTATCACCTGGCTCTGTACGTGTCTAAGGGAAGAATCCGATTGTCAGTCGGCCGTCGGAGGGAAATCTTTAACAGGGAGAAGTACAATGACGGAAAGTGGCACACGGTTAGAATTCTACTGTGTTGGTTATTTTTAATCATCATCAGTCTGTTGCCGTTGTTTTCACAATTCATCATTAAAGTACATATGTATTCTAAGGGGGTATTATGGTTTTTGACTTCTTAGGGTGAAATCTCGTAATGCGAAACACACTTTTCCATAAGAAATAATGTTAATGCAGATAATTCGTTCCAGCCACCCAAAAATATGAACAATACTGTACTACCAATTTCCAACACCAACCAACACAATTCCTTTCCAACAGAAGACATGCAAATAAGGTCAAATAAAATAAACAAAATAGTTCAACTTTAAATCTCACTTAACCTTATTTTATGATTCCTCTTGGCACCGGCTGCTTTAAACATCAAACTAAAAGTCGCTCCGTTTTAATCTTAATCTTTAAAATGTTCTTGGGACTCGTAGTGCTACTGTATGTTTTTTCACTAAGTGCAAGAAAAAAAAAAAAAATATATATATATATGTAACGCAAACAAGTTCTGATCAGTTACCCGCAACTGGGTGTACTCGCAACCAGAAGTACACAACGACAGGTTCGGTTGCTCGTATGCCGGAAATGCTTCATATGACGAGGTCAATTTTTTGCAAAATTTCAGTTTAGTGAAAATTCACGAGGAGTTCATATGCCGAGCAAATAAACCAATGAAATAAATAAAAAAATTAATGAATGCTGCAAATACTATGGATGGATGAATGAATGAATGAATTAAAATACAATAAAATAATAATTTTGGGTTTGATTGGGATATTTTTACCATTTATATTTCCAAGTTCCATTTACTGTATAGGCACTAAATAAACCAACCAACAAACAAAAACAAATAAATAAAATGGACATATTCATTTATAGTTATTATGTTTTTTTTTTTAATGATACACCCAATAATTTTTTTTCTTCATTTCTTTTCTAAAATGACCAATTATGACATCACACAATGTGTTTATCAAGCGTCTTTTTTATTAACAAAAGCCTTTTCAGGCCTAAGTAGTAAAAGGTTCTGGACAGCATAGAGAAGTTTAATGCTGTAAGCGGTGACGCTGGGTGATCTCCTGGCAGGTGACACTGAGTCTGGAGAAGCGCAGGTTTCGGCTGGTGATCGATGGGCTGAGGGCTCAGGATGGCGTGCTGAGTCCAGGAGAGAGCGCGTCCTTTCAGCTCAGCACATCTGTGTACCTGGGCAGCCCTCCACCACACACACACCTTGATCTGAAGGTGATCTAACACACACACACACACATGTTGTGTTTAACTTGATTTTTATTTATTTATTTTTTTTTTTACACACCTAATAAAGCAGTCCTAATTTCTCGTAATCTCATGTCCAGTGGAAGATGTTGCCGGCGCTGGGCGTGGTCGGGTGTGTCCGGAATTTCCGGATGAACGGCTCGGCGTTGGCGGCGCCAGCACTGAATCGCGGTGTGGGTCTGTGCTTCGAGGGGCAGATGGAAAGCGGGGCATACTTCTCAGGGCAGGGGGCTTACGTCATCATCGGTGAGTCGTGATCAAACGCTTTCATCGAGTCAATAACATTTACGGTAGAATTTTATCCTGTGATGTGTTGATTTATATCCAGCATAACTGATGGAAGACCGGCATACTGTAGCTTTCATTATAAATGATTGATAAAATGTAAATAAAACTAATATTTTAGAGTGAAATGAAAGAGGTTCGATTTTGGAGAGACTTTTTCGTGTTTGTTTAGATGAGTCATTTGGAATAAGCCAGAAGTTTGACCTTGTGTTCGAGTTGCGTCCCAGTCATGAGACCGGCCTCCTGCTGTACGCCGGAAACTCCGAGCATCATCTCACCGTGTTCATGAGGAAAGGAGAGGTGAGCCTGTGCACAAAGGGACTCCAAAAAAAATGTGTCTTTGTATGACATTGTGCGACATTGTACAGCATTGTATTAGCAAAGACAAGACAAGAAAAAAAACGCACCTGAACGGTGTTTACTTCGGACTTGCAGGTGGTGGCTCAGGTGAATAACGGTGGCGGCAGCTTCAATGTGTCTGTTCAGCCGAAGCAGTCTTTGTGTGACGGCGTGTCCCACAGAATAGCAGGTAAATCCTACCATCGGACACTGTAGACTATAGACCATAGACTACATCTGTCGACATTAGTGTAGGAGAAATGTAAAGAAGATTGATTGTTGATCGCATTATCGTCCTCCTCTGTCAGTTATCCAGCAGCACAATGTGGTGGAGATGCACGTGGACACTGAGGGGAAATATATAATCGGCCCGATCTCATCTTCTCCTACCAGGGACAGATTTCCTGTTTACGTTGGAGGTGTTCCAGGTAAACGCGCTTGGACTGAAAAGACTAATCCTCATTAGTGGAGGGTTTTACTTTTCAAAATCCATAAAAGAAACTTTGTTCTAGGAATTATTTATAAAAAAAAAAAATAAAATAAAAAAAAAAAAAAAATATATATATATATATATATATAATATATATATATATATATATATATATATATATATATATATATATATATATATATATATATATATATATATATATATATATATATTATATATTATTATATTATATATATATATATATATATTGAGATTTTTTTTTTGAAGAGTCAGGCCATTATTTGAATCGCCATACTGTGCTTAAAGTCATCTGTAAATGTAAATTCGCCAGAAAGTCCCGCTTTGATTTGAACACCCCTTGTATTTTCCGGCGGAAGCTTTTTACAATTATTGTTTTATTTTGACTGTGCTGCATTATTTAAATGTATTTGTTGTATAGTTATTTAATAATTAATTTATTTGAACACCTGCATTCCATTATATAATATGAATGTTTATTGGCTATATTACTACATTGACTCTTACAGGTTTCATATTTTTGTTTATAAAGGATGCATACAGTACTATTACAATTTCATGGAATAGTGCTGTATTGTATGTATTTTTCTTGCTCAGATTTCAACATGACGATGTAATGTCATCATAACATGAGAATAATGTGCATTATATATATATTAGACTGAATTTGGTTATGATGATCAAAATCACCTCCCTGTTTTGCAGATCGTCGGCGGTTCCCATTCCTCCCTATTACTGAACCCTATGTTGGATGTCTCCAGAACATGGTCTTTAACAGAGATGTGGTGGTGTTTGAGAAGCTCTCCGGAGTATTCGGGCCTGTAAACGTGCGAGAGTGTCCAATTACCCTGAGAGCTCCTTCTGCACAGTAAAGTCATTTCCACTGCTGTAGGTTCATACACATATACGTATAAGACCAGGAATCATGAGTGTTGTATGTCACGGTGTCCTGTTTTTACTGTTAAATACAAAAGTCACGGTTAAGTTATTGTGGACAGAGCTAAAGTAAAGCTGTCGAGTTTTGTGCTCCAAGAGATAGATCTATCTTCTGATTGGATACATTCATTTATTACCTGGTCTTGTTTGCACAGTATTTATACACACACTAATTTAATTCTTTGTGAAATGATGCATTGTACTGTACTTTGACCACTGTAATGTTTACCATCTGATTGTCATTTCTACAAGCTGTATTATATTATTATTATATTTGGTGTAAAGACTTATTAGGTAAAATAATGGACCATTTTTGTAATATTGTTGGTGATGCTTGAAATCTTTGCAGTATTAAAGTGATATTTTTCCCCTACTGTTTTCTTTATGGGCACTTTACCAATGGCAAAATTCCTTACAAATCTCATATACTGTATGACGAAGTCGAAAAAAAAAAGTTTCTTTGTGATTTCAGTAAGTACTCAGTTACACTACACGTGTCTCCATTGCTAAGTGTAAAAATGGACTAACTTGATTTAGAATAGGTTTTCCATTTAACATAAGAAAACAGAGATGCTCTTCTGCACGCTATGTTTGTAGTTCTTGTAAGAGTGCTTATTGGAATAACTTTCTGGCTTATTTGGAGTCACTTTTTTACTTCATGGCTTGTGTGGAGTTACTTAATTGATTCCTACCTTATTTGGAGTTACAACATAATTTTCTGTCTTCCTGGCTACATCATTTGCTGACTTATTTAAGTTACTCCATCACTTCCTGTCTTATTTAAGTTGTTTCTCAACTTCCTGGTTTCTTTGAGTTTCAAAATGATTTACTGCCATATTTGAGTTACTCTATCACTTCCTGTCTTATTTAAGTTCCTATATAACCTCCTGGCTTATTTGAGTTACTCTATCAATTTTTGACTTATTTGAGTTATTTTTTTAAATCAATTTATGACTTATTTGAGTTACTCTATAAATTTTTGACTTATTTGAGTTTTTTTAAAATAAATTTTTGACTTGAGTTATTTTTTAATCAATTTATGACTTGAGTTACTCTATCAATTTTTGACTTATTTGAGTTATTTTTTAAATCAATTTTTGACTTATTTGAGTTATTTTTTAATCAATTTTTGACTTATTTGATTTTTTTTATAAATTTTTGACTTATTTGAGTTATTTTGATGAATTTTTGATTTATTTGAGTTATTTTTTAAAATAAATTTTTGACTTATTTGAGTTACTCTATCAATTTCCGACTTATTTGAGTAATTTTATCAATTCTTGACTTGAGTTACTTTATCAATTTTTGACTTATTTCAGTTACTTTATCATTTCTTGACTTATTTGAGTTACTCTATCAATTTTTAACTTATTTGAGTTACTCTAACAATTCTTGACTTATTTGAGTTATTTTTCATAAATTTTTGACTTATTTGAGTTACTCTGTCAATTTTTGACTTATTTGAGTTATTTTTTTTAATCAATTTTTGACTTATTTGAGTTATTTTTTTTATCAATTTTTGACTTATTTGAGTTATTTTTTTAAATAAATTTTTGACTTATTTTAGTTTTTTTAAATAAATGTTTGACTTATTTGAGTTATTTTTTTATAAATTTCTGACTTATTTGAGTTATTTTTTATCAATTTTCGACTTATTTGAGTTATTTTTTTTAAATCAATTTTTGACTTATTTGAGTTATTCTATGAATTTTTGACTTATTTGAGTTATTTTTGATAAATTTTTGACGTATTTGAGTTATTTTTTCATCAATTTATGACTTATTTGTGTTACTCTATAGATTTTTTCACTTATTTGAGTTATTTATTTATTTTTATCAATTTTGACGAGTTTTTTAATCAATATTTGACTTGTTATTTTTTATCAATTTGTGACTTATTTGAGTTATTTTCTTTATCAATTTCTGACTTATTTTTGTTACTCTATCAATTTCTGACTTATTTGAGTAATTTTATAAATTCTTGACTTGAGTTACTTTATCATTTCTTGACTTATTTGAGTTACTCTATCAATTCTTGACTTATTTGAGTTATTTTTCATAATTTTTTGACTTATTTGAGTTATTTTGATCAATTTTTGACTTATTTGAGTTATTTTGATCAATGTTTGACTTATTTGAGTTTTTTATACATTTTTGACTTATTTGAATTACTTTATCAATTTTTGACTTATTTGAGTTATTTTTTTATTATTTTTTGACTTATTGGAGTTATTTTTTTAAATAAATTTTTGACTTATTTGAGTTACTTTATCAATTTTTGACTTATTTGAGTTATTTTTGATCCATTTTTGACTTATTTGAGTTATTTTGATCAATTTTTGACTTATTTGAGTTATTTTTTTATATATTTTTTATTTATTTGAGTAATTTTATCAATTTTTGACTTATTTGAGTTACTCTATCAATTTCTGACTTATTTGAGTTGTTTTTATCAATTTTTGACTTATTTGAGTTACTCTATCATTTCTTGACTTGAGTTACTTTATAAATTTTTGACTTATTTCAGTTACTTTATCATTTCTTGACTTATTTGAGTTACTCTATCAATTTTTGACTTATTTGAGTTATTTTTATAAAATTTTCACTTATTTGAGTTATTTTGATCCATTTTTCACTTATTTGAGTTATGTTTATCTATTTATGACTTATTTTAGTTATTTTTTTAAATACATTTTTGACTTATTTGAGTTACTTTATCAATTTTTGACTTATTTGAGTTATTTTTGATCCATTTTTGACTTATTTGAGTTATTTTGATCAATTTTTGACTTATTTGAGTTATTTTTTTATATATTTTTTATTTATTTGAGTAATTTTATCAATTTTTGACTTATTTGAGATACTCTATCAATTTCTGACTTATTTGAGTTGTTTTTATCAATTTTTGACTTATTTGAGTTACTCTATCATTTCTCGACTTGAGTTACTTTATAAATTTTTGACTTATTTCAGTTACTTTATCGTTTCTTGACTTATTTGAGTTACTCTATCAATTTTTGACTTATTTGAGTTATTTTTATAAAATTTTCACTTATTTGAGTTATTTTGATCCATTTTTCACTTATTTGAGTTATGTTTATCTATTTATGACTTATTTGAGTTATTTTTAAAAATAAATTTCTGACTTATTTGAGTTACTCTATCAATTTTTGACTTAGTTGAGTTATTTTTATCAATTTTTGACGTTATTTTTTATAAATTTTTGACTTATTTGAGTTACTCCATCAATTTTTGACTTATTTCAGTTACTTTATCATTTCTTGACTTATGTGAGTTACTCTATCAATTTTTGACTTAGTTGAGTTATTTTTTATCAATTTTTTACTTATTTATAATTTTTTGACTTATTTGAGTTACTCTATCAATTTTTTACTTATTTGAGTTACTTTATAAATTTTGGACTTTGAGTTACTCTATCAATTTTTTACTTGAGTTACTATATCATTTCTTGACTTGAGTTACTTTATCAATTTTTGACTTGTTTGTGTTACTCTATCATATGACCTGAAGTTAGTATTTATCAATAATATATATTTTTACTATTTTAAGTTTACTATATATGGTTTATTTGGAGTTACTGTATCAATCACTTTATGCCTTGTTTAGAGTTCGTCACTTTCTGACTTATTGGGTTACTACTGTATATTACTTCCTGTCTTATTTGGAGTTTTCTCTCTTCCTGACTTGAGTTGCAAAATCTTACTTACTGTTTTATTTATTTATTTATTTTTTGGAATTACTATATACCTTTCTACATTATTTGGAGTTAACTTATCTCTGCCTGGTTTGTTTGGAGTTACTTCATTAATTCCTGGCTCATTTGAGTTATTATATCAATTTTTTACTTATTTGAGTTATTTTTTATAAATTTTTGACTTATTAGCTTATGTGGAAATACTATATTATTTTCTAGCTTCCAATCTTATTTAAGTTGCCCTATCACTTCCTGGCTTATTTCAGTACCTTTATAACTTTCTGAAATGTTTAGAAAATGTCATGTGTAAAAAGTCCAGATCAGCAATTTCAGTAGCTACTCAAACCATCATTAATGTGGCTGTTAAAGTATAAATATATACTTTATACACATATACGTGTATAAAGTCTTAACCCATAGCATACAATTATTTGGTAGTCTAACTGTAGGAATGATCACATGTACATGTTTCTATTAATAGATTATCTCAGCCCTTCTTAGTTTCCATCAAAAAATGACATCAAAAAAGAAAAACTAATTCATGTCCATCGTTTATTTTCCGAAAGCAACAGTCAAGAACAGCATGGGTATACTTAAGGACATGTTACTGCTGAGGACAATGAAATCAAAAACACTTCAGACGTAGTTGTCATGTTTTTCAGACATAGCTGCCTCCACCAGGACAATATTTTCAGTAATCTTTACAGAATAAACTACAACTGTGTTTAACTTAAGTGGTTAAATGCTGTTTCCTTAGGTAAACACAATCATACCATTTTGAGTAATACTTTATTAACCAGTACAGTAGCTAGGTAGTATTCATCAGGTCAGCATGCAGAGATGTCAGGTACGACCTACTGTAGCACACTGGACCTTCAAGTACCTAATAGGTTATGTGTGAAAAGTATTCAGTTTGAACAGTAGCACATCATGCTGCATTAGAATAGTGACACGGTACAGCTAATGATTAATCCATCCTTTGCAAATATAAGTGGATAATTACTTACATGAAAAAAAAATAGAAAGTGTTTTATAATTCCTTATGTAATTACCTGCTAATTTCAGTCAGTTTATTTCATATCATTGTAATGTTACTTAGCACTAACTGCTTAAGTGTACCTGGAACATTACTCACCGCACGTTTAAATATTCCATTTAGAAAAACATGACTCATATGACTTGCGTCACATGATCACAAACTGCATGGATATAATTACAATCTGAGTAACTATTGCATTAGAGTACAAACCTGGCCAGTTTTACAAAAATATTACATACTGTTTGTCAAAAGTTTGTGTGTAAATAACCTATACTTAAATACCACATACAGTACCGGTCTATTAAAGAATACTTTTAAATAAAGGCTTGGTTTCACATTGAAGATATTTTTAGCAAACCACAAGTAACAGCAGTTTTCTCTAAAATGTAACAGTAATCAGTAATACATTTTAAGCCATACAGATTCAGACGATGACATCACGTATATACGGATACATTGTTATTTTGGAATTTGTTAGTAGAACAAAAAATATTTCAGTATTTACTGACAAACAATATTCAGGTTCTTTAGGCAGCCTCTTTTTATACTTTGGTATGTCTTAAAAAAATATTTTAAAAAATTTTATGTGCAACTGCGAGCTGTATGAGTGAGTATTAAACTAGGAGGTGTGACGGGTCATGATTTGGCAAGATTTTTGTTCAAGTTGTGATGAAGACTACACAATTACATTTACAACATTTGGCAGACGCCTTTATCCAGAGCGACTTACGTTTTATCTCATTATAAATAAGAGCAGTTGAAGGTTAAGGGCCTTGCTCAAGGGCCCAACAGTGGCAACTTGGTGGTGCTGGGGTTTGAACCTGGGATCTTCCGAATCAGTAATACAACACCTTGATCACTGAGCTACCCCTGTCCACTTAAAGTACCACACTCATGGCCAGGAAAAAGAAAGAAATAACATGTATTTTAAATGTCCTATCTCTTGCACGTTCTGAACGTGTAACCTATTTTTTTGTAAACTCGATAAAATAAATTAGAAGTGCTTGTAAGTATAAAACACAGGCACTAGTTGCAAAATGTGCTTTGTGACTGGACTTTTCCAGTAACAATTCACCAAGTAAAACTAACCATTTATCTTTTCACATCGAGTATTCAAACTAAAAATAGGAGTGGTGTTCAAGTCAAACGGGACCAGTCATTTTGCTCGTTTATGACGACAAAACAATTACACAAGCCGTCATGCATGGTATGGTGATGAGACTCTTAACCGAAGGAAAACATTCAAATGGGGTAAACGTTTTCTCGGATGAGATGGCTCAGGGATTCCAGAAACCTTTCTACCTTGACGTTATCTAAGCACTAGTGAAATGCTGGGATAAGTGCATTAGTGTAGCAGGGGATTATATAGAGAAATAAAGGTACAGTGGTACCTCAGCATACAAATTTTCGCCGTAAGAACTATAATTTTGCAAACATACTGTACAAAGCATTTCCAACATACGAACTGAGCTGAACTGAACCGGCTAAGCTGCACGTACATTCGGGAGCTGTTTAAAACTTGTTTGCATCACTGAAAGGCCAAGTAAAGCGAGTTCACTAAATCTTGCACAAAAAACACAGGAAATCAGTAAAGACATAGCACCACGGGTCCGAAGAATGTTAGCAAGAACGGTAGCAAAAAGAAAACAGACACTTTCAGTTTAGTTTTTAAAGCAGCTGGTGATAGGAGCAATCATAAATTAAAGTTAAATCAGACTAAGATTAATGTCTATTTATTTCATATTTTACTTCATTTACATGTTTTTTTCTAAATGTTTAGATGGTTTTCATAGGCACAAAATATGATTATAGTGGTGGAAATTGGTAATATTGGTAATATTTTTGGGTGACAAACGGATTATCTGCATTTACATTACTTCCTATGGGACAGTGCGTTTCGCAATATGAATTGCGCCTTAACGGAACGGATTAAATTTGTATGCCGAAGAACTGCTGTAGTTTTTACTCTGTACAAAAGTCATCAAAAGTCCTGGTTTGACTTGAACACCCCAATGTAAATTGTCCTTGGGGGGTAAAAGGGGGAGAAGAAAACAAACAAACAAACAAAAAAGCATTGACCAGTCCATGATCATCAGTAACAGTCTGAGGCTGTGCCCGTTCCTTTTTACTTGTTTCCGATTCCTCTGAATGACGTTTCAGGTGTTTGTTGCTGGTTTGTGTACATTCACATTATTTCTGAGAAGGAGAACTACAGAAACTCCATTACTGTGGAGTCGTCGCTGGGGCTGAAGAAGCTAAAGCTGAGTGGATTCGCACATGCAGCCTGTTCTCGAAATCGTACGCAGAGAAGTCCTCCTGCAGAACACAAAAGATGGGATTAGTGCGGATTATCTGTTTAAATAGATCACTTTTAAGGGCGGATATTCCTCTACTTCAGACACGTTCGGATTTGTTCGGAGCAATACTGTGCACACTGCAATGATGCACATCTTGCCAAGTGAAAATCAATGTTTTAAAAAGTACAATATTATTAAGCCTACTTCAAGAAGCATTTTATTATCTACTTGTGAGTGTACATTTCCTGGTTTATTTTTAAATTATGCTAGTTTCATTTATTGAACAAAAGCAAAATGATTTGCCATAAGAAAAAAGAAATTTACGCAGAGGAAATTTGCAAAATGTGTCTAGAAATAGTCTTATGATTAGGTTGTTTTAGGGTTATAATAATCATTTTAGATACGTTTAACTAGACTTAAACTATTTTTACTTGCTACAATTTTTTTGCAGTGCAATTACCTTTACCATAAAAACCAATCTAATGTGAACTAATGTGTTCAATTTGCAAAAATTGATTTCAGACTAATTTTTAACCTTTAGTCAAAAAAAATTTAAATAAATAAATAGCCAAGTTTTGTCCTATTTTCTGAGGCATCCCTGATAAATATAGTAATCGATGTTACACATATATACTTATATACGTGACTTGTGGAAACAGAGCGCGTCTATTGCGCTGTCCCAAACCCGCTGTCTATTTATTCCAATGTTATAATTATATCCATAATTGCCATGCCCATCCCTGTATGTATGCCTATATGTTTTTGACGTGGTGTATTATTGTTAAAAACATTATAATAAAAACAATGACGGTTGAATATTTGGTGTATGAATGTAAATTAAAACACCTTGTGGGCTCAACCACTGTTCCCAAAAAGAATAAAAGTCCTTCCTCAACTACAAACTTGTTTGCTGCTTGTAAACGGCGTCCTTGTGAACGCCGTCTTATTAGATATACAAACAAAACCTTACAATGAACAAAACATGTGAATGGCACGGCTGGTGTAGGGAATTTTTTTACCACCAGATGGCGATGGAGAGTACAGTGTCAGAAAGCTTCGAAGATGCCCCAGTGACTTATAATCGGGAATTTGGTACATGACTTGTTCCGTTTGTCGTAGACCCGTGAAAGAGGTGTCATATCGTTCGGCTTATTCGGGAATGGGGGGCTTGACATGACTTTTCTAATGGGCGAGTGGTAAACTGCAATTAACATACAATGGTAACTTCCATAGGATCTTTGAAACTGAATTTAACTGTGGACCCCACTGTCGTAGAGACACGGGGGAGGGCTCATGTAACTCAGGCAACCAATCAGACTTTCGCATTTATCATCATGCTCATAAGCAACACCATTAGCATGATGCTAACAATATTAGCATGTCGCTAGCATTATGCTAACTATGTTAGCATTTTGCTCTTAGCATGATTAGCATGCTGCTATGATTAGCATATTGCTAACATCACGTTAAGCAGATTAGCGTGTTGCTAGCATTATGCTAACTATATTAGCATTTTGCTCTTAACATGATTAGCATATTGCTAACATCACGTTAAGCTGATTAGCATGTTGCTAGCATTATGCTAACTATATTAGTATGTTGCTAGCAACATCATTAGAATGTTGCTAACATGATGCTAGAGTGATTAGCATGTTGCTAGCATGACTCCGATGTTTTGCCACAGCAAGCACCACTAATCAGAAAATGTACCTCTCTAGTTCCTATGTAAAATCTCATTTTGTTAATGAAATAAGTGTATAACTTATCGTACCTTGGCCTGATGAAGCAGAGCTCTTCCTTTGGCTGTAGACTGGAAAAGATAACAAGATAAAACATTAATTTTCAGTCAGATTAAACATCCGCACATCATAATATTTATAAAGCTGTGCCTCTAAGATACTTTCGTGAACTTTACGAATGCAGCTTAAATCCACATGCATCAGCAGGCGAGGCATCAGAAATGTAGACCCTACATTAAAACATACGCTACACAGACTTGCCTCAGGGTTTTCAAGTAGCACACATCCCAGCTCATAGAGGGAATAAGGCTGCACGTAAGAGTTACTGACTTGTCCTTCTTCATCTCTAAACGCCATCTGAAAACTCTGCAGTGGACACAGACACACATTTAGACACATGATACAACAACCCATGTACAGTACAGCATGATGACAGATATACTGTACATGCTAAAATTTAGACGTTAACTTTATTCCTTAGCACAGTTTGGATTCAGTCGGTGCTTGGCACCTGTATCGCGCTGGCGTTGTCCCCTAGACTTTTGTGCACGGCCCCCAGCAGCAGGTGTCTCAGTCCACAATACGACGAGCCGTCCATCTGCTGAAGAACTGACGCATAGAGAAAATGTCGATCAGCATGTGTTCATTTAGTCGTATGAACATTATTAGAGATATGACATTCTTCTCCTTCTTTTTTTGTGTGCTGTTTGATTAACCTTCAATCATGAGGTGGAGTTTGGCGTTGGAGCAGTTAGCGAGAGCTTTCCAAAGGTACAGAATCTCGATGGCAGCCATGGTGCATCGTTCTTTTGTAGGGCCGGGTTTCCTTAAATCCTCAGCCTGTTAACACACACACAAACAATTTTTTAGTTTTAGAGAAATTCGATTAAATGTTCATTTCATAAAGCTAACCTGATGTGCACTGATGTGTCGGCACACCGTTTTTCCTCTGTGTTTCTCAAACTTACCTTTCTCATGGAAAAATGCTCAATCTGGTTGTGTTTCCTCTTGAAAACCAGAGCTGCGTCTTTCAACACCTTACAAGCTCCGTCTAAATCGCCTGCAGCTCCCTGACACACTGAAATATAAACATCAGTAATCATAAAGGTTTTTTTTTAATTTTTATTTTCACCTTTTTATCTATCTATACCATTGACCCCAGCATTATTGTTTATTAATTATGATTAACTCTTAAATTATGAATTTATTTATTCAGATTTTCTTTACCTCCAGTGAGGTAGGAGTAGTAGCACTGGGACCAGCGTGACTCCGTCCTCAGACGCTCGAATGCTTTGTACGCTTCAGAGAAGCTCATTTCAATCATACTGCACCAACCTTTATTAGATATTAGGAGTGGGGAAGAGGCTCGTCAGAGTTAAGGAGGTTATTTTAAACTCTGTTTAAGTAAGTCTGTAAGTTATGGAAATGGTTAGACAGTAGGTCTGTAAGACAGTTCAGTTAGTGAGTCGGTCAGTTAATATGTCAGTACATCTGGTCAATCAACGTCAGTAAGTGAGTGAGGCAGTCAGTCATTTTCTCATTGAATCAGTGAGTGTGTAAGCCAGTCAGTCAGTGAGTGAATCAATAAGTTAGTAAGTCAGTCAGTGAATCATTCAGTGATTGAGTGAATCAGTCAGTGAGTCAGTCAGTCAGTCATTGAATCAGTGTTTTTGGTAGCCAGACAGTCAGGCACTGAGCCAATGGACGAGTGAGTCAGTCAGACAGTTAATGAATCACTAAGTGAGTGACCCAGCCAGTCAGTAAATGTGTGAGTGAATGAATCAATCAGTCAGTAAATCATTAAATCAGTGAGTGTGTAAGACAGTCAGGCAGTGACTGAGTTAGTTGGTCAGTCAGCTAATCAATGTGTCAGTGAGTCGCACAGACAGTGAATGAGTCATTCAGTCACTCAGTGAAACTGAGATTGAATTACTGTCTACCAGTCGGTGAGTCAGTGAGTGAGTGAGTCAGTCAGCGAATAAGAGAGTCAGTCGGTGAATCAACCAATCATTTTTAAAACAGATTACGATGGTTGGTTCTTATTTCAGTCAGTGAGTAGTAGGTCATCACACAAGTCAGTAATTGAGTCAGTCAGTGAAACTGAGATTAAATTACTGAATGCATCAGCCTGCCAGTCAGTCAGTGAATCGATGAGTCAGTCAATCAGTCAGTCATTTATTCATTAAGTAAATCAGTGAGTGAGTGAGTGAGTCAGTGAATCAGTGAGTCAACCAGTTACTGAGTCAGTATAACATGACATCAGTAGGTACTTACAAGTTTGAATTCAGACAGTCTGTCACGTAAATAGGAAGTGTGCTGAAACACAGGAAGAGGTTTGTATAGCAGCCTCAGGTGTACGAGCTGCAGTGGTACAGAGTAACTTACCAATCTCATACAGACAGATGTGCTGGATTTCCCTCTGTTCTGAAGCCAGCTCCAAAGCGTTGTTAAAGCATATTAAAGCCCTGCTGATCTCACACTGACAGAAACAGACAAACAAAAAAAAGGAACATTACACAAACTCTTTCGAGAACACACACTCAGGCATGGCCATGATGCTCTTACAGCTGAAGCGGCATGCGCTCACCTCGAGCCGCAGCACTCGGCCTTTAAAGAAGATGAAGAGGGAGGAGTTTGGATATTCGGCTTCATTCTTCTCGAGTATGGCTTTAGCAGCCTGAAGTCCTGCCTCTGTTTCAGAGCCGTCCAGTGCAAAGAAGGGCTGGACAACCGTGTGATACCACAGCAAGGCCAGTCTGAGACACACACACAGATATAAAGATGACTGTTGAGGACTGTACAGCCAGATCTCGCTATGGTATGTACCCAATATTAAACATGGCTTTAATAAAACACACCCACATGCCCAACCTACATCAAGATCGGTGTTTATATTTTATAATGTAATAACACTCACCTTAGATTGTAAATTTGTGTATAGTATATACAGCATGTATACATGTGTGTATTGTCAAAATGCTGAATAAGCAACTTTAAATTTCACTTAGATCTGAAAGAAACATGGCTACTCTATTAACTGAGCACACATTGTTTCTGTGCAATTTTATTTTTTCACTGCCCCGCTGTCCCAGCATGCTTCTTTACACCTACTCACGTAGAGAGAGGGGCCTTCATGTCCTTACTTTCGCTGGAGTACATGAGGGCGGCGAGTCCCTCCTGTCGCGAGCCGGGGAATCCCAGCAGGTTAATGATCCTCAGCAGGTGAGGAGGCACCATGGAGATGCAGAGGTGGAACAGGCCGTAGCCGAAGCTGACCGAGCCCTTCAGGCGACTCAGGGACTCGGCGGTCACGCTGCGATCGAGTCGCAGCCGAGATTTCGAGCCGTGCTTGGGACGACTGGGGGATGCCTTGCGGCTGTCGCCGCGCTGCTTGGGAGCCCGTGACCCGTCTGCGACCCGGGCCAGGGAGCGATCCTGACTCGGTTCAGGTTCAGGACCGTCACTAGAGTAGACCGTTGAGGTACTCTGATTTTCTTTGGGTTGATCAAAAGAAAGTGCCCCCTGTGGTACCGAGGACCTCCTCTGGTAAGCCTCCTGCAAGCGGGTGATCTCGTTATAGCACTTGTTGTACATTTTCCAGGCCTTGCGAAGGGTCCAGCCAGCTTTGATATATCCTGTACAAACGCAAGAAGTAAAAATAATGCGTGTTGATTAAAAAAAAAAAGTGTTACAACTGTGCATACAGTACAGATGTCCAAATAGCACAAACCTGAGAGCTCTTGTCTGACAAAAGACAGCACGGCCAGATAGACCTGGCAGTCAGCCACTATGATGAGCCTCTGCAGCCGCTCGATCATGGACACCTCTGACTTCTGACCCTCCACCTGCTGCACATAAAAGACAGAAGGGTCAAGTCAGGTGGGAATTTTACCACTTCGCATGATCAGCCTTTCTGGAACAGCTCTTTTGAGAACAGCATTGTGTTGAGTGCGTTTGCAAAACCCATCAAGCTCCATGATGAAACTGGATGTCATGAAGAAGCAAGACCAAAATTTACCTCACAATTTGTAGAGGAGACGTTCATTTAGAGTCACCAGCCTCAGAAATCACCAATTAACCTTAAACATCACCTCAGATTAGAGCTGTTATGAAGCTTTACAGATCAGAAGTAGCAGATATACATCTCAATATCAACTGCTCAAATGGAGATTATTGTGTATTTTGGACGCCTTCGGTATTGTTTTATAGTGTAAAAAGAAATTAAAAAAATCAGGAACGACCATGAAGTTAGAAAATGACCCCAAACTGTTGAGTGGTAGTGTATATGCCAATAAGATTCTCGTCATCTTTTGAAAATATGTGTAAAGCTTTAAAGTTTCGTAGACGAATGAATGACTCGCACGGTCTGTTCGCTGAGCATCGATAAGCCAGGAGGGACACAGTCAAATTCACAAACACGGTGTGTGTCAGAAGGGTCTCTAATGAGTAACAGCAATAATACTGAGTACTGTATGTCTGGTCTCGTGTATATCTGATACTTCAAACATTATAAACGAGAGAGAGAGAGAGAGTGCGCATGTTTTAAATCCCAAAGAGAAGAATTTTTTTTTAAACCCACTAACTATACATAATGTATATAAATTAAAGTGCCTCTTTTTATTAACAAGTCAATATATTAAGTATTTTCAATGATTCTGCCATTTTTAAAATATTACTCCCCAAAAGGTTTGCACATATCCGGAAAAAAAAAAAGTAAAAATACTGAAAAAGCCTTAAATGTTTCCTGCTCATTACCAAGCTCAAGGTGAGAGCGAGACACAGCTGTAGGCGTCATGCAAGGTTATTAACAAAGCACAATGAAACAACCGTGTGTGTCTGTGGGTGTGCATTCACTCTCAGAACAATCGAGACAAGACAAGGTTCGTCACATTGTTGCAGGTAGCATGATAATATGGTTACACTGTCGCGTTTGTACATAGAAATGTGCGCTGATGTCTAAATTTGATCTGAGCGAACTCTCTGTACTGATTATGTGTGTGTGTGTGTGTGTGTGTGTTCATTTTTGGCTTTTGTTCTCTATCTTGACCTTGAAGGAATGAGGCACTTGTATCACCCTGGATACCCATCCTGTCTGGGTCGGAGAAGAAACATGTGAAAGTGACAGGAAGTGGATGTTGTGCAACTACGTAGTATTAAGACCAACCTCCAGAATCGCTCTTTGACGTTGGCTGAATCGCTGTCCTTAACTGACTGAGCAGATGTCTAATTCTTTTCTTTTCTTTTTTTTCCTATGTGAATTATTGATGAAGAAAATAAAATAAAAGGGGATATAATTTCCCAACAAATTTATGTAACTGTAGTGAACTCTGAGAACCGTTATAGTCGCTCAAACTGCGTGGTTATGGGACGACCGGCGGCACAAATGTTTTTGTTTTTCTGAACAGATGTTACACTGCCTGAAGCGGGGTAATGTTTTCTTTACCGCTAGCACACTTTCGATTTCATTTTTGCTGCCAAAGGTGCCTCATTTAATTATCAAGGCATTTAATCTATGCTTATTTTATTGTTCTTCGTACCGAGGACTCAGTTAAAACTCAAGTACTTTTTTTTTAAATTGCAGGACACAATAAAGCAATAGATAACTGTGCATTGTTTTTCCCTTGTACTGTACACCCAGGTTTATGTTTTCTCTCTAGGCAGTTATTCTCCATGCTAAAAACTCATGTGTGTTCGAGCAAGGTTTGTATTTTTCTGAAATTAGAAATGTGTACAATGAATACAGACTCATACAGAGTCAGCCAAAAAAAATGTTTACACACCCTTCAGGAAAAGAAAATCCTTGTATTAATATTTTAATACTAAATGTATTGCTATACATTATATATTAATATATATGATAATATTATTAATATTAATATAACATGCATCATAATATTTTTCTTTATATACACACAAGAAAAATTACACATTCAAGATACAAAAGTTCATAATGTCAGTTTTAGTTTTTATTACAGCACACGATGGTCAGTTCATGTGTGAAAATGATTCCTCATGCTCCCAGAACCACTATTTCACAATTTCCAGAATCCTGAAATATGGCGTGTGCCATCGGGGAAAAAAAAAAAAAAAAAAAACCCTCCACAAATGTGATGACCTGGTCATTCAGTACATTCAGGTCGTCAGCTGACTTCATTTTACTGCCACATGACGTTGCCGAGTCTAGACCTGAGCGACTGAAGCACCTCCAGATCATAACACTGTCTCCAGAGGCTTGTACAGTGGACACTATGCATGACGGGTGCATCGCTTCATGTGCTTCCCTTCTTACCTTGACACTCTGGAATAGACTCAAACACACATGACCTTTTTCCATCGCTCCAAAGTCCAGTCTCCAAGCCTTTTTTCAGATTTTTTTTTTTTCGGACATAGTGCGCATATGCAAATACTCTTAATTTCACTATTAAAACATAACTCTGGTTTTGACTGTTGCTTTTTTTTTTTTTTTTTACCATGCAACTTCACCAAAAGTTTAAGTAATTTCCTATTCATAATTTGTATTCCGACCACATTTCTTCCACAAAGGTGTTGATAATGTGTTGAAGGGTTCTTAACCCAGATCCAATAATCCAAAGTTTTCTTTGCTCGATGCAGCCTAATAAGTTGAACCTTCTGAAATGGCGACTTTTTGGCCACTCATCATGATAACGCTTTATCCTCTATTCAGGGTCGTAAGGGGGCCTAGAGCCTATCCCCGGAAACACAGGGAGCATAAGGTGAGGTACACCCTGGACTGGGTGCCAATCCATCATATGGCACACACACTCATTCACACACTACAGGCAATTTAGAAACGCCAGTTAGCAGGTGGAGAACATGCAAACTCCAAGCACACAGAGACGGGACTCGAACCCGGACCCTGGAGGTGCGCGGCGACAGTGCTGACCACTACACCACCGTGCCAGGCAGTGTATATTATTAAACAATAAAAGATCTCCTGTAAGCCGAGCTGAACAGATGAACTACGCTGTTTTATATTGCTGCGCTTGTTCAGCTTGTCTTTTGAATTATAACTATTCAACAAATTAGTAACTCTAACAGCTGGTTGAGTTACATGATAACAGAGTTATAATTCTCTTATAGGAAGGTAATCAATATTTTACTCCATATTTATGATTTCTCATATCACCACGGACGAATGCTCTTATATGATACCGTGCTCATAACTCAAACACTTTTCCTTTCAGCGTTAACATAAGAGCAGATGTATGGGGCATTTTATCTTTTGTTTTATTGTGTTTTGCCATTAAAAATCTGCAAGCAGGACATTATTGTAAATGAAACTTTGTAGTTTTAATTGGGTCCTCGGGTATAAAGAACAAACGAAGTAAGCATCGATTAAATGACTTGGCGAGTAAATTTATTGAGTTATACATCAGCACAGCTGCTTTATACTCTCTGCTCGAAGTCAAAACCCCAGCCATGGAATATAAAACAGCAGATATTTTTTTTAATTCCTGCTCTTCAACAGCATAAATATCTCAGGCGTGCCTCCGACAGCTACAATCCGTTGTTACTTTTTAAAACAGCGTAATCTTGTTTTACGTCCAACGGAAAGATTTACACTTCATGCACCTTGCTTACTGTAATTAAAACGTTACTAAACATCGTGCCAGGAGTTATGCTCACGTTCTTCTTGATCTTGTTCTTGATGGTCTCGATCACGCCGGCGCTGTCGCCCTCGCACATTTTCTCCGTGGCCCTGAGGTCCTCGGACGCCAATTGCATCTTTTCCTCTTCGAACGTCATCATGGCATTCTGGAAAGCAGAGAAGTAACCTTAATCTTTCACTTTAAACTTTGAAAATTGCTTTGATTTGACCCAATCCCTGATGATGATGATGATGATGATGACGACCACGTGGCATTGTTGTTGTGAAAACAACGTACGGTACAAATCGCATGACACCCAGCCTGACACCAAAGATTCAGCAGTTTCACAGAGGAAGTAGACTTACCAGAAAACTGACGAAGCTCGCGCCGAAGCTCATCAGAGGGCTGTAATTCCTGCGGCACAAAGAGGAACCGATTCAAAGTTATTTTTGTTTAATTAAGAAGCACTTGATGAACAGAAAGAGGTACTGGGAGTACGAAATTCCATCTCAAAGCCTAAAACGGTGGGTTTGGGTTTCTTAACCAAAATGCGGTTGTCGTTTACATGAAAACAATGGTGCGGTAGTTTTCTAACAGAGAAACCAGAACATGTGAAGTTCCTCTGGTAAAACTGAAAATAAATTCACAAACAGCGCGAGTATTGTACTGTTGATGAATCTGTCACATGTATTCCTATCGAAAAGAAACATTGAACAAGAGTAACTACACAGGAGTTCGAAAGCCAAACATGTTGCAAAATTAGTTTGAAAGTTTGGCTTGTTGAGCATTATAAGGAAGTAGTGTGTGTAATATAAATAAATAAATAAATAAATAAAAATGAACTCTGCTCCTTAAATGCCTTCTTCGTCAAAACCGGCTTGGCAGGGGACCATGATAAAAACGTTCTGATAAACTGCACTTCCTGAAAGGTCGGATTCTTCTTATACCAATCTACCACCTATCAAAACAACACATCATCTTACACTCATTCTTCTACCGCTACACGCTCTGAATCATAAACACCATCATTAAACTTCTGTCAGATCCTGACGCAACACTATACTGCCAAAAGTATTCGCCGGCCTGACTCTACATGCATATGAACTTGAGTAACATCCAACTCTTAATCCTTAGAGTTTAGTACTATGATGTTGGCTCGGCCCCCTTTGCAGCTATAACAGCTTCGACTCTTCTGTCCAGGCTTTCCACAAGTTTAGGAGTGTGCTTATGGGAATTTTTGATCATTCTTCCAGAAGTGCATTGGTGAGATCAGACACTGATGTTGGACAAGAAGGCCTGGCTCACAGTCTCTACTCTAATTCATCCCAAAGGTGTTATATCGGGTTGAGGTCTACACCAAACTCACTGATCCATGTCTTTAGGGACGGGACGTTGCTTTGTGCACTGGTGCGCCGTCATGTTGGAACTGGTGTGGGGTTGTTTTTCAGGAGTTGGTTCTCGGCCCCTTATTTTGCGTGAAAGGAACTCTTAATGCTTCAGCAAACAAGGACATTTTGGACAGTTTCATGGGGACGGTCCCTTCCATCATGACCACATCAGTGTCTGATCTTCTGGAAGAATGGTACCCATAAACACACTCCTAAACCGTGTGGAAAGCCTTCCCAGAAGAGTTGAACATGTTATAGCTACAAAGCTACATCCTAATCTACTCCTTAGGGTATCTACAGCTTTAACAGAGAACGTCCATGGGTCTTTTGGCAACACTTCAAAAAGAAATAAAGTTAACAGTTTATTATGGTCCTAGAAGGGTTTGATAACGGACCGTTTTTAGAACGATTCCAATCCGTTTCTATTTTCTTAGCTTGATGCAGTCCGATTCATTTGATCTCTGACCCGATACAATGTTATCATGATACCCGAGTGCCGATTCGATATGTTTTGCGATTCTGTATCACGATTTTCTAAATGTTTTTTTTAGACTTTTGTTACAATTCTAAACAAACTTGGCAAACAATTTTCTCCTATTACACAGGACCCTGCCAGTGTGTGCATTGTTTAGAGCACGCCTCCTGTAGGATTAAAGAGGAACTGCAACATTTTAACACCTCAAATGCAAATATAATAAGTAAAAAACTAAAAAAAAAAAACAGCATGAATTAATTTCATGAATTAATTAATACATGAATTTCCACACAAACAAATCATGACGCGTAACTGAATCTTATTTTTTCCTCCCATCTCCAGTGTGTCTACTCTATACAATATCCATGGTCTGAATCTGATAGATAAAATAAAACTATAAAAATTTGAACAAAAACAAGACAGAATATAATGGAATAATGCTTCATGAAACTGAAAAGCTTAAAATAAACCTAAAAATAAAACCTTATTCAAATAGAATGAAATAAAACATAACTTACTTAAAATAAAGTAGTGTAGAATAAAAATGGACATTTTCATAATGTTATTAGAATAGGAAAATGCTGACTAAGGCTTCATTAAAATGAAAACAGAACAAAATAATAAGTAATAAAAACACAATGTTACAATTAAAATAGAATAGAAAAAGGAAAAGAAGAAAAAAAAACAAGAAAATACAATGCATTTAAATAAATGTAAATTTATTCATGTAATTTAATTACATATATATTACATATTATATATATATATATGCATAGATCTTATGGACTTTATTGGAATATAACAGAATATTACTAAATTTTAAATGAATAAAACAATTACAATATACTATAAGTATTCTAAAACAATAAAATTAATCTATTAAATACAGAAAACAGATAACAATATATGAAAGCTTAATTTGGACATTTAGCCTTCTTCTTTTCTTAAACGTTTTTCACTTCTTCTTTTCTTACACAGATGTTATAGCAATCACACAGCGGCTTGTGTAACACCTGGTTAATTGATGAGCTTCCTCAACATGAGAAAGCGTCCTGGTGCGGCCCTAAATGTCACTCTGCTCATTTCCTGCACCGTGAAGGCCACTGCATGCTGGGATATGAGTATACAAATGAGCTGTCAGTGATTCACACCTAACACAACTCTGATAAAGCAGGAAGGGGCAACGTACCATATAATATTAATTATCAGTTAAATGGACCTAAAATGATGCCATGAAACTGGCAATTGTTTTTCCAGCATGTATGTTGTTCATTTTGGTTTTACAATGTATAGGAGCACCAAACCTTTGCTTTTAATTGAAGGAGTGAATCCTAAATACGACGCAGGTACGATCACAATAATCGGCATTAGCCATCATTATGATCACTCCAGCCACTGGGGGTTTCACAAACTGCAGGTCCCAAGCTTGGATACATTTACAGGGTCGCGTCAAAAATGGCATCCGAGATAAAACCTGTGGCAGGTCTAATAAGCGAGAAAGAATTTCCGATGTGGCGGCCTCTGACGTGAGCATCATCAGAATTACCCGACACCATTATTATTATTATTATTATTATTATTATTATTATTATTTTGCATGAAAATATAAAAGGAGTGAGTGTGACAAAGTGACCAGAACTCATGATCTCCAGCACGCTCAGTAAAACCTACCAGCTGTTCTACTTATAAAACTGCACAACACTTCTGTATCTCACGCTACTGATTACTTTTAAGCTAAGAGTTTTTAACAACACATATTGGCATTGAGCGCTTATTTTATTACTTTATTCTTTTGTGCTCTTCATGGAGGTTTCTTTTATGTAGAAATGCTTTCAATGGCATCTGTTAGTCTAGACCCAAGACTAGACTTTCCAAATCATTAGATTTCACTGAGCCTGCTGGAGAATATGCCAGAGTTCTTCATTTAACTTGCTAATTTTTATTTTCATGCAAAACCCAGGAGCCTACATTAGAGGTTTTTGTTGGTTTGTTTCCATCTGAAAACTGGTTTGTCATATAATAAGTTGCTTTATTTACTCTTCTGAAATGCTATTAATGTTTGGAAATAGTGAATGTTTTTGTACATAATAATACATGTGACAATTTTTTATAATATTATATAAACCTTTAGATTAGCACTAATACTTAATAAATATATAAAATACTTTGTACTTATGGCTTGATTGAGCTTCATGATTTATCTCATCTTTTAACCGGTAGTGATACAGTAGGGGTGTGTTCTTCAAAATATTTTCCTTTTCTGAGTTTTTATCCTAATCTCATAGCCTGACTTCAGCTTTTAAAAAACTGACACTGTTACATTTGTTTCCTTTTTTTCTTTTCTTTTTAGATTCCCAAAGGTTCCGCCTTCGACACTAAAGCGATGACTTTAAACAACTCGATATGACATGATGTCACTGTCAGTGAAACATCAGGTGTGCTGAGATACTTTATCAAACTTGTTAAAGAGACATGACACTGGTGTGTGTGTGTGTGTCAGGACCCCAGTCGCAGGTCATCAGCTGGTTCATTACTAATCAGGTGTGTAAGAGCAGGACTGTCTTTATTGATCTGATCAGACTCTAAACATTAACACACACACACACACACACTCACACTCACCTGTATCTGTGGAAGAGCTCTGCGCTCTCTTTAAAGCCGTTGTTCAGCAACATGTTAATTCCCTGCAGTGAAAGTTCCGCATCATCGACCTGCTCAGCAAACTCCTCTCCAGCCTCCGCCATCTCTCCGTCTCTCTCACTCTCACACACACACACACACGCACACAGTTCCCTTTCTCTCTCTCCCTCCCTTAACGACACCGGGCAACCTGCAGCGCACACCGGAAGTACATGCTTGCCGTAAACAAACAGCGGCGCAGCGTCATTGTTTTTCGGTCCCGTACATATTGTACAACGGACAAACGAACGGACAGACGCGCAGACTTCCGGCTTCCGTGTTTATATCCTCGCACCTTGACTGCCGCTTTTTTACATCACATGACAAGACAGCGCCCGCGCGCGAGAGAGTGTAAGGTTCTGCGTTTGTGGGCGTGGCCAAGCAAACTATCTGTCCTCCCATTGGCTAAAGTGCAGGCGGAAGTTTCGTGCTAACGGCTGATCTCAGATCAGTTTTCTTTTGCACAGTGCCACAGTGCTACGATAATGTTTTTATTTTATTTTTCTGCTAACTATAGATGTAACTATGCATCAATGTTTGCTGAAGTTTTTTTTTTTTTTCATTTCCAAGAGATACTGTGTTAACATCTTTTCAATAAAAAAAATCACCAAAATCTGTTATTTATCAAGGGGTGCCTAAACTTTTGCACAAGACTGTATATATTTTTATTATAAAAGTAAAATTGAACGATTAACATTTATTTGTCATTTATTATATGTCGGTTCCAAAACCCCTGAGAAGAGTAAGTTTAATCAACCTCCTACTGGTTACCCAGAGTTAATGCGCATGCACGGTGCTACATAAAGACATTTTCAATGGATCGCCGAAAAAAAGCGAGCGGCATACTTCACAGACGCGGAGTTGGAGGTTTAAATGCAGCATATGACGAATTTAAGACAATAATAATGAAAAAAACAACAACACGGCTGCATCGGCTAAAGAAAAAGAGTTGGCTTGGCAAAAAATAACGGACAGAGTAAATGCGTGAGAGTATTAAATAGCACATTTGACATCGGCTTCCCTTTTATTATACACTGTAAACCCTAAGGCTCAAAGTAATTAAACACACTGAGTACTGTTAACTTAAATAATTGCAATTAGGTCAAATTAATAGACATTTTGAGTATTGAGAACCTTTTGATATTTTAAGTAATCGTAAGTACGTAAGTAACAGTAACCTTAAAATGCCACCTTCTTAAACTCTATACAGCACTAGTGGTTCAGTGGTAAGTGATTCGCCGTATAGGGCTTAAATCAAACTTCACTCATGCACACACATATGAAACACTTGCATACACATATATGAAACAGTCACACTATCTATATATACCGTTACTGGACAGTTTAGAAGACAGCGAGTGGTTTATTTATTATCACCGCGGTAAAAGGATCCGACATATTAGCCACAGATTCCGTGCTTCAACTTTCTTTTTGCTAAACATCACCTGCGTTTTGTGCCGCTGCAATATTCAGACATTATGTGGACAGTTGTGAATCTGCCTTGTGATTTGAGCAGTGATGATACTGTCCTACTCCGTCTTCTAAACTGTCCAACAGCAGGCTGTTTACAGGCTGTTTACAAACCGCTACTACCAATCATGGAGTATGAAGCGACAAGTCCGTCTACATTGAAATGCCTTCCGGTTACACTGACATGCCTTCCGGTTACACTGAGAATTTCATATGTGTGTGCGCGGAGAGTTTGTATATATGTGCGCATTTCATATGCAGTTGTGTGAGCAGTTAGTAGTATATATAGATGTGTGACTGTTTCATATATGTGTATGCAAGTGTTTCATATGTGTGCGCATGAGTGAAGTTTGATTTAAGCCCTATACGGCGCCTCATACAGTTGCCTTTCCCACATGCTCTGCGTCACCCACATTGTATAAAAAAATGCCATGACGCAAAAAAAACAAACAAAAAAAAAACGAAGTGCTACGTACACTGTAATACGTTACATCAATTTTTTAAGTGATGATGTTTCCAATTTTAAGTAAACAGAACTGTAATTTTTTGAGTTTGTTGAACTTGTTGCAAATCAAATAAATTGCTGGTGCTGTCACCACATCAGACAGGCCAGCGCGGGGATCGAACCCGGGCCGTTCACATGGCAGGAGAAACACTTACCACTGAGCCACCAGCGCTCTAGAGATGTTTTACTTGGTGGGATTTTCAGGTGACGGTTACTGTTACTTACGTACTCAAGATTACTTAAAATATATATTTTTTAAAAAGTTCTGAATACTCAAAAAGGTCTATTAATTTGACCTAATTGCAATTATTTAAGTTAACGGTACTCAATGTGTTTAATTACTTTGAGCATTAGCAATATGCGGTTTCAAGAGATGTGCTAAGTAAATTGACGATTAACGAATTTACTTGAAATCCGATAACACTTTCAAATAATCATTAGGAAATTAAAAGACATCAATACGCGGTCTTATAACTCTCTCCCGGCGAAAAAAAAACTCGTATAATTTGTGCCTCCACGTCCACAGGATCTTCATTAAAAGCGCACGTAATGCTCAATAAACCTCTGAAACAAACTTACCCTGGAACATAAGCTGCTACCGAGCAGGTTATCTTCAGAGAGCAAGTTGCTATGGTTACAAACATACCCAGAGAGTTACCTCAGTTTTTGGAACCGAACGTTGAGGATATCCACTAACTTACTCTTAAACTTACCCGGGTATGTCACATAACCTGCTTTCTGGAATACCCCCCAGCTGTCCTGAAGTGTTTAATTCTATTATTATTATTATTATTATTATTATTATTATTGTTGTTGTTGTTGTTGTTGTTGTTGTTGTTGTTGTTATTATTATTATTATTAGATAACATATTATTTCATCCATTTATAATCACATTTAATGTCATGAAACAACATATTGTCTCTCTCTCTCTCTCTCTCTCTCTCTCTCTCTCTCTCTCTCTCTCTCAGGGGAAGTGAGAAGGTCTTGAGTTGAAATCCCAGCAGCTCCAAGCCACCACTGCTGGGGCCCTGAGAAACACCCTTAGCCCTCCACTGCTCAGGATTAGGGGGGAAATGGAGAGAGACAAATCAAATCTTCAGCTAAATCCTTAGTTAAAAACTTTACCTCTGACTTTGGAGACTCACTTGTAAAAATGTGAAATAAACATCACGGCTTACAAACAACTTCACCGCACACAACCTGAATCTCTTTATCATCAGTCATACATCATGTCATGATATAACACAGAGGTTATATACTGAAACTATAACATATTAGATCAAGTGCATTGAGATAATGATATTTGAATTTGAATTACAGCTGGGACTATTCTCAGAGCTGCTATTAAAGAAAATTGATCAATGTATTCTGACCAATCAAGGGCACTGTGGAAAAATATAAAAAGAAATTTCCCTTAAAGCATGACATTATTTACATGCTTAAATAAATACAGTGTGTGGAGAATGGGACTTTATTTATAGTTATGAACAATTACATATTCTGGCTGCACCTGTATCTGCCAGAAGAGGGCGCCAGAGACTAAGTAAGAAAAGAACAAAAATTTAACATAATGTTCATTCACATTCCCAACAAGTATGAGAGATACACTAAATTTACTATTTATTGATTATTAGGCAATGTCTAATATTTAAATACTTTAAATTAAACTTGTTTCTTCTCGATATTTTACATGAAGCAATTAAAAAACAAATTCTGTATTAAGTACTGTACTTTGTATTTATTGTGCACTTACCTACAACCATATACTTACATCTAATAAACAAATACTTACATTTAATAAACAAATAACTATATATATGCATCAAACAATATTTAATTAGCAGAGTAATAGCACAGATTTGCTTAACATATTGCAATGCACACAACATTATGTGCACCTTAACTCTCCTATTTCCACCAAAACTGTTCATCAGGAGCTTCACAGGGTCGATGTACATGGCGGGGATGCTATAGCCAAACCTTTAGTCACTCGTGCCAATGCCAAAAGTCAGTTTCAATGGTGCCAGCAGCAAAAATCTTGGGCTGTGGACAATGTGAAACATGTATTGTTCTCTGATGAATCCACCTTCACTGTCTTTCCCACATCCGAGAGAGTTACGGTGTGGAGAAGCACCAGAGAAGCGACTGTACCACCCAGACTGTTGCATGCCCAGAGTGAAGCATGAGGGTGGATCAGTGATGGTTTGAGCTGCAATATCATGGCATTCCCAAGGCCCAATACTTGCGCTAGATGGGCGTCACTGCCAAGGACTACTGAACCATTCTGTAGGACCATGTGCACCCAGTGGTTTAAACATTGTATCCTGAAGGCGGTGCCGTGTATCACGATGATAATGCACCAATACACACAGCGAGACTGGTGACAGAGTGGTTTGGTGAACATGAAAGTGAAGTTGAACATCGCCCATGGCCTGAACAGTCACCAGATCTAAATATTATTGAGCCACTTTGGGGTGTTTTGGAGGAGCGAGTCAGGAAACGTTTTCCTCCACCAGCATCACATAGTGACCTGGACACTATTCTGCAAGAAGAACGGCTTAAAATCCCTCTGGCCACTGTGTAGCTGTCATTCACAAGACAAACTGATTCTGTATTGGCCGCAAAATTAGGCCCTACACCATACAAATGAATTATTGTGGTCTAAAACCAGGTGTTCAGTTTCATTGTCCAACCCTGTGTATGTATATTACCGGGAGATATATTTGACTGAGGTTATTGCAAACAACAGTGAAGGAAGTATATAATATGCTGAGTGGTAGGTTTCTCGCCTGCCACGTGGAACCCCAGATGCAGTGCTCAGGCAGTGCAGCCAGAGACAAACCTGTGCCGAGTTGTTGGGTGGATCGGATGGTCCGCTGTGGTCCGCTCAATGGGAGCAGCCAAAAGGCTAACAACAACGATATAGTTTAATAAAGAGCTTATGTAAAATTTCAATAAATGTAGTATTTTATTTAGGTACAAAATAACTTAAAATACCAACTAGTGATGTTTTTCAAAGTTGATTCTTTTAACTGATATAAGGGCATTTTCTATTGAAATTCCCAAGTAGCATATCTACTCTTTCCATGGTCCGATTGTGATGAAACAAAGCCTGCTACGTTACCCCAAGCTCAGCGAAAACCTGTGAAAACCTTGTTAAAATCCGGTCTGTGGTTTTAGTGATGCATGCCCAAACAAACAGACAAAAATTCCAAAAACAATGCTGATGTGTTCGATTACTTATCTTACTTCTCCCCCCAAAATTTTTCTTCAATGTACAGACATGTCAACTTTACATTTTTATTACTGTATATGTATAAATTTGAGCTAACTTGATTGATTGATGCATTGACTTGATGATGATGATGATCACCATCATCATCATTATCATCGTCATCATCATGTGCTCATTGTGGTAGAGATGTAATGAATCATTATAAGGTTAGCTGATAATGAAAGGCTCAGCTCTTAAATACTTCTCATCAGACCCAATGACTAATTTAATTAAATGAAGCCTTAAGGCTTTTTTATTCTTAAGATAAGTTCGTCTAATTAATTTTGTCTTGAATCTATGGAGGATAAATTAGAAGTTAAAGGGAGTAATTAATATAATTAGTGTATGGCATAATGTGACACAGGAATGGACATGCGATTAAGATGTTTTATGATGAAAAAGGGCATTTTTGAAATATATATTTAGAAGTCACGCTTAGTGTTTAATTATCAAAGTAATACAAAGCATAATGCAGTTATCTATATTCAAAGCCTTTGTGCATCTGGGGAGAGAGGAGAATTGTCAAAAATGTTGCATTTTTTCCATGTTCAGTACTTCAGCGGTATTTTCTTTATATATATATATATATATATATATATATATATATATATATATATATATATATATATATATACACAGTGGACAAAATTGTTGGTACCCTTCGGTCAATGAAAGAAAAACTCAAAATGGTCACATAAATAACTTTAATCTGACAAAAGTAATCATAAAAAAAAATTCTATGAATGTTAACCAATGAAAGTCAGACATTGCTTTTCAACCATGCTTCAACAGAATTATTTGAAAAAATAAACTCATGGAACAGGCCTGGACAAAAATGATGGTACCCCTAGAAAATACTGAAAATAATGTGACCAAAGGGACATGTTAATTCAAGGTGTGTCCACTAATTAGCATCACAGGTGTCTACAATCTTGTAATCAGTCAGTGGGCCTATATATAGGGCTCCAGGTCGTCACTGTGTTGTTTGGTGACATGGTATGTACCACACTCAACATGGACCAGAGGAAGCGAAGGAAAGAGTTGTCTCAGGAGATTCGAAAGAAAATTATAGACAAGCATGTTAAAGGTAAAGGCTATAAGACCATTTCCAAGCAGCTAGATGTTCCTGTGACTACAGTTGCACATATTATTCAGAAATTTAAGATCCATGGGACTGTAGCCAACCTCCCTGGACGTGGCCGCACGAGGAAAATTCATGACAAATCAAAGAGACGGATAATCCCAATGGTAACAAAAGAGCCCAGAAAGACTTCTAAAGAGATCCAAGGTGAACTTCATGCTCAAGGAACATCAGTGTCAGATCGCACCATCCGTCCTTGTTTCAGCCAAAGTGGACTACATGCGAGACGACCAAGGAGGACACCATTGTTGAAAACAAATCAGAAAAAAGCCAGACTGGAATATGCAAAACTACATGTTGACTTCTGGGAGAATGTCCTATGGACAGGTGAGACAAAAATTGAACTTTTTACCAAGGCACATCAGCTCTATGTTCACAGACGGAAAAATGAAGCGTATGAAGAAAAGAACACTGTCCCTACTGTGAAACATGGAGGAGGCTCTGTTATGTTCTGGGGCTGCTTTGCTGCATCTGGCACAGGGTGTCTTGAATCTGTGCAGGGTACAATGAAATCTCAAGACTATCAAGGGATTCTAGAGAGAAATGTGCTGGCCAGTGTCAGAAAGCTGGGTCTCAGTCGCAGGTCATGGGTCTTGCAACAGGACAATGACCCAAAACACACAGCTAAAAACACCCAAGAATGGCTAAGAGGAAAACATTGGACTATTCTAAAGTGGCCTTCTATGAGCCCTGACCTCAATCCTATTGAGCATCTTTGGAAGGAGCTGAAACATGCTGTCTGGAAAAGGCGCCCTTCAAACCGGAAACAACTGGAGCAGCTTGCTCATGAGGAGTGGGCCAAAATACCTGCAGAGAGGTGCAGAAGTCTCACTGACAGTTACAGGAATCGTTTGATTGCAGTGATTGCCTCAAAAGGTTGTGCAACAAACTATTAAGTTAGGGGTACCATCATTTTTGTCCAGGCCTGTTCCATGAGTTTTTTTTAATTATTTCCATTTTTTAAAATAATTCTGTTGAAGCATGGTTGAAAAGCAATGTCTGACTTTCATTGGTTAACATTTCATAGAATTTTTTAAATTATTACTTTTATCACATTAAAGTTATTTATGTGACCATTATGAGTTTTTCTTTCATTGGCCGAAGGGTACCAACAATTTTGTCCACGTGTGTAACTATATAAAATGCAAAGCAATAAAAATAAACTGGCAAACAAAATAATTATGTATGTTCATTTTTTAAAATTATTTTTTAACCTTTTAAATTGAAAGTATACTTTACGATAGAATGAAAAATGAAAGGTTATCATTTTGGTATGAATGTTTAATTAAAAATCAATAGATTTGACGTGAATTCATTTTATAGTGAAGAAAGTTTGATACTGACACCGGAAATACCGCCTCATTTGAGCAACAAGCATGTCATTAAAGTAACTGCTATCTTCCAGAAGATGAGATAATTACAGCTATGACATCATCAGGTCACCAGCAAAATAGGAACTAAAGTGGGTCTTGTCAGTAAAACATGGACTGAGTATCTGAGGATGAGGGAACTTCTTCTTTCTTTTTTTATAAATAAAATGACCAGTTTGCTCTGATGAGCTCTGAGAGATGCCAATAGAAAGAGACCTTGAGAGGAAACCAGACTCAACAGGGAACTCCTCATCATTTGGGTGATCAGATAGTACGACCATAAAGGAGTCCCTGCTCCATCCATGTGCTAAGAGGCTGATAGTTCAGTATAACGGAAAATGTTAATATATGACTTGATATAAAAGAAAGAAAATGCCTACATCAGCCAATATCAAGATCATCTTCATGCCCAGTCAGAGTTGAGTGTTTCATGCCACAGGCTGTCTGGAGAGGGTCAGTCCACCCTGCAGCGCATAATTAAAAGACCTCTCAGGGGGTGGACAAATTATAAATGCATTAACTATCCCAGCGGGGAAAGTTTGTGGACCAAGTTCAACATCTTGTTGCTCGGAAACCATCAATCAGCCATAACGTTAACACCATATAACATTAACATTGCAAAAACAGGATCTTGGACACCTGAGATTCAGCGTAATTGTAAAGGGTAGCGTGTCCGGTCTGATCCCACAGAAAAGCCAATGCAGCACAACGCGCTGAAAAAAAGTCAATGCTGGTAATGATAGAAAGGCACCAGAACACACAGTGCACCACCGCCCGCCTCTCTCAGGACCGAGCAGCCAAGACGCGCTAAGGCCACCAACCTGAAACATCAGATTGAGAGGATCCATGGGATGCACCAGACAAAAAATGTTCTGATCCATCGATGCCCCACTGTATAAACGGGTAACAAATTAGTAATGATTACTGGATGCTAGATTCCTTGACCCACCAACATTGTTTGGTGTACAGTAGATCCTGTACATATTGGCTTGCAAAACTCAGTAAGAAATAGATTGTTATTTGCTTTGTTTGTTGTTTGGTTTTGATTGGTTAACCATGAAAACCAGGCAACTAAATAAAAAACAAACAAACAAAGAACACCCTCCCAAAATAAATAAATAAATAAATTAATTAATTAATAAAAACCTGAAGTCAACACAAGAATGAAGTCCAACTCCTCAGCAGGGAAGCGTAAGTCTTTATTTAGCAACAATACAAACAAATTTGATTTCTCTCTTTTTTTTTTATTTTTTATTTTTTTACCCATAATCAAGATTGTATCATACAGTTAAGAACGTTTTCTTCACTGGGTGTACTGTTGAGTTATTGTTGGTCATCGGAATGTACCTGTAAAGAAAGAGTATCTCAAGTAAACATTTATAATTCTCCCAGTCAACTCTGTGTGTACCCGTTCCACTACAGTATATACAGTAGAAGGGTCCCTGTTGGAAATATCATTAAGCTTCCACAAAAGAAGCTGCAGCTAACTGGATAATTCATTTTCCCCAGTTTAATCAAGAAGTCAACTGAACAAATCAAAGGTTTAAAAAAAAAAAAAAAAAAAAATCCAAAATTGCATTGCATAGTTAAATAGATTTGTGCTTTCGCGTGTTTGAGAAACGTGAAATTTATGATTATGTAATGAATGTTCAGAGTCGGAAGTCTGACTGTCATTTGGTAAATATTTCAGTTTCACCCTTAAATCTGCAACAACCCGACCAAAGCATCAAATCAAATGATTCGTGACAAGCTTAACACATTTTATTTTTTCTTCTTCTTCAAAATATTCTCAACAGCCACGAACAATTAATTTCAGAAAATCATTTTATAAATACTATGCTTCGGAGAGTCTCACATTAAACCTAATACTGAGCTAAAGAGACCTGTTTATCTATTCAGCCGAGGATTAAGTGTAAAACTAGATTTCCATAAATGAACTATATCACATCATTTGTCTTTATTCACAACAGATATGCTTAATATGCTACTAAAACTATGAGGTAAGTTTTAGTCACCTAAAGAAGACTATGTTTGTTTCATTCAGCAAATTCAAGTCTCGACAGATAATTATCTAGATCCTATTTGTATTTACAAGGTTTCTCACTACACCTGTTGAAACCGGAACGCTACTCTAGTAATATCCACATGAAGTATTTAAAGTTGAAATGCAAGTCTCTGGACAAAACAAACTTCACCTCACACACTGCATATTAAAAGAATAACTGCCATTACATCCACCTCCTCATGCTCGAGTGTTTATCAGATGGTGGTAAACATTGAACCAGCATGTGGCTGTACTGTATAAGTAATTGACACTCTGCATGAACTGTAGTGAATGGTGAACATGCATGGTTTCTCTTCAGCAGTCCCTTGCTGGGCGGTTTGGGGTTAGTATATGTCAGGTAGTTGGGAGTAGTTCCTGCTCCAGTAGCCACCGGAGTAAAGCCAGTCTTGTCCTCCGTTGTGCGGGTTTGCTCCTTGGTGGAACCACCTATGAGTATGATCCATACAATAATGTTAGCAGGTGAGTTTTTGATAGTCATTTGTGGGAATGGGGGAATATCACTTTCTTTATTGTGGAATATTCAATCATGCTGAATTTAGCACTCATAGATAAAGAGATAGAGCAGAAAAAAAAAGAAACAGTGTTGCAGTTCTTTACCAAACCACTTGGTGGTGCTGTTGAACAGCAGTCACACTGTGAACTTTGTGTCACTTTGGGTCTAGGCGACATCGGTGCAAGTTCATCAAATTTGTTTCAGTTCTAACAAAGTTCTTAATAAAAACTCAAAACTGTGAACAAACTGTAAACTCAAACAAGACTTCCAAAGTTTGAAATTTTCTTTAGTTAAATTTGCTGTATCAGCTCTAGCATCATTCTCGAAAGATCTCAAACTAAAAAAAAAAAAAAAAAAAATATATATATATATATATATATATATATATATATATAATTTTTTTTTTTAAACATTTAAAAAAATGCAAGCAAAGTTCCCAATGTCTGGCAAAGATCTTAATGTACAGTATAACAAAGTTCCCAAACTCTGGTTACACTTACAAAGTTTTCAAACCATAACAAAGTTCTCAAAAATATGATGTAATTTAAACCTAAGTAAAAAGGTGAAATTCACCTTTTGTGAATGCTCGCAAAATTCTCAAACGATAGTAAAAATTGTGTCAGAGCAACACAAAACCATGGTCACCAAAGACTACATCACCCTACCCTCACAGTCTCTCTCGTGATTACGCTCAGTATTTACATGAGTGCCAAAGCCTTGTATATTGCTCTGTCAAAAACTACACGTTGTTTATTGATTGCTTGACCTTTGTCTATTTCCTTTTCATGAGTTTTTTTGCCCTACAGATTAAATTTGTAATTAGATTTAGAGCTGCAATTTTCCAAAAAAAATCGGTGTTCCTGCACCGATCACCGTACCTGCATACACGACAGAATCCTTCACAATCCCTTGGATGCAGCAGGTAACCTTGTGGCACAGGGCATTAACCGCCCAATGCTGCTTTATCTAAGAGCTGCAGCATCAAAGCAGCTAACACAACTCCGTGCCACTGCTCCAGCTACACTACCTCCTCATGTGACTACCTCCCTCTCAGCATCTTTGCTTCTGAACCCCTCACCAACCTGGCAGGTCGCAAAAGATTCACTTTATGTCACTTATTCCTCAATCTGTTGACCAACAAGCTGCTAACCTAGGACAACTGGAGAAGGAGCACAGCGTTTCCAAAAAATGTAACCAGTTTCATAGGGACAAAGTGATTGTGAATGGCTCCTCAACCTGATGCAAGATACGGCAGTAGGTAATGACTGGAACGACATGGCAAACACGGTTCCATATTGTCAAGGACTTAATAAGAAATCAGAACTTACTGAACTGTTATGATATGATGACCAGACTACCCTTGACTCATTGATTGGATGTCCGGTGACCCAGGTCCATGTAGATCTCAGAGTACCAAGAGGAAGCAATCAAGTTACGCGTGGGAACCATGCCCCCTCATGATCACAACTTTCCGCCATGGAAGAATACATAAAGGCGGCTCTCAAACAGGATTACATTTGCCCATCTAACTGTCAAGCATCAGCTATATCAGTATTTTCCCTCATGGAGAGAAAAGTGGGTGGCTTATGCCCACGTATCATTTATCGCTGTCTGATTTAAATCGCTGTAAATCGCTGGCATCTCTCGAACAACTACAAGAAACCAAGATCTGGAATGCGCCTACAATCTGGTGCATACTCAGTAATTGGACAATGTCCTTCAGGACCACCACTGGCCACTTTGAATAGAGTGTAATGCCAACGATCTTTACTGCCTGCAATAATTCATTGGCTTATTGATGATATGTCATGGATAGGTTAGGACATTTTGTCATTGCTCATATCCTTTATCTTGATAAACTCTCCGTACAAGGCGGCTACTCACAAATTTAATCTCAAGAAGATAATGTCTAAGCTCTTGGAACACTAACACTGTGCAAAAAGACCGTAAGTGTAACCAATTAATCAATGAATCTTTTGAATCTTTGACTTTGTAACTTTTTTCAATCAATCAATTATGGAAATGCTGTTTTGCTGGGCTTGGTCAACTTTTATTGATGCTTAAACATCACAGCATCTACATTAATTCCCTCACTTAAAGGGAGGCAAATGGTTGCAGTGGAATCTCTCAGGTGATCAAACATTCAAACGACTCAAAGTAGGATCTTTTTGAGTAAGCTGTCCAATATCACAAGGAATTAAAACGTTAGTAACAGAAAGCTCCTTGAGGTAAACTTACTGTACCTCTGGAAAATGGCGTCAATGGTTGGAGAGAGCCCTTCACCCATTCAGTCTACACAGATCACAAGATCAGGTCAGCTACGAGACCGACCTCCTGTCAGACATGCTCGGCCCTGTCCTTTGAGTTCATCCTTACTTATTTCCCAAGGTGTAAGAACACCAAACCAGACTCCCTTTCCTGCAATCATCCTGCTCCCTAGGTGTCTAAGTGAACCTGTTATCAGGCTCTCTCCTCAATGGAATGGCCAAAGAGGAGAGTGCGAACTGTGAGAATGGGGATTTGCTGCTTCCCATTTCCACCAACATTTAGAAGGACCGGGCACAATTCATCTCATGGGCAGAGTACACAGAAAGCAACCAAGCTCAAACCTTTCATGGGCATCCTGGGGTATCAGCCAACACTATTTTCATATAATGCCAACCCCACAGACTCACCCATGGTGAACAGCTGGTTTCGCAATGATGTGAACAGATATTAAAACAAGCTGACCAAAACCTAGAGGCTGCCCCCCGAGTCACCAAGAAACAGGCATCACCAAGTGACCTTCACCTACAAACCAGGTAATCATGTATGGCCTGCCACCAGAGACCTTTGGGTCACTGAAAAGCGCAGAAAGCTGACCTCCTTAAAAGTTCTCCAGTGCATAACCATTATCATAACCAACACAGAATGATTATACCACAGTCCATTCCTTCCATGTCTCTCTCAAAGAAGTCACTCCAGGTCCCCTCACATAGGGACTCCTTCTTCCACCAACCCTACCAACACTGCTGAACATCAAAGGTGAGCCAGCTCATGCCATCAAGAAACTCTATACACATGGCACAGAGAGGGTAAGCTGCAGTAACATTTCACCTGGAAAGACCATGGACCCAAGAAATGCTGCTGAGGTCCAGCTCACGCTGTTCTCAGATGTCCTATTTTTCCCAGGAATTCCACGTATGCCATCCTGAATCAGCCGGGTCGATAACCAAAAGGGGAGAACTGGAAGACGTCCAGCTCCAACTCTAGTGGTAGCACTTTGGAAGCGGGTTCTGTCATGCTAGTGCCAGAATTGGCATTACAGTAAATTACAACTCCCACAAACAGAATACAAGCATCGCTGCCAAGGACTCCAACACTCAACCGTAACAGATCCTATGACATTCATGGTCAATGCTTAAATACCTGCAAATACCAAAGGCTTGTATTTTGCTCTGTTGTGATCTGCTCTTGTTTTCTGGTTTTGATAACTGCCCTGCCTTGTAGTCGATTGCTTGACTTTTGTACTTTTTCTGTTCATGTGTTAGATTGGTGTGCAAGTTTTAATAAGGCTCAGGTGTACCTCAACCCATGTCAATGCCTGCACATGTGACAAGTCTCTCTCTCAAATGCACATGACATTAACGATTGTTAATTATCACACCTACACTGGAGTTTGAGAACTTAGCTATATCAGTTTTAAAACCAGGACAGCGAGAGCACACCAAACACCAAACACACTGCAGAGGAGCTCAAACCTGGGGCCGAGGGGCAGGCTTCTTATTTGAAGCAAAACAACAAAAAAGATCGTTAAGAAAATCGTTAAAAATGATTATAATGAACATGAATTAATGCATGTCTTGATTAATAAGATCAGAATCCATTATGCAAAACTGATGAAGCTGGTGAATACTGTTAGCCCTAAAAATAATGAAATCTCATACATTCGCATCACAATATAATTGACCTATTCAAATATGAAACTAATTAGATAAATATGTGCAGTGTAATTAAAGCTATTTATTCAATAGGTGCCACATGGAAATCTGCACCAGTACTGGTGTCTACATTTTGATCATATCCAGATATATTAATTGATATGATGCCTTATGACTCTTACGGCCTGTAATGAATGGCTTATAGATCAGCTTACAGCAACGCTCATGGTACGCAATGAATCATGGATGTGATATAACACAAGCACAGCTCGGGGAGTATAACACAGTCTGACAAAACACTCACCTTGTCTTCCACTCATCATTGGATTTGGAGCGATTTTTCCGTGCCACTCTCTGTTTTTCCTCCACTCTCTTCTTCTCAGCACTGGCCAAATCTAAAAGCAAGAAACAATTTGCACTGTGCAGATTCACAGCTAGAGTGACTAGTTCCTGAGATATCGGCGTAATTATAGTGGAGTAGAGGAAGGCTTTTGTTTTGCACATCAACACTCAAGCCAGTATCCCCAGATACACAATTTAAATTAAATAGTATTGTCCTTACGATGAAATAAAACTCATTTTTATAGCCTACTAACAAAGCATATGAACAAGCACATGAACATCTGTGCATCAGACCTCAGTTCTGGAACTATTGTAAATCCAATGGTGAAAAGCATGTGCCCATCACCCATCATGGTGACATGCAGGACATTGACTGCATACATCTTGTATTGTACCAGTACTCAACAAAAAGCAACTGTGGTGTGGAAAACATAATAATAATAATAATAATAATAATAATAATAATAATAATAATAATAATAAAACGCTCTTGGCTACTTTCTCAGCTACATCTCTTTACCATTAGCCTCCCCCTATGCATCCCTAGACATAGTTTAGTTTTGCATGGAGTTTGCATGTTCTCCCCGTGCTTGGTGGGTTTCCTCCAGTGTCCTCCCACAGTGCAAAGACATGCAGGCTAGGCTAATGGACGTTCACAAATTGCCCATAATTTGTTAATGAGAATCGGACATTAAGCTGGCAACCCACCCCTTAAGTAACTGCCATAGAAACTATGGCTATATCTCCATGGACAGACAAATGGGAGTTTTTTGATTTGAGAACATGCATTGTGGTCCTGGTTTTAAAATATAATGGAGATTTCTTTGGGATGTTTAGGACAGCTGTCAGAATATTAAATGTATAAACTGGTGTAAAGCTTTCTTTCTGTACCAATGTCTCCGTTCTCCAGGGCACGGATGTCAGGCCGGAGGCGGCAGTCTGTAATGGGGAGATTCTCCTTCATGTCTTCCTCCAGCTCATTCAGTTGCATAGCAAATGTAGAGAAGGCATAGTACTGAACAAAAGGAATGACAGTCGAGATAAGCCAACAAGGTTTGCAAAATTGATGCTGTTGTAATTCTGTAGTTTTATGACTTCAGGATTCAATTTTTGCAGCACAAAAAACATGTCCTGTAACCTGATCATGAAAAAAAAAAGAAAAAAAGATGACGGAGCATTTCTACGATACATTTTCCCACCGTAATCCGTACCTGAGCTGAGTTTCCGGGTCTGGGTGATATCCTCCAGATGAGTTCGCTGCCAGGGATGACCTGCACAGTCTCGGCCTCAGGAGGGGGCATCTCCTCAGCCTCCTCATCCACACTGCTCTAAAGGGGCACAAAGAACACGCCAGATTGTTAACTATGGTTATCTTCATTTGAAATATTTTCAGCACTTAATTCTTGCAAGGTGAATTCAATGACACTACAAAGTCGTTCTAAGCCCATCACTCAATATTATTCATCATAACAATAGGACATTTTATTAGAATTTCTTAATTGATAATAGAAAAAGTCGTATAAGGAACATCACATTCCACTAACCCTCACCTGCTTGCTGCTTTTTTTCTCCTCTGCGGATCTTTTATCTGCCTTTTTGTGAAGGTCAAACGTAGCTGGATCCACTGTGTACAGACATTCGGTCCACTTGCCGTAAATGGCGCAGATTTTCTTTTTGCTGCGGAGAACAAGCATGTTAATGTCATACCTAGCAACCTTTCACAGCAGGAGGCCCTTATTAAGCCTATTCCGAGCAACAGGCATGATAAATGTCAGATTGTTTTAGGACATGCTTCGAATAGAACATGCTGAAAAGGCTTAGTGAAAGGTTAGTGAAAGCTGCTGGGGGGTGGGGGGGCATTTACTATGATTGAACTTTCATTTATAATGAGCACCATTATCGGTTTTCACAGATGCAGCCTATCCACAAACGCAATACAATTCTGGATTGAAACTTGTCAAGGAAATAATTGTTTGACTCAAAGATGTAATTCAGGTGTTTCAATCAATCAGGCCCCTTATCCCCAGTAAAGGAAAATCTTACTACTTCAGCATACTAAGATGTCAGGGACAATGCTTCACTTCCAACTTTGTGGCAACAGTTTGGTCCAACTTGACTGCAAGGACTGTTAAGACGTAGTTTGATGGGTTCAGTGTGGAAGAACTTGACCGGCCCTAACACAGAGCCCTGACCTCAACCCCATCGAGCACCTTTGGGATGAACTGGAACCTGTGCCTGACCTCATAAACACTCTACAGAATGAATGAGCGTGAATTCCCACAGAAATACTACAACATGTTGTGGACGGCCTTGCAAGAAGAGTGGATGCTGTTAGAGCTGCAAAAGGGGGACCGACTCCATATTGAAGTGTATGTATTTTGGGATATACTGTAATGTCACTGTTTGGTCAGATACCTTTGTGCATATAAGATACCTAAGGGCATATTGATTATAAAAATAATTTCCATACTGCTACACACTATTTATTCTCTACATCTAAGTACTAAAATGATCAGAAAACTCAGCTAAAAATACAGATACCTTTTGTCAAGTATGTAACCCTCCACTTTGTGAAGCTCCTTGCCGAAAAGGCCACAGGACTTGAATGTCAAGCTGCACCTTTCGCCAGTTCTGTCGAACATCAAACAATACACTTTGTGCCTTTGACTATAAATGAACATTTTATCCTAAAAAAAAAAAAAAAAAAAAAAATACAAATAACAATTGTGAGACAACCATCTTGGCTCTATGTTAAACCCCAGGAGATTTGATAATAATTATACCAATATAACAAGGATTCACAATTTCTTGTTAAGGTGTCTGTTTTTTTTTTCTAATAACACTGACAAGAATTTCATTATTGTGAGTCATTTCTGAAATGAGTTTCTGTACCCTTACTTGCCCTTACTTATGGTTAATAACCTCCACGTTGCCGTATTGTTCAATCCACAGCTGACCCACAATGATGTTATGGACGCAGCATGTAGGATTGGTCCAAGTGTAGGCTTCCTTATGTCTGGGAAAGGAAGGAAAGACCAGAAAATGTATTATGATTATTTTTTAATTATTATCCATAAGTATATCGAATACACCAATACTAAGCAAAGTAATCAGGCAGAAATCCAAGGAAGCCGTAGGAAGCCAATGAAGCTGTAATAGCTGTAATGTACTGTAACATCTTCAAATGTTCTGACATTTTTAAAGGTATCATCATTGCAATTCATGTTTGCATTTTATCTATTTTATCCATTTGGTAGATGCTTTATATCAAGGCTTGTCAATTCCAGTCCAGGAAGGCCAGTGTCCAATACAATTTGATGATTCTTCTTCTACAGCTGATTCAACTAAACTCTTAATTGCCAGGTTCAGTATGTGTGTACAGTGGAACCTTGGATTATGAGCATAATTTGTTCCAGAAGCGGGCTCGTAATCCAAAACACAACGTAAACCAAATCAAACCTTCCCATAAGAAATAATGAAAACTCAAATAATTTGTTCCACAGCCCAAAAAAATGAATACAGAAAAATAATTAATACAATATATAAAGTAAAAATAAAAAAAATTAACCTGCACTTTACTTAAAAAAAAAGTTAAAATAAATCCCAACAGATAAGTGTTTCCATTTGTGCGCGCAGGTGCCGCGGATGTGTGTGTATGTGTATGTGTGTGTGTGTGTGTGTGTGTGTGTGTGTGTGGAATTAGCCCCTTCCCTTGCCTTACACAGTAAAACTCCTCGTCCCTCCCCCCACCTCACTTTTTAAGTTTCACAACAAACACATACACAACGAAAACACTGTTTTAATGGGAAAAAAAGAAATCTGTCTAATGACACTCGCGTGAGCGCAGACTAACGGAATCACTGCTGTACAGTAAAAAACAAAACAAAACAAATGAATCAGTACCTTACCTTTGAAAAGAATCGCGACAGAGCAGAGTTTCTGTGTAGAACAGAGTGTGTGTGTCTGTGTGAAGGCAAGAGAGTGTGTGTGTGTCTGTCGGTGTGTGTGTCGGTGTCAATAAACTCTGCACTCATAAACCAAGACATGCTCGTTTTTCAAGTAAAATTTTATTTAAAATATTTGTTCGTCTTGCGGAACACTCATAAACCAAGTTACTCGCAATCTGAGGTTCCACTGTTTATTACAAACTGTGCTTGACACAGGTCCTCCAGGACTGGATTTGAATTTGCCTTATATCTGCTGCAAGCAGAAACTAATCATCCAGTGACACTTCCAATCATCCAAAAAATAACCCAGCCATAGTGTAGATACAAATCGGTTAAACTCACTTGGGGAGCTCCAGTGTAATGATTCCACGCGGTTCAGCCTCCACACTCTTTCCCCAGAACTTGAGTTTAGGGTAGATAGAGCCGTGGAAAAGGAAGTCATCACTGAGTCCTTCAGCGTGGAATGCGCTAACAGGTGGGTGGTGGCTCACCTGCTCAGACATCCATCTAAAGCCCAGATCCTCTCTGGTAAAACAGAGAAATGAGCCTAGACAGTTAGTAGTAATCAAGACTCAATGAGCGTAAGGACATTTAACAGATATCTTTGGCATCAATAATAAAGATTTCAATATTTTGCCAACAATAATGTGACATTTAGATTTAGATACTATGGATAGCAGATCTGTGCAGCCACATCTGGCTCCAATCTGTAAGCTTGTGCAAAACATGTTCCCTTTGCCCTGGAACCAAGATTTTATTTTTTAAAGTTTGCATTCCAGGGGCAGACACACTAATTCAAGGTTCTCCCTTGTAAACTCTCCCCTGCTGTTTTTTTTTTGTTTTGTTTTTTAATCTCCTTTGATGGCCACTGGCATCATGATACTGCCAAGTTTCAATGTCTGGCTCTTTTTTGTTCTCACCAAAGATGACACCAACTGGGACTCAAACTGCAGCACAAGTTTCATAGGGTCTCACAGGGAATGCTACACTTTCACTCCAGGGAACACATTAGGTGGATATTATTAAGCTTTCCAATCAGATTCAGCCAGGCCCCCATGAGACGTATCTGTATCTTTTTTCTATACGCTGACTGACCATGGGTAGTATCAGTGTCTGTTGAGGATGCTCAGACTAGTAACATTAGATGGAGAAGTGAGCACCCTGAACTAGATAAAAGTGTGGACATTCCAGAAATAGGTTATCAGGCCTGCACTTGGACCACCTCCTTGTATCAAAACAAGCTCAAGGTTTTGCCAGTTCTCAGACATCAGTACTTGCTGGTCCTCTCAGAGAATGCTCTGATGGTCAGCTACAGTACACACTTCATTCCAAGTGGCTCTCTCCACTTCCACAGAAACGTCCTGGGTAGGTCTTTAGGTTTCCCCATGACTGGTGTCAGTGCAATGGTTCAGGATGTTCAGGATATGAACTATACAGTAGAGTGGAGCCTGCACTGGGTGGCAGCCCAGATCTTGAAGAGGTTGAACAAGACTAAGGTGCACATTTTCATCAGTGACAATTAAGTCAACACTCCATGACAGACATGGATACTCTTCTAGTACTGGTTTCCCTTTTTCATCACGATCCTCACAACTCCAGCTTGCTTCCAAGTTGATTTGGCACCCTCAGTCATGTCACCTGTGCTGTCTGGTTCCTCGGGGTGAACTGCCAGCTGCCAGTGAACTGTAAGAACAGGCTGCTCTCTTGTAATCAGTTAAGCACTTTTCAATAAGTAACATTTGTTCCCATTGGCAACTCCCTACTGTACCTGCCCAAAATGTGGTAAGATGCAGGGATTGCAGTGCACTACAGCACCATGGATGGCTTCCCGGTAAAGTCTCCCTATCCTATGACACCAAGTTACAGTAGAAGAAGAAGAGAACTTTTAATTACTTGTACATACAGTACAGACCAAAAGTTTGGACACACCTTCGCATTCACAGAGTTTGAATTTGTATTATGGCAAGAAAAAAGCTAAGTAAAGAAAAACAAGTGGCCATTATTACTTTAGGAAAGGAAGACCGAGAGTCACCTCTGCTGCGGAGGATAAGTTCATCCGAGTCACCAGCCTCAAAAATCGCAGGTTAACAGCAGCTCAGATCAGAGAGCAGGTCAATGCCACACAGAGTTCTAGCAGCAGACACGTCTCTAGAACAACTGTTAAGAGGAGACTGTGTGAATCAGGCCTTCATGGTAGAATATCTGCTAGGAAACCACTGCTAAGGACAGGCAACAATCAGAAGAGACGCATTTGGGCTGAAGAACACAATAAAGAAAACTCTTTGAATGAGAAGGTGTGTCCAAACTTTTGGTCTGTACTGTATGTCATCACTGCATTAAGTTGACTTGAAGTTGAAGGCTTTGAAGAATACCTTCTTGCTTCTAATCATTGCAATGAGATTTCCAAGAGATTTGGGGAGCTTTGGGGTTAAGCTTGCCTTTCATCATTGTGACCAATTACAGGATTTTTTTCCCCTCCAAAGAATATAATACCATTGTGAATCAACATGACCTTTTAGCCTTCAGTGAGGGTGAGCCTTCAGAATGTTCCATGCTCAGTCTTGCTCGGCTTTATGGTAAAACCATGCAATTCTCAGACCGGCTGACTTTTACCACCATAGGGGTAAAAGTCAAGGGCGTGCATTGTCTAAACAGAGCTCCAGATGGTCCAGATAATCAGATCCTGTTGTGAGATGAACATCTCCTTCCGATTGTCCTTCCTTTGAGATGTTACACTCCAGGAAGTCTGTCCTGCTGCCACATGAGCATCCCCTTTCAGTTTCTTCAAATTTTACACAGGCAATCCAGGTATGCTAAGTGCAGTGGTCACTAACACGAATCCTGTTCAAAGTACTAAATGTATCTCGTCATTTGAATGCATTCCAAGTCAGTAATGATACAGATTACTACCTTGGCAGCACTCACCTGATTAGCTCATATGTTTCTCCCAGCAGTGGGTTAAAGGGCTTTCCGGTCCTCTCCCACTGTGATGCAACAGCAGAGACGGCAAATGCGGCCACACACTGTTCAACACAAAGATACATGACTGCAACATTTTTATTACATAAGACATGCCAGAACTGGCTCTGAATATTTAAAGACTGGATTGTTTTTCCATTCACAGAAACAAAGTTTTACAGAACTGCAGATGCTCAGCATCATTGCGCGCCCTTCATGAAATTTTCACAGAGTTCTAGTACGATGTCATATTACACCATCCATTGTGTTTTTAAATACAATGGTCATCCAATCCAGGAGATTACATACAGTGTACAAATGTTTCAAACATAATGTTTTTTTTTTTAAAGTGTATACAGTATGTGATTTCCACAAATAAAGTAAGCTGGTAAACGCTGATGATGTCACATCTACATATACAGTATATAAGCCTTCATCTCTGGTGATGCATCACTCCTTTACCTTTGCCTTTTTCTGTCTGTCTAAATCACACATTTGGCACAAATATCTTTTAATCTGGTCACTGAAACAAACATTAATAACCTGTGTTGGGAAACAACTTTTCCGAAACAGGTTTGGAGTAACTAATGTTTTAGGTAAGGAATTCAATGGTGTGCTATGAAAGCAATCAACAATATGATAATAAAGAACCACATGAATTAGAGATACTGTTTGCACCATGAAGTAAACCTCGGGTAGACTTTCCGCAACTTGGCGGTAGTGATTTTACAGAACAACATGAGATTTTTATCTGTTCATGGTTAAATTTACCGTCTATTACATCCATGGAACAAGTTCATTCACATTATCATTTGATATTGATATCTACAAAGGGTCTTCTAGTTAAACCAGGACTTGCGATATACTTTCTTGTATATGAATAAGAATGACTGAATGAATGTAATATGCATAAAAATGACTGTCATTTAGGTCAAATGTCATTACAGGAACTCAGCTGGGAGTTATTTTCCCCATCCTCACTCCAAGCCATTTCCACATGTTTTGGTCATTAAAGGAGTTCCCGGGAGGCCGGAGTTTCAGACGTGAGGCAGATAGTCTGATTATGGCTCTTACGCACTGAGAAAACTTTCTACCCTTATGGTATTGAAGCACTAGTGAAACGCTGGGATAAGTGCATTAGTGGAGCAGGGGATTATATAGAGAAATAAAGTGAGTTTTTAACTCTAATAGCTGTATTCTGTCATTCTGCGCAATCAAAAGTCCTGCTTTGACTTGAACTCCCCTCATAGAAATATCAAATTCTTTCTATCCTTCTTTCTTTTTCTTCTGAAATAGCTAGATAAAGCAAAACCCCTGCAAAACCATCTCTTACTCACGCTCACTCACTCGCTCTACTGCTGATCCAGTACAGGGTCATACCTGTAGGATGAGTGCAGCGGACACAGCGCACAACCTCTCCCATACCAGGGCACAAGCATGCAACTATTCGTTTCTAATCAGTTTATAACCAGGCAAAGGTTATCCTGAGATGTCTCAACAATGTATTCAAAACAAGTGCATATGTGATTAGATTTGCTGCTGGAAAAAAATGAACTATAATAATAATAATAATAATAATAATAATAAAAAGAAAGATAAACTATAGATAGATGAAGTTACCTTCATTCTCTGGATGGAGTCTGTGGAGGCGTTGGCTTGGTGGATGAGATACGTGTGCTCCATATATTCAGTGAGACGCTGCAGGAAACTCAGAGGCTCGTTGAAGATGACTGGCATGGCGATTTTAGAAAGTTCCTGCATGTAATATATGTAATATATCAGCAATGACTCACATATATATATATATATATATATATATATATATATATATATATATATATATATATACACACACATAGGAGACACCCTGACATAACACAAAATGATTTAAATTTAGTCTTCAGCCTTGGATTCAACCTGATGTGTTAATAAAGAATAACGGATATAAACAGAGCGGTGCAGCCTGCCCCCAGAGAGAATGAAAGACAACACACAGCCCACCCGATCTGACTCACGTCTCTGCTTATAAATCAGAAAAATGCACTCAATTATCAAACCTCCACAGTAACCACAGAACTTCAGCTCTTTAATTATATCTTACTTCTTTGAGAACAAGTACAACCTACAGTACCTGATGAACACACTGTTTGATGATTCATAATCCATGCACATCATACAGTTTGGCATATCTGTGCAGTTAACCAAAAAAACAAAAACAAAAAACAGTTTGTATTTCTTAACTGAGTCCAATGAGTCCAATACCAATACTGTATATTATTTGAACTGATCAGAAATATATTTAGCCACAAAATACTGATTGCTACACTACATAAACCCATTCCACTCTACGTTCTCTTTTCTACATAGCCATTAAATATCAAGCGTCGACTGGCTGTACTGTACATAATGTATTTCTACAAACTGGTGTCGCATGTCTTGTATTTGCATACCAAAATGTGATTGGTTTTTATATTTTATGATGCAATAACACTGCTGCCTGTTCTATCAAATAATAAGTCCGACTTTTTTTTAGCTCCTGTTTCTTAAAACACAAAATAAACAACAACAACAACAACAACAACAACAAAAAAAAAGAAAAGAAAAAAAGAATAATCTTTCAAAAATTTGAGCATACACACTAAAAAATGCTGAGTTGTTTTTACTACCCAAACGCTGGGTTGCCTCTGTTGGGTAATATTTCTGGGTTATTTACAGGGAGTTGGGTACTTTTTGTTTAACCCAGCTTGCTGGGTTGGAGTTGGGTTAGCTAGCGACAGCTAACATCACAGATCAAACCGCCCCTCCCCCGAAGTTCACCGGTGTATTCAGTGGCTGTGTCAGCTTCGTGTCTTTTTTTCTTCCTCCTCAAGCATTTAAGAGGAAATGTAAGCGTTCAATATAAGGTCTGTATACACACTTTCACTCACCTATGACTGAATTTGTTCACTGTACTGTATGTAACATTTATTACTGTTACCTTGTTACACTCAATCTTTCTGCCTGGTCTGTGCTATAACATGCTAGTTTATCTGACAATGGCTGCTAACTAGCCAAACCAAAGAACTCCACCTGTGTATGAAAGAAACAGCAAAAATGTCTGAGCTTTTTAGCTTTCTTTGTAGAGTGCTTGCAGTGTGTATGAAGATGGTAAAGTGATGAATGAAAGCTAAAATGTTAACTGTAGTGCCAGCATGACGCTAGCATTTAGCTAGGTTGCTAGCGTTAGCAAACACATATAAAATAGCTGAGGTGTTACAAAACACTAATCATCTTACAAATATGCATACTAGCCAACACTCTCGATTTTTTCCATAAACTTTTACTTTCTTTCTTTCTAAGGTTGGAACCAACACTGTGGAATATCTGTCAGTCGAGGCCGTACACCTACATCCTGATGTGGGGAGATAATGAAGAGCACTGCTCTCAGGCATTAGTGCTTCTCAGTAATAGTATCGTGATGATGTCGCTGTTGAACTTGTTTTGTATTATCTGATCTTGTGCTTTTGAAAAATAAATATTTTTCTATGTTTTGTACAATTCATTGGGTGCTGTTTATTGCATATATGTATGGTTTGCAAACCTTAGTGTTTTCTTTTGTAATAGACCAGTATATCAAAGTAATTAAACTGTTTAAACTGTTTTACCCATAGACTTGTAAAACATAAAAAATAATAATAACCTATTTGTGAGGTAGAATTAACTCAGCATTATAGTTAAATATGACCTAGCATTTGGATTGAATATTTTACTCATGTAAAAAAAGCATCATAAAAGCAAGTTTTTGGACACATACAGTATACGTTATTCTCTCTCCAAACGGTTGGAAACACACAATTGCATAATATCTCTTTGTATCATCTAGCGTTATTGTTTCCCTCCACTGGGACTCAGAGACCCAAACCAGTTTCAGCATGACAATTACCGCTGTCCATCCATACTTCACCTCTGTAGTCCAAAAGGGATCATAGATGTCGATGGTGTTTTATTTATTTATTTATTTTTAGGACCTCTTGTCAACATTCACGCACTGCAGACAATTTGCGGACGCCAATCAGCCTAACCTGCATGTCTCCGGGCTGTTGGTGGTATCCCGGAGGAAACCCGCCAAGCACCAGGAGAACATGCAAACTCCACGAGGCGATAAACGAACCCGGAGGCGCAAGGCGGCAGTGCTAATCAATGAGCCAGTCCGCCGCAGATTGCCCCTGTGCATACAGTGACCCCCTGGTGGTATACACAGTTTGTTAAAGTTGAAGTGGAAGAACGTAAGCGTCCTGACCTCTACTCCACTCAACAGCTTTGTGATTCTCACTAATGCTCTTGGAGCTGAATGAACATAAATCCAGAATTAAGTGGAACGCCGTCTCGGAAGCTTAAAGCTCATTACACCAACAAAGCAGAAGAAATCCTGGAAACTAAAACTGATCATCTCTATAACGCATAACAGCCTGACGGCAGCACAGCGAAGAGAAAGATGGTGGTTGATGTGTATGCAATCTTTTCTAATCAGATTCGTCTCTCTAGTCTATATACAGTAGTGAAGATGACCGGTTGTGTCAGCATGACATGAGCCGGAGCCGCTTTTATTACAATAGATCACTCAGTGCTGGGGAAATCTCCGGAGAACTCTCTCTCTCTCTCTCTCTCTCTCTCTCTCTCTCTCACATCACACACGGCTATAGTAAAGGATTAGGCAGGTGCATTTATCCACCGAGGGCCTCTCTGTAGTGCTAATAATTACACTGGGGAATATCATACTAGAACCTTAAGAGGTCCTTGTTTACTTTGAAACGTAGTGTGAGCGTGAGTATAAAGCGGCTGTACGCATTATTGTAAAGCCGTCAGGGTTGTGCTGGGTCACGCTGCACTAATTCTCTGTAAGCAAATTAAATTTTTTATCAGTACCCAGCCTACCGGTGAAGAGCGTCAGGGCGGCATTGTGACAAAACCATATAAATAAGTAAGTAAACAATTAAGTCATCAATAAGTTAGCTGTATGTTAAGAATAAAACACAACAGGGTGTGTTGGAAACTCTATCTCACAGCACAATGTCCCGATAGTCTCCGTACTGTATTTTATGTATTTTTCTCACCGTCTGTTTTTAGCATTTCTCAGTGCGACACTGAACCAAACATTTGAAAGTAATGAGATTTTTTTTTTTTTACACTCCATCGATTTAACGCAAATCAATTATAATTTTTCAAAATAGTTGAAAAAGGCTTTTGATTTCCAATGAAGATTAGATTCCCATAACGATGTACTGTAACTGTTCCATAAGCACATAAATAAGTGAATAAATATATAAATAAGTACTTAAAAAACATGCTTCATTTGAATAAAGCTGTTGTGTCGTGGTGTTTATGAACCTTGTGATGAAAATTGCACTCACCATCCCAATGCATTTCTTGAGGATGCTCCAGATGCTCACGTCATTCCTCGAAAACATCGGAGCAGGAAGGGATGTTCTGTTTGAAGCATGACAAAACGATGGACACTTTAATAGGATTTAAGCAAAAGCAAAAATGTTGACTTACTGTAAGACATGTTCATAAAGAAAAGAAAAGGGAAGAAAAAAGATGTCCAAAGTTTCGAACACTGTTGGTATGGATTTATGGGATTTAATCTTAAATGCATTGTACTTAGCTATGAGAAAAACAAAACTGAGCAAAAGGAATTTTTTTCTTACTTAATTAATAAGGAATATGCGACTTATTTAACCCTCAACGAGCATTTCTAAGGCATGCTTATCTTTTTTTCATGACTTTTTTGAGTAAGTTTTTTTTTTTTCAAGATCGATGAATACACACACACGCAAAGTTAAAGGCACATTCGGTCAAACTCACAAAAATACAACGTGCAAACATACAAAAAAATACTTATTTTCATGCAATTTTTTGATTTTCCTTGAGGTCCTGATACTGGCACTTATAAGTTACCAAATGTGGTTCTTTATAAAATAGAGGTTTAACTGAAAAAAAAAAGTGAAAGTCTACAACAACAACAACAAAAAAATACAATAGAAATATTAACATATTTAAAAATAAAATCTATAAATTTGAAAAGAAAAGAAATTCATTTGATTCTGATTTAATTTCATTTAGCTTGGACGTCAGCTTTACATCAACTTAAAAGTTTGAAGGGTGTAATATTTAAGGTGCAAAATCATAAGTGTAATAAATTACACTGGTTAGGTGACCAGTTATAGGAAAACGATTCACAAAACAAGTTGAGTCCTGTCATTATGTTTATTATAGCAGCTATGACCTAAGACACTTTTAAAACATAAATTTATACAAATTATATCATTTCTTAATGGTACGGTATCATTTTAAGGCCGTTATACTTCAGATCTGCATTAATGCATAATAATTCATTCAATGAAAATGAAAAAGGCAATCGTGTAAACATTTAAAACTGCATTATTAGGCACATTTGAACTGAAGGTGTACGATATTAATACATTCTTCAGGTGGTGTAGTTACACTACAGTCTGGTACACATTCTCAGTGCTGTCATGCAGAGATTCTACTGTACTCAGAGCTCTGAAATGCTGAAGTATGAAAAGTGTCCTTGCTTTCGTACGATTTCACGGCAGGTTTCCTGCTCTGTGATGAAAGATTTCATCGAAACTATTTGATGTTTATCTGGAGAATGTTCGGAGAATGCAGACATAGAGATTCTAAGGGATGGCAAAACTGCTGTGCAAATATTGCAAAAAAAAAAAAAAAAAACCTCCAGGATTAGAAATGGAATGGAAGAAAAAAAATTGTTTGACGCTGTTTGTAACTGGGCCGAAAATGAACCAGCCCACCTTCCAGGTACAGGAAAAACATCACTGCTGCAATGTAGTACATAATAATATAATGATGCTCAGATCAATAATAATAAAAAAAAAAAATGTGTGCATTGTGTAGCTGATATTCATGAATTTGATCATTAGAAACATTGTCCAGCTCTGCGCAGAAATCCTGAGTAAATCCAGTGATGGGTTGATAAAAGACTCGCATCAGGAAGCAGATCTTGTGCTGTGGAAACAGTTACCTGACACCGAGCCTAAGGATCACCTTGCGCCTGCTGCTGATCCATCCTCATGCAAAACCCATGAGGTTTAGCCAGGCTGGTGTGTGTGTGTGTATGCAGCAAATGTGTGTAAAAAAAAAAAAAAAAAAAAACATACCCAAAGTACAGTAGAAGCCCAGAGAACGTCTATTTGTAGTGGTTCAAAAAGAAATACTGTTCAATAATGTGTAAAAATGCACCACAAACCTGATGCACTCCTTATTCGCGTGTCACACACAAACAAACCTGGATCCTTTCAATTCCTCTGAGCTTTTAAGACTCACCTGTGTTTCTTCACACCGTTATGGTGGGTCTTGTCTCCATGGTTCTCCTCCCCAGACATGCTGGCAGGAGCGTGGGCTTCGATTGCGTGCAGATGAGCCGATCAGCAGCGTCGGCTAAATCGCAGGACACTTACACGACGACCGCTCAAACCGCTGTCCCACTCTGACTCTGCAGAATGGACAAGACAGATAGAGAGACACACACACACACACACGCACACACATACACACACATACACACAGCTGTGTCAGTAACGTAGTTACTGCACACCGGGTCACATGTAACCCTTTGGTCCCTCCTTACTCGCTCCCTATTTCCCTTCTTCCCTCCCTCCGTCTGTTCCACTGGTGCACCTGAGAAGCCCCACCTGAGGGATCTGGTTCCAACAGAGGTGTGCAGCCAGGCAGGACATGCGGGCGCAGGAACTAAAATGGATCAAGCCATGGAAATATCTGCCATCATGTATTACTTGTTGAAGTTATGGACTGTATAGAGCTTTGCAATGCTAAAAAGTTAGCACAGGGTGAAAGAACTACCTGTTGGGTTATTGAGGTGTGGATAAACCTCATTTAATTTAAGCTTCCAATCAAAAATGGAAAAAAACAAACAAACAAACACAATAATAAATATTAAAGAATGCACAATTTATGACATTTTTACAGTTTAAATAAATAAATAATTAAATCACTGCAGCTGCTTCAGCGACCCCGCTTTCATAGGGTTTTTTAATTTGTCCCTATAAATTGAACCACAATCCTACAAACAGTAAATTTCCCTTATTGTTTTTTTAATACGCAAATTAATACATTTATTATTATTATTATTATTGTTATTATTATTATTATTGTTATTATTATTATTATTATTATTCCCCCTAAACAACCTTCCTCGTCCACATTTCGGGTTAAAAAGAGGAATTAAACTGTTTGTGATTCTATTCATTCTATTACTCTTACTATTTTTAAACACTGATCACTTTGCACTATTAGGGCACTGGTGGCTCAGTGATAGGTTTCTCTTCTGCACGGGTTCGAATCCCAGCCAGTGCCCAAACCCCAGACACCGGATGCAGTGCCGGTCCCAAGCCCGGATTAAAATGGGAGGGTTGGGTCAGGAAGGACATCTGGTGTAATACCCGTGCCAAGCTTGTTTGTGAGGACCGGGTAGTCTGCTGTGGCGACCCCTTGCCGGGAACAGCCAAAAGGCCAACAACAACTTTCCACTATCTTCTCTTTTCTAAGAAAAAGTTATGCAGGGATAAACTTTTCACACTGAGCCTGAGGTCATTTGCATCGAGAGCTCTGTGAGTGTGCTCGAGTATAAAGATTGTTTGTAAAGTCGCTTCAGAACATCACACAAAACCATAACTCATAACAGCCTGAAGGGGGAAAAAAAAACAACAAAAAAAAAACATCTCTACTAAGATGAAACAATATGTAGATGCTACAGACTCGCAATCAAATGTAAAAATATAAAATGTGATTTTTAGCACTTTTCTGGCCTCAAACTACAGCATCTTACAGATAATGGTCTAACTAATGCTGTCTGGTTTCCAGTGAGAAATCACACTGAGGTGATCATTTTAAAACGTTATTTAGGCCTTTTTAAAACAGGTAGCATCTAGGAAATTAAACATCATGTGTGTGTTTGCTTTTGAAAAACATGAAAATGTCAGCAGTTAATGGCATAAAAAAAAAAAAACTTTTTTTTATGAACTGAGTAGTTCTTGATGATATTTATTTATTTATTTATTATTATTATTATTATTATTATTATTATTATTATTAGTCCAGTCTCCCCAGTCTCAACGTTAGGAGCTCCACTGGTGGCCTACGTGTATATTTCTGATACCTTTTAATCCAGACGTTCTTGTATTTTTAATGTAGTTTTGAGAAATAGTTCTCTACGGTTCCTGAAGGACATTTTGTCTCATTTTCAGTCTAATCCCTGTACCTGACCAGTTTCAGAGTCATGTTTCATGTTTTCGTTTGTTAAGCCACACAGTGACCTACTGTACAGTATGAATCATTTAAGCATAAAATAACAGATGTGATCAGTATACTGCTGTGTGCTGAGTGTTGGAGCAGACGAGAGGGGAAATGAGGTTGCTGCAGAGGTTGTTACATAACCAATTATTTTTTTTATTGTATCTTTAGGCAATTTTGCAGGCTGTCACAGTAAAACCTTTGTTTACATGTCTTTTATTTAATTTACAGAACTGAATTTATTTAATTTCATTTAATATGAAGAAATGAGGGGTGGTGCAAGACTTTTGCGATATGTGAATCAAACATATTCTAGATACACCCCTCCTATTTCCATGGACATACAGTACTGTACCTTCTATAGGCATTATTATAGCTTTTATAGATTTTCCAGCTTTATACTTATTCTCCAGTTGTTAGTGCCTTTTTCTGTGAAAGTGAGTGATGTCTGGTTGCTCAACATCAAAACGGATTAGATTTTCCGGAAAATGCAGAAAGTTTGGTTTTCAATAATAATAATAATAATAATAATAATAATAATAATAATAATAATAAAATGCATTTATAAGTGATGTATAGAAACGCTTATGGATCATTTAAATGCAATAATATATACAAATATATGCCGTCTGAAATATGTATATTGCTTGAACGCAGAAAGAAATTCTCCAAAATCAGATGAGCAATGTTTTTCAGCTTGGCTGGATTTATTGAAGTTGGTGGGACAAGTCTGTTACATTCTGTCACATATAATATTATACATCATGAATCAGTATTTTATCATGCTCTTACATAAACATTATGACGTTTCAACACAGATGTAGTTGTACGCATGCACTTGTTCAGTTTAAACATTTAATGGCGGCTGTAGGCATTGATGCATTAATTTAATGATGCATACACTTTCTTTCCGTTGCAGGATAAATATGACCAATTTGAAAAACAATCAACTCAAAAATACAGACAATATTATTAGAGAAAATATGAATTATCGAAATTATTAAGCGAATGAGTCTGCTTTCTTTTTAGGACAGGAAGTGGAATCCTCAGGACTGTAGCTCACTCACCAGAGACAGCGTCGTAGAATTCATCCTCGGAGAGTGAGCTCAGAGTCGGTGAATTTCTGCCGGGAGAAAGGTTCTCCTTGAGACGCTGATGCTCTGTCGCCAACTTCTGCAGAGCCTCGGCGAGGATCTGGTTCTTTTCTACTTCCTGTTCCAACCTCGCATTCCACACCTAAGCGATCAACAGAAATGAGGAGGAATTACAGCTAAAATCACAACAAGCTATGAATAAAGAGACAGAGGGAGAAATGGCACAAGACCAACAACACTGCAGCATCTAATCAGCAGGATACGTCAGCGTGAGAGTGATTTAATTAAAGATAAGGCATTTAGCCCCTGGCATGCGAAACCGACGCATTTGGCACGGTTACACTATGTTCTCCTAGCATTTCAGGAAGACAGGAACATATCTAGACGGCAGACCTTCTGCACATGTTCATGCATAATTTACTGCATGATGTAGCCAAAGCATCTAAAAATAGAGATAGACTTTGATAAGAACACTTGAGCTCATGCACATTCGTGCATTTATCCAATCAGCCATTCACGTAGCAGTGGAAGGATATAATCATGTAGATAGAGATAAAGTTTACATCAAATATCAGAAAAATGTAATCCTTGACCATGGCATCCTTGCTGGCTCCAGACAAGCTGGGTGGTCTACAGTATCTCAGAAATCTCTCTCATGGACAAGAGTTTCACAAAAATATTTTCCCAGTTAGCAGAAATAGCAGATGCCACATGGCATATTGGGTAATTGCATGAATAAGCATTGGCAGAGGTGATCCTGGGGTAGGGGTGTCTCTACATTATTATTATTTTTTGCAGGTGTACCTAATAAAGTGGCAATGAGTGAATATCTGAGTAAATAATAGTATGTTTAGAAAATGCCAAACTGGAAGCGTGAACATGGAAAAAAAAAAAAAAGTATTGGCCTCCAATTCAGACTAAAGTACACTTGAGCCGTCACTAATAAAGTACAAGGTGAGCGACTGTATTATGTGGTTATGGTAGAGGGACGAGCTGGGCATGTCTCCCCACACTGAAATGCCAATTCAGTCACAATGAAGCAGTGGACGTTTGTTTGCTTATGCCAGTTTTGTTCGAAGTGGTGAGTCCATCACAGCAACGCAGCAGCTATTTTGTTGAGAATTCAATGTTGGTCAATGTACGTACATATCACGGCCCCCGAGGTCTCCTATCCCTATGGAATACCCTGTAACTTAAATGAATTGAACAACAAGAAATGCTTATGATCGATCAACAGCTGTCGGCTCAAATGATGGACGATTTCAAGGGAAGGATCGAAAGCTGCATTCAAGAGAATGGTCATCATCTAAATTACATTATTTTTCATTACTGAATAAGTAACGCAAATGGCATACCTCTGTTTTTGGAAAAATAAATCCATTTATAGAGTACTGTTTGTTCGAAACTGTCATACTCCCATCGGTCAGAGCATGTTTACCAGCCATCTGTAATGGTCTATTTACAGCTCTCTATAAAGCCATATGAGATCATCATCATCATCCTGGCAAGATATGAATATTAAAGTCTAGAAGCTAATGACATAAATGTCAGCCTTTGACGCACAGCTGACTAATGCTGTGTAGTGACTTCAGCATATCATTTACAAGTGTGTCCTATATCAGTCAATCAATCAGCCATTAACTCTGCTAAGCACCTGATATGTAACCCCCCCCCCGCCCCCCCAAAAAAATATAAAGGCGCGTGTGGTGCATCAAAGTGCTGCCAAGAGAGATACAAATACCACAAGTTGTTTCTTTAAACAATCAATTATACGGTAATAAAGAGTCACTGATTGTCCGTACCAAAGTTCCCCTATAGTGAATGACATGCACAGTCTCGAGCTTTTGTTCTCCTCCCTGAGCTGCTCCTGTTTCCAGCCCAGAGAACTGAACACAGCCGACGGTCACGTTACAAACCTGAGCAACCTGAGCCAAGCCTTTCACAATGCCTTCGATCACCATTCACAAGACTCTCGTTGGTGCTGCACGCACTCGCAATACTGTAAGTCACAAAGACAGCGATGAGACGCCGAACATCATTTAAAGGCCCAACGTAACTGCTGTCTGCAGGTTTATTAAACAAGACGTAGTGTCTTGTCTTGAATAGATTAATTAACATGGATGATTAACTTCTGCAAGGTCTCACAACATAGGTTGAACATCAACAATTATTTAAGGAAACATATCACCAGCAACTATTAAATGTAATACAGTTTTCTATAGGTTGAAAACAACATTGATTATTGCTAACAAGATATAAGCTGTTAGTTGTTTCTCTTGGATAAGAGATCATGCTAGTTCTAGATACTCTTTAAAAACTATAATGCTAGTGTACACTAGGAAATTTATACTGTATTTTCACTTGAATTGTTAAATTATTACTGTTTAATAGTTTAATAGTTATTGAATTTCTTTCCCATGTGCTAGCAGGAGCTTAGCAACAATCATAGGTTTCACTGCTAGCTAGCATCCAGCATACTAACTAGCATACTACAGCTGGAGTGTGCATCAATTATGAATAATACCTTTCTTTTAATATTTATTCTTAGTGTTTATTATAACATGTATTACTAATCCACAAATATTAATCAGCTGTTTATTTCCTCTTCTGCACACTAGCAAGATTTAACATAGTCACAATATCCCAATAAGCATTGCTACATGAGCATCAGTAACAGTGGCGGCCGGTCAATACGGGACGCAGGGGCGCCGCCCCCCTTAAAGTTAGGCAGAGAGGAATGCTCCTTTAACATGTAATTATTTAACATAATAATTATTTATTTTAATAATGAAATAAAGTCATTTAGTCACAATATTCTGCTGTATTTCTTAATATAGTTTATTTGCAAAAATAAATAAATAAATAATCGAAACTGTATTACATTCATTTGTGTTCGTGTACGCGGGGCGCCGGACAAACGAGTGTCTATGTAGGCACGTACGTTTTTGAAAAGCATGTGACCTGAGGCTGAGCTCTGATTGGATCTTGTCAAATCATCCTGCGGGCGTAGCTCTGTGCACCCCGAACCCGCCCACTTTTGTTCTTAGCGAATCAGTATTGTTTTTAAATATTTGGGCTCATGTGATTGGACCATTCTCAACGAGTCTTTTCCAGCACTTCTTATGGCAAGAGGAGCTGGCTGATGTGAGTCATGTGAGTCATGCCTTTATTTTATGCTAGTAGTAATGATGCGTAAATGGTTATTTACAGACGAGCATTAAAAGTTTAATTTTAATTTTGTTTGCGCCCCCCCCCCCCATTTTTTTTGCACCAGCCGCCACTAATCAGTAAAAATAACAATATAATTCACAATTTATTCACACTCCAGCTGCTAGCATCGATCTTGTTGATATGCTAAATCTTGCTAGCGCACAGAAGAGAAAATGAACGTCTGATTAACATAAAAGTGCAAAAGAATTTGTGAATTATACCTTCTTTTTTAATGATAATTTATTCATTCTTATATAACGATGCTTATGTATTATTAATACGTATGTAGCAATGCTTATCTAGAATTGATATTGTTGCTATGTTGCTATCGCACAGAAGAGAAAATAAACAGCTGATAAAAACATTATTGATCCACAAATATTTATTGTAAAAATAAAGAATGAATATTAAAAGAGAAGGTATAATGCACAATCTTATGCACACTCCAGCTGTAGTATGCTAATTAGTATGCTGGATGCTAGCTAGCAGTGAAACCTGTGATTGTTGCTAAGCTCTGGCTTGCACACGGAAAAGAAATTGAACAACTGTATAAACCTCGGTGAAACTGTAATAATTTCTAAACTAAATTGAAACTATAAATTACGTACAGTAGACCACCACTACTGTATGGTTTCTGAAGGATATTTAGAGCTAGCATGAACTAGCATCCAAGCGTTACAAACACCCACATTGTTTTTTTTTTTTCAATCAATTATTTGGGGATAAAAAGTCTCTCATTGTTTCCCACATTTCCCCCATAGACCACTTTTTTTTATTATTCATTCGATTTTTATTATAAAATATTATTGATTCACAAATGTGAATGTGTTTATTGAGTGGTAGCAAGAGCTTAACATTACAGCAGCAGCATCTGTGTTAGCTGGCATCCAGCTTATTCGCTTACTTGCTAGCAATATGTATAGTTTAATGAATAATCATGAAGATTTATTAATAAAACCAGTAACCATTTTGCTTTTTGCATAACGTCTGATATAAATAAGTCAGTCGTCACTTTGGCACAGAGGCTTTCTCCATGATGAGGCAATCAGGCATTTGAAAGCTGCTACGCTCTTCACAGAGCGCTCATACATGGCAGGAAGTGTCTTAAATAAGTCTTTTGTGCTGCAGAGAATGTCAGGTCTGCTGAGAGTGCCTCTTCTAACATCCACCAGATGCGCATCAGGGCCAATTCACATAGAAAGGAAAGAACCAAAAAGCATTCATCCTCAGTCAGCTTAATCTTAGGGTTGAAAAATTTAAAAATCTGCCTCAATTCTCACATCTAGTGTATTTATTTATTTATTTATGCATGAAGGAAAATTTACACAAGAAATTTCTTATTCATGAAATAATGTGTGTATCCGACAAGGCCCCCGGCATTTGTGTATAAACAGACTCATAAAAGTGAAGTTACTGTAGTAGCTGTAGTCAGGACAAAAGTAATGGCACCCTCCACCATTTAACAAGCACTCTCTCTACCAGTGGGTGCGTTTACATTGACCCTAAAATTTAACTAATAATCAGAAAAATCGCCCAATCAGAATAAAAGTGCATCATGTATACAACATTCAGGTCCCAGTACAGCCTGATCAGAATAAATTTTAATTGGAAGAGAGGCGATGTGTAAAAGGTTTGATAATCTGGCCTTGATCTGGTTGTTTCGTTCTTAACAGAATAAATATATTCTTTGATCCATGTGTAGGTGATGTGACAAATCTTTAAAACTTAAATTTTCCTTGTTCAGTTAACTGCCTAAGCGAAACTCTTTCTTACCTGTATTTACTTTCATCCACAAGGTCTCTGTCTGAGAAAGAGGCACTGATTGACTTGTCCTGTCACATGTGGTAAAGGATTTATCGGAAAGAATGGGAAGCCTAACCTAACCTCAGAGCTGGAGTAAAGAACTTCTTCTTCTCCTTTGCAGTGGTAAAGAATATAAAAGGTTATATTCTGATTAAATTGAGCATGTAAATGCACACCTTGTTGAATAAGCACCAGGAAAGTGTGTTTAATTTATCACCTTCTATTGTAATGATTTCAATCCAATTGACGAAATAGTGTTCATCCAAATTACTCAACCCACCTGACAGGGATTAGGATTGCTCCGACATCTTTAGATTATGTATGCTAGCATGAATCCTCCAATGTGAGCTAATGCACAGATTATTATCTAATTTGAAAGAAGCAAAAACTATCCAGCTGGTATAACATCCAAGATAAGCAGTCAGACAGTACAGGGAAGAATAAAGGGTGAATTAATGACCATGTACAAAGCTCGCAAAAAGTGCTGGCACCATGTGGACCGGACCGGCTACGGATAAATGAGCAGAGTCACCTTGGAAGAGGCGATGGCTGGAATGAAATGCTGTAAATCTGCCTGTGAAAGTGAGATAGCAAGAGAATTTATAAACCTCATGTGGATGAGGTGGAGGAAGACGAGGAAGAGTCATCCATTTCCAGATTCTCTCACCCTAACACGTTTCACATCCTTGAATATTTCAACAAAATTATGCATGTTTTTTTTCCGCATTCTTACTTAGGGAAAAACAATTAACACGGGATAGAGTCCAAGACACTGAGATTGGGTTACACTGATGTCAAATTTATTCCTGATGCTCTGTTTTTTGTGGCTGTTCTATATTTATGATGTCTTTTCATTACACGGTGAAATTATTTGATGAAACTCTCTCTCTCTCGCTCTCTCTCTCTCATACAAGCACACACACATTTAATGGCACGAATGAAAGCCAGACAGTCCAGTCTGCCATGTTTCATTCTCCAGAGCCTGGCCAAGGAAGCTGTGTTGCGTCACAGACGTGAGCCACAGAAATCTCAGCAGCACCACTTCCTCTCACCTCACTGCACTAGACAGCTATTTTAAGCCATTGCTCTACACTTTTACTTTAAAAAGCAAAGCAGAGAGGTGAAAAACAACCATGAGAATATAATAAGAAAGATGCAACTGGGCAGTCCATGTAACATTGGGTGAGATATGAAAATCTTAAGACGTTAGGGCTAAAATATTTGCAGTGTGATGTTCTGGGGAATGAATCAATGTCAGTTTGGTATGATGTGTCCCAAAGTACAGCAGAGCGGTTTATACTGCCAGAGGTCATCTATTAACAGTCATCATTAAGAAAGCGTTGTTCCTCTCATTCTTTCTTTCCCTGGAAGGTTACTAACTGCCTGTCCTTTCATTATATTTGCTGAAAGTACACTTGCTCCATATTTTGCCTTTCAGCAGCTAAGCGTTGCTCTCATTTCTGCGCAATATGGAGTTAAAGTTTGAGCCAGAAACATGTAATCTGAAGTCTGAAACAAATGAACTAATCAGATCCATTGTTATTTATTTATTTATTTATTTATTTATTTATAAATATAAATTTATTACATTAATTTATTCATTAATTCATTATTTTATATCAATGTTAATATAATTTATTGATTATATAATATAATAATTTATTAAATTATTTTACCTTTAATGTGAAACAGGAATAGTGTATAAATCAGAGAATACAGACCAATGAAAGGAAAGTTAAAATGACATTCTTTCAGAAAAACAGATTTAATCTCCAAATTAATATCTATTAAATAAATAAATAAATAAATAAATAAAGACAAATAAATGAAAAAAGGTATGAAAATTTCAGCACACACACACGCAGGCACAGACAAATCAGCTCGCAGTAGGGTCATATGGAGGACCAGTACAAGAAACTGTATGTCTGCACATTACTGAGTACACAGACCCTCTCATCTCCCTCCGTCAGCTCGGCCTACATACAGTCTTGTTACCATGGTGATTTCACACCTGGAAACAGGCTGCATTATAATCAGAGTGGAAATCCTTCAGGGGCATAGGGTCCCCCATCCCACCACCTTATACTGCTATACTGACTCATATTGCTCACTGGATTATATGCAGTTTCTTGTAACCTCTATAAGGCATTAAATTCTTCTATCTAATAATGATGCTAATAATAAGCAAACAGTTGGAATATTATTATAAACAGTATGATTTACATGAATTGTTTGTTATTTATTATGGAGAATGACATAATAACAGAACATACCAGCATCTTTATGCTAACAACTGATAATTACACTAACAGTCTGTCAGTCCACAGTACAGAGGAGAGAGCAGCTGCCTGTCAAAACCCACATTCAAAACCAGTCATGGAAGCACTTTCAGCAAGAAAACACACCTGATAATATTATGTCATCTTAAACAACACTTTGTCTCTTTAGTAAGTATTTCTAAGCGGTTCCGAATTACCTCTGAACCATCTGAATTAGCTTCTACCCCAAGGCTGAATCCCAAATCCTTCTCTAACCCTTGATCAAGGGCACTACTTGATGCCACTCTATATAGCCACTACCTTACCCAAAGAAGTTAGCTGATATTCTAATAGAGAATAAGTGAAAATTGTTTCTGAGGACTGTCCACCACCTTCATACTGTAGTTTATTCTCCTCACCTTTTGGCTACATAGTACTGGTAAGAATTTACAACTATTTTCCTCCCTGTTAATTAAACTGCCAGAGTCTATATTTTCCTGTATTCAGTATGTAGATGTTCAATTCTTGATTACTGAGTGAATAATTTTTCAAGTATTCAGTATAAAATGAGGACTTTCCATTATTTATTGCAAAGTTTGTATTAACCAGTCTTCGGGATGAGCTGTGGACTTTCCATTATTGATTACTGAATGTATTTCTAAATGCTGAAGTATAGTACGAAGTACACCCTTGATAATAAACTTTATTGTCTATACATTTTCCAGTATTCTTTACTGAGTATACTGTACATTTCCCATTATTTAGAATGTAGAAAATACACTTTTCATTACTTATTAACGAGTGTACACGTCCCATTATGCAATTTAAAGTAAAGTGTTATTTTACTCACTACTGAGTATATATTTCCCAGTGCTAAGCATAGAGTACAGACTTCCCATTACTCAGTATCTGGTCCGATTACTTATTATTGATGAGTACTTATACTGATTACTCACTTGCTACATACTGTACACTACGGACAATTTGTGGACAACATGTAGTCTAATCCGCATGTCTTTGGATTGTGGGAGAAAGCCAGCGTACCCAGAGGAAACCCACCAAGCACAGGGAAAACATGCAAACTCCAAACACACAGAGCCCAATCGAACCCTGACCATGGAGGTGCAAGGCGACAATGCTAACCACTAAGTATATAGAAACTGTAAAATATAGACTATGTACTACCTTTTACCGTGGACAAATCAGAATAAGGTAAAGATTTCTTGGTACTCATTACTGAGTATACAGTACATTTCCCACTAGTCAATCAGGATGATGTTCTGCTATTCATTATTAAGTAACATTTTCCTAGTTGTCAGTTTGGAGTATGGACTTTACTTGTCTTGTTTAGTGACAATTCATTTCTAATTACTCAGTACGGAGGAAGTATGGACTTCCTCTTACTCATTACTGAATGTTTATTTATTGATGATATAATACATGTTCATTAATCAGTATGAACTATCTTTAATACTGCTCAATTTGTTGCAGGGATTTTCCTATACTGTACATATACAGTGGAACCTTGGATTACAATCATAACTCATTGCGGAATCGGGCTCGTATTCCAAAATACTCGTAAACCAAATAAAATATTTACACAAGAAATGATGAAAACTCAAATAATTCGTTCCACAGCCCCCAAATAATAAATACAGAAAAATAATTAATACAATATATAAAGTAAAAATAAAACAAATTAACCTGCACTTAAAAAAGTTAAAATTCATTTGTGTGTGTGTGTGTGTGTGTGTGTGTGTGTGTGTGTGTGTGTGTGTGTGTGGAATTAGCCACTTCCCTCGCCTCGTCTTACACAGTAAAACTTCTCCTCCCTCCCACCACCTTGCTTTTTAAGTTTCTCAACAAAACACACACATAATGGAAACACTCTTTTAATGGGAAAAAAAATCTTGCGTGAGCGCAGACTAACGGAATCACTGCTGTAAAGTAAAAAACAAAACAAAACAAATGAACCAGCACCTTACCTTTGAAAACAGAGCAGAGTTTCTGTGTAGAGAAGAGTGTGTGTGTCTGTGTGAAGCCGGGGAGGGGGGGTATAAAGGTGAGAGAGAGTGTGTGTGTTGGTGTCAAAAAGCTCGGCACTCGTAAACCAAGACATGCTCGTTTTTTCAAGTAAAAATTTATTACAAAAATTTGCTCTTCTTGCGGAACACTCGTAAACCGAGTTACTCCCCATCCGAGGTTCCACCGTATACTTTTCTTGAAATATAAATGCCAATAGGTGATCCTATGAATAAATATATAGATCTCTTGTTATATATTCCACAGTGTAAATCTTGTGTTGTTTAGTGCAGAGTATACTGGTGTGTGAGTCTCTTATTAACCAGTGTGAAATATGAATCACTTCTTAGTCAGTGCAGCTGATAAATCTCCTCTCAGCCAGTGAGAGGAACAAATCACCTAATAATGAATAATACCCCTGGTGCATGCATTTGCTATTAGCCAGAGCAAAGCGTGAGTGACCCAGCAGCAAATCGCATACATCATGTGCAAAGAGCTGCAGTTAATGAACAACTGGTAAATAAAATAAGAAAGAATGCTGACACACACACACACACACACACACACACACACACACACACACACACACACACACACACACACACACACAAAGTTCTGCAAACACAGCTGCGTGGTCAAGGTGAGAGAACAATGTGCTGCGAAGCACACGCTCAGCAGAGCGATTAGGGTTAATGCAATTAAGGTTCTACGATGTAACCTGCAGACACAGTTATAATCCATGCATTCTGTTCAGACAAGTTCATTAAATAGGCATTTAATTAATCCTAAGCCACTAAACATTTAACTTAGCGTACAGTAAGTGCTCAGATTGATTAATATTATATGTGATATCAAATAAAATCTGTTATCTAATGGAAACCGGATTTGAAAGCTGATTTTTTTTTATTATTATTATTTATGGAACTATGTTAATAATATAATGCAATAAGATAAAAGACAACTGTACAATACAATTATATAATCTATATATTTTATTTAACTGAAGTCAAGCATATTCACAGTTCCACCAAGTACCCTAACTAATGTGCAGACTCTAGAGAGCATGTGCTTTAAAGCATGAAGAGGAAGTCTATTCAAAGCAGTAACCCGCTTAAAAATAGTAAGTAGTCTAGAGTAGATTTTATGCAATAATATGGCAATGTCAAATCTGCATGTTTGCCTGATCATCAAATGACTGATACATTTCCACTCCTCGGTTTCTCTACTCTGACCTTGAGACATAAGCCTGACTAACAACGATGTCATCAATCCAGTTATTGACATGAATATTAATTCAGAAAGCTTACAATATTGACTGCGTTTGTTTCTCTCAATATCCTGTTTGTAATCTTATCAGTTATTAGTGTTTGTTTCGGTATGGTAAGAATAAGCAAGAATAAGTAATGATATCTGCTCTTTAAACAAATCCCAAGCCCTGTGACAAAACTAGGACAGGCAGGACGAGTGGGACTTCCTCCGTCTTTTTTGTCAATGAAAACAGCTAGTAGAGCCAAATGAGCAGGAGAGATCAGAAAATGATGTTTAAGGAGGAATGTGAAACAAAGAAATAAGCAGAAAGAAATTCAGAGTGCATCCAACTGTACCTTTTCAGATAACGAGGAAAGCTGTAACCTTTTTCTCCTTCCCGTTTACAGTATGTCACTGAAGCTTGGATTGGCTGGCGCAATGGAGATTGTATATTTATGTGTGTGTGTGTGTGTGTGTGTGTATATATGTGTGTGTGTGAGTGAGACAGACAGAGAGAGAGAGAGAGAGAGAGAGAGAGAGAGAGAGAGAGACGATGGAGAGGCAGAGAATGTGAGGGACGGACAGAACAAGTGTGAGAAAGACAGAGCGCTTCAGTTCTCCCCTAAGTGAAAGCAGAAAATCGTATGAGCCTGTGTGTGTGTCTCTCTCTCTCCTTCTCTCTTTCTCTGTATGTGTGTGTCAGAGAGAAAGAGAGAGAGAGAGAAATATAAGGTGCATAAGTCCGCATAAGAAAGCTAATACCATGCCATGGTATGATTCTAATTATAATGCAGCAAAATTAAGATTTTTGAAGATTGTGAAATGCAATACAAAAGATAAAGCACAGGGACAAGTGGAGATTATCTATAGCAGGAATGTCCAATAGGAGGATATATCGACAGGGGTAGAGCCAGGCAGATCAGCTATAGAGACAAAAGTAAAATGAGAAACATCAGCTTCTCTGATGGACAGCTTCTCTAGGGACAGGAGTACAGTGAGAGACATTAGATATAGGCACAAGAGTACAATGAGAGACTTCAGCTGTAGAGACGAGAGGACAATTAGAGATTTCAGCTGTAGAGACAAGAGTGCAATGAGAGATTTCAGCTGTAGAGACAAAAGGACAATGAGAGACTTCAGCTGTAGAGACAAGAGTACAATGAGAGACTTCAGCTGTAGAGACAAGAGTACAATGAGAGACTTCAGCTGTAGAGACAAGAGGACAATGAGAGACTTCAACTGTAGAGACAAGAGAACAATGAGAGACTTCAGCTGTAGAGACAAGACGACAATGTGAGATTTCAGTTAGAGACAAGAGTACAATGAGAGACTTCAACTGTAGAGACAAGAGTACAATGAGAGACTTCAACTGTAGAGACAAGAGGACAATGAGAGACTTCAACTGTAGAGACAAGAGTGCAATGAGAGATTTCAGCTGTAGAGACAAAAGGTCAATGAGAGACTTCAGCTGTAGAGACAAGAGTACAATGAGAGATTTCAGCTGTAGAGACAAGACGACAATGTGAGATTTCAGTTAGAGACAAGAGTACAATGAGAGACTTCAACTGTAGAGACAAGAGTACAATGAGAGACTTCAGCTGTAGAGACAAGAGTACAATGAGAGACTTCAGCTGTAGAGACAAGAGTACAATGAGAGACTTCAGCTGTAGAGACAAGAGTGCAATGAAAGACTTCAACTGTAGAGACAAGAGGACAATAAGAGACTTCAGCTGTAGAGACAAGAGTACAATGAGAGACTTCAGCTGTAGAGACAAGAGTACAATGAGAGACTTCAGCTGTAGAGACAAGAGGACTATGAGAGACTTCAGCTGTACAGACAAGAGTACAACGAGAGTTCAGCTGTAGAGACAAGAGGACAATGAGAGACTTCAGCTGTAGAGACAAGAGTACAATGAGAGACTTCAGCTGTAGAGACAAGAGTACAATGAGAGACTTCAGCTGTAGAGACAAGAGTACAATGAGAGACTTCAGCTGTAGAGACAAGAGTACAATGAGAGACTTCAGCTGTAGAGACAAGAGGACAATGAGAGACTTCAGCTGTAGAGACAAGAGTACAACGAGAGTTCAGCTGTAGAGACAAGAGGACAATGAGAGACTTCAGCTGTAGAGACAAGAGTACAATGAGAGACTTCAGCTGTAGAGACAAGAGTACAATGAGAGACTTCAGCTGTAGAGACAAGAGGACTATGAGAGACTTCAGCTGTACAGACAAGAGTACAACGAGAGTTCAGCTGTAGAGACAAGAGGACAATGAGAGACTTCAGCTGTAGAGACAAGAGTACAATGAGAGACTTCAACTGTAGAGACAAGAGGACAATGAGATCCTTCAGCTGTAGAGACAAGAGTACAATGAGAGTTCAGCTGTATAGACAAGAGGACAATGAGAGTTCAGCTGTAGAGACAAGAGGACAATGAGTGTTCAGCTGTAGAGACAAGAGTGATATAGTGATGGGAGTAGAATTTAAATAAGATCAGCTATAGGGGCAGGCGAACAATTGAAGATTATCCGGCTATTGGAACAGCAGTATAATGAGAGACATGCCATAGGGATAATGGTAAAAATAGAAGAAAAAAACAGTAGTCCAATAAATCAGAGACCACCTGCTGTGACAGGATTACCATTTGAGAGATCAGCTACAGTAACTAGGGTAGAATTTGAGCAGGGGATCAGCCATAGGGACAGAAGTAAAATAAAAAAAGAGACCACCTGTTGTGACAGGATTACCATTAAAGAGATCAGGTATAGGGACAAGAGAGATATTCCAGAAAGATTAGCTATAGGGACAGGAGAACAATGAGAGAGAGATTAGGGACATGCATACAGTGGAAAAGATCAGCTATGAAAGATACGGGTACAATTAAAACGAGGAGCTGCAGGGGAAGGAGTGCCATGAGAGAGAGAGAGAGAGAGAGAGATCAGCTATAAGGATAGGCATACAATTAGAGAGATCAGCTATAGGGACAGGAGAACAAATAGAAAGATCAGCTATACAGGCTGGAGTACAAATATAGAGATCATCAGTAAAGATAGGAATACAATGTGAAATATCTGCTATACCGGACAGAGGTACAATGAGAGTGAGAGAGAGAGCAGCTGTAGGGACAGGGATACAGTGAGAGCGATTAGCTATATGGACAGAATTAAAGTGAAAGAGCTCATTTATAGGAACAAGGAAGATAGGAAGGAGAAATAGAAAGCATCTACAAGGGCAAAAGTAAAAGAACAGAGAGATCAGTATAGATCTATAGAAAGTGTAGTCGGAGTTGACATTAGCCATAACAGCAGATGTAAAATCAGACTATATCACTGTGTTACACCTGGCTGTGACACAAAGCAGCAGTCAACCGCCCAGAATGTATTCCTACTCAGTTAGAGCCAGATATTTCCTGGTGGCAGGAGGAGAAGCAGCCACTAGAGATTTTAAAATGCTGGTATATTTATAGTGGCTGTATTTTGACTTTCTATTCTTAGTTTTCCAATGTCTGCCATTGTTCTACTTTCTAACGCTCCCTTGTTTTAACACCATAATCATACCATACAGGAAGACCTGCGAAAACGCGCATGCTTCCCACTTGACAATCTCTTCTATTTTTGGGCACTTTTATACTCCAAAGTATTACTTTTTGCTTGTGAATGAGGCATTAAAGCATGGGACATGGGAACAATAATATGATTAAGATTATTGGTTTGTGACACAGAAAATGCTTACTTACTTTGGATTCTGTATGTATTCTGTATTAAAAATAGGATATATGGATGCAGTGAGGAGTTTAAACGCCAAAAATGCAGGAGAACCACTCTTGACTCCTTAAGCAAAAGTGCGGCACAGGTGATTGTTTCCTCAATTCAGTTATAAAACATTCTGCAGTTAATTTGCCATAGCTGTGTTGAATGGTTTATTGTCTGATAGACCGAAAGTAGGATTTTGAGCCTACATTGGGCGCAGGTTCACTGAAAATAAGACAACTGAGGATTAGAAAAAGTTGCTTGGGTTTTTGGTGAGATACAGTAGTGCCTGCTGTAGCCATACATTCTTGTACAATCAATGTTTAGAATATGTTGCTTTTCTGCTCACCACATCTGCAAACGATGATTCCTTGAGGTGCTGTAGCCACCTTGTTACCTCACTCACTCATCGTCTATACCGCTTTATCCTGTATTCAGGAGGAAACCCATCAAGCACGGGGAGAACATGCAAACTCTAAGCCCACAGAGACAGGAATCGAACCTGGCCAGAAATCAGACCTGGACCCTGGAGGTGCAAGGCGACAGTGCTAACCACTACACCACTGTGCTGCCCTCTTGTTACCTCAAACAGTCTAAATAAACTGGATGAGCTCAGCACCCTCATGCAGAGACTGATTATAGACTGCAATATTATACTTCTTTCAAAAACCTGGTTATGCAGTGGTATCCTAAACAGTGCGTTGAAGCTAGAGAGTGTGGCTAGAGTGATCTACGCTCAAAGCAGAGCTACTATACATGTTGGTATCATGATATTATGAGATTAGCTCTGTTTACAAGCTCTGTTTTTTTCACCATATGTCCTCCCTCAGACACCTTAAAACCTGGCAGTAGAATCCACTATTGATGGTCTGGCCCCTAGGGATGAATTCTTGATACACAATGCAGTGAATGCTGAAAAAAGATGATGAGCATGCACTTTGTTGATCTGCTGACCAGCCTCGCCTTTTTTGGTCCTGGAGAGGATGGGTTTTCCACTATGAAGACTATTGCTTCGTCTCATACACCCAAGTTTTGTCACCAGTAATGATCCTTGACGTAAAGGACAGGTTGTCCTCAGCGTGCTTGTTCTTGTCCTCAGTTCTTGGCAGACTCCTAAACAATGTTCCTTCTGCTCCTGGGTCGGCAGCCAGGGGACTTGTTGTGGATTGTTCTCTGACAATCATCATGTACAAGTTGCCTTTGTGGTTTTGATATGTTCAGGGGATGAGCTTGTTAAAGTTCTTTTTGATCTCTCATTGTGTTCCTGTGTTGTTCTTCCACTCTAGAAGGGCGCAAGCCAAAAACAAAACATCCTGGACAACTCATTGCAACGTTGCCATAAACTTGTTGAATCAGGTCAAACATCTCTAGGGCAGATTTTTAACTGCATTAACAAGTTTGACAATTGAACAAGATAATACCATGGTGGTAAGCCTAATCAGCGACAACAATGAGACCATTTACAGTGAGGAGATCCAGCACCTAATGGCATGGTGTGAGCGCAATAGGCTAGAACTCATCATGAAGAAGATGAAGGAGGTCATTGTAGGTTTCAGATGAGCTGGCAATCGCACTCATGCTTCTATCCGCATCACCAGAGCTGAGGTTGAGTGCGTACCCAGCATTAAGTTGCTTTGGAGTCCACATCTCTGAGGACCTCACTTCATCTCTGCACTCTTCTGATTAGAAGGGCACAACAGTGCCTGTACTTTCTGAGGAGACTTAAAAAGTCACAAACTGCATCTCAGTGTGGTACAACAACTGCAGTGCTTTGAGCTGTAAATCTGCCCAACAAATCACTGGTATTCAGATGCCCACCTTGAAATACTGTAGAAATTCAAATAGTGTCTGGAGCAAGGGCAAGAAGCGTTGGTAAAGATACCTCTCACTGCCATCATGGACTATTCACTCTTCCACTATCGGGTAGACGGTAAAGATGCTTGCACAAACTGACTGAAAAGATTTCCTGTGTCACTTTCAGTCTATATTGCACTGCTTTAACCTGCTATAGACCCCTAACTTTACTTTACACTCGTTATTGTAAATAGGCCACTTATGCACTTCTCAATAGATGCAAATGCATTGCCTTGGTTTTTGCACATATACTTTGGATAATGACGATAAAGTTGAATCTAATCTAATCTAAACGTTACACTGATTAAATGTGCATAAGAAATGATTCCAAACTGAAATATGACCACAGTACGTCGAGGCAAATTTCCAAGGAAATACAGAACAATTACATCAGATGCTTTAACAATGGAGATCTGCAGACTCAGCTTGGTATGTGAGCTTGGCTCCAAATTGCTCTCAGCCGTCACCCCAGCTTAAAGACGCCGCAGGAGGAGACGGGACTGTTGTACAGTAAGTGGGGAGGTCTATGTACTAGGCTGAAAGCTAACCCATACAAACGAGTAATCCTTTCCATTATCCTGGTGAATGGTTTCCCCTTGGGCTAAAATTTGACCACATCGGACTACATACTTTAGACCCACACAGAGATATATGAGAGGTGTGTTTTGATTTTCAGATCGACAGTATGTGGCTGTATAGTACTATATAAAGAAAGATCTATTTTAATAGCAAATTGGTCAAAAATCTAGAACTTTATAAACGGCGCTATAAAATTAGAGAATGGAGAACACCTCACATCCTCTCTCCAGCAGAAAAATGCTTCAGCTCTGCTGCCACAATAACCACCACTGGAAGTCTTTCCTGATGACTTTACAATAACTTTGACATCACTATAAACAGGGTATTACATAGTACATTGAGTTATCCACATGATTGCATTACATTGATATGATCATGTACACACGTGGACAAAATTGTTGGTACCCTTCAGTCAATGAAAGAAAAACTCACAATGGTCACAGAAATAACTTTAATCTGACAAAAGTAATAATAAATAAGAATTCTATGAATGTTAACCAATGAAAGTCAGACATTGCTTTTCAACCATGCTTCAACCTAATTATTAAAAAAATGAACTCATGGAACAGGCCTGGACAAAAATGATGGTACCCCTAACTTAATAGTTTGTTGCACAACCTTTTGAGGCAATCACTGCAATCAAACGATTCCTGTAACTGTCAGTGAGACTTCTGCACCTCTCTGCAGGTATTTTGGCCCACTCCTCATGAGCAAGCTGCTCCAGTTGTTTCCGGTTTGAAGGGTGCCTTTTCCAGACAGCATGTTTCAGCTCCTTCCAAAGATGCTCAATAGGATTGAGGTCAGGGCTCATAGAAGGCCACTTTAGAATAGTCCAATGTTTTCCTCTTAGCCATTCTTGGGTGTTTTTAGCTGTGTGTTTTGGGTCATTGTCCTGTTGCAAGACCCATGACCTGCGACTGAGACCCAGCTTTCTGACACTGGCCAGCACATTTCTCTCTAGAATCCCTTGATAGTCTTGAGATTTCATTGTACCCTGCACAGATTCAAGACACCCTGTGCCAGATGCAGCAAAGCAGCCCCAGAACATAACAGAGCCTCCTCCATGTTTCACAGTAGGGACAGTGTTCTTTTCTTCATATGCTTCATTTTTCCATCTGTGAACATAGAGCTGATGTGCCTTGGCAAAAAGTTCCATTTCTGTCTCATCTGTCCATAGGACATTCTCCCAGAAGCTTTGTGGCTTGTCAACATGTAGTTTGGCATATTCCAGTCTGGCTTTTTTCTGATTTGTTTTCAACAATGGTGTCCTCCTTGGTCGTCTCCCATGTAGTCCACTTTGGCTGAAACAACGACGGATGGTGCGATCTGACACTGATGTTCCTGGAGCATGAAGTTCACCTTGGATCTCTTTAGAAGTCTTTCTGGGCTCTTTTGTTACCATTGGGATTATCCGTCTCTTTGATTTGTCATGAATTTTCCTCGTGCGGCCACGTCCAGGGAGGTTGGCTACAGTCCCATGGATCTTAAATTTCTGAATAATATGTGCAACTGTAGTCACAGGAACATCCAGCTGCTTGGAAATGGTCTTATAGCCTTTACCTTTAACATGCTTGTCTATCATTTTCTTTCGAATCTCCTGAGACAACTCTTTCCTTCACTTCCTCTGGTCCATGTTGAGTGTGGTACACACCATGTCACCAAACAACACAGTGACGACCTGGAGCCCTATATATAGGCCCACTGACTGATTACAAGATTGTAGACACCTGTGATGCTAATTAGTGGACACACCTTGAATTAACATGTCCCTTTGGTCACATTATTTTCAGTATTTTCTAGGGGCACCATCATTTTTGTCCAGGCCTGTTCCATGAGTTTATTTTTTTAAATAATTCTGTTGAAGCATGGTTGAAAAGCAGTGTCTGACTTTCATTGGTTAACATTCATAGAATTTTTTAAAATTATTACTTTTGTCAGATTAAAGTTATTTCTGTGACAATTGTGAGTTTTTCTTTCATTGACCGAAGGGTACCAACAATTTTGTCCACGTGTGTACGTTCATTTGCTTTTCTATTACTATTTCAATTTGCTGGTGCACCTTACAGTATGTACAGTTACTTAAGTTCACACCTGTTTACAAAGCCATCCTGTACATAAAAGCATTATATTCTTGTTTTTTAATGACATTTTTACCTCATTGATGCACTAATGTACAGTTTTCAGATTCCCACCCGACTATTGTAAATAATGCTTCATTTTTTAATTCATTGTGTTTTTTTTTATTTATTATTATTGAACCTGGCATTAATAATCGTTTTCACCTTGTTGCTTGAATGTTGTTGTGTAATCTGTGAAATTCTGTAACATTATAATTTCCCTTTGGGATTAGGAAAGTACCTTCTCTCTCTCTCTCTCTCTCTCTCTCTCTCTCTCTCTCTCTCTCTCTCTCCATCTATTTATGTAATGAGCCATTTCTATAGAATGTGAGTGCTCAGGATTTCCATTAGGTTTTTATGAGGTCATATCAAAAAGTTTAAGTTCTTCCACTCTTGATGTGTGTGTCACTCAAAACACCTCGAAGGACTCATCACTGCATTGACGTAAAACTTGCCAAATCACGTCAAACAGAGTTTCACGCAGACTGCTGTTCTTGATGAAATAGTGCAAGTGTCAACGTGGTCAGAATTGCACCACTTGCACAGATCATGGTGTACACAGGATGATGTCTTTTGGCACACTGACTTATGAAGGTCGGTGATCCCTTTGACTATGCTTGCAGCTTTGTGCTGCCCTCTATTGGCGTTTTAATGAAAATCCCATACTACCGTGTATAGAAATTGTGCAAATGTTTTTCGTTAGGAATTCTATTTCAAAAATACTCAAATCAAAATATCCAGAACCAACAACCATGAATAATTCCAGACTGACAGGTCTATCATTACTAAAATTACAGTAGTGGTAGAGTTATACACGTTTTTTTTTTTTTTCTTTTTTTTTTTTCGCCGGTTTTGTTTAGCTGGAACTATTTGGTGTATATTTGCATCACGGGACACAAATCCCACCTTAATATGTGGAATTGTTTTCAGGATTAGAGCTGTGTGATGAGCGTGAGTGTGATTCACAGTTCCGTAGTTATAAACTGAAGTGTTATGCCGTACCTCTTTGCGCTGGGACAGGAGATCCACACAGTGTCTTAACACTGAGCTTGTCTCACTGCATAGCTCACATATCTCTCTGGCCTTGAGGAGCTCAGGGCCCGTTATATCTACACACACACACACACACACGCACATACACACGCACACACACACACGCACACACACACGCACACACACACGCACACACACACACACACACGCACACACACGCACACACACGCGCACACACACGCGCGCACACACACACACACACACACACACACATAGGGGATAGTTGAAGCTGTCAGTCAGTTTCATTACATAAGGGGTTGTAATTAGATGTGCAAACATGCCTGCACTAGATACTGCTGACAGAAATGCGTGACCTTAGCTCGGGTCATATTAAAAATAGTCAGAGAAAAGCAGCTAATTTTATCACAGTGCTGTTGAATATTCAAACCTAAATTATTTAAAGATTTCGCACGGACTTGTATGGCAGAAGCTTCTGAAAAAAAGTCTCTTACCATTGTTGTCCTCATTCATGACCATAGAGACAAACATGGCCACCTGGGACTCCAGCATCCTTTGATAACTTTCAGCTGCCTGTATAAAGGGGACAGCCACAACAACAGACCTTTATGCTGAAATAATTATCACCCGCTTTGAGTGAGCAACAATGGTAAACATCCGTTTGACATATTTTAGCCTACGTTTTATTTATTCGCTTGCTTAGCGACATCAAAATGAACTCCATACTGTACAGCTTTAGTTTTCTGGAGATTTCACCGTGAGGTGTGCTTGCAACTCAATTTAGTACCACTGAAGTACAAGGGGGCGTTCAAGTCAAACTGGGATTTGTGATGGAATTTCAAATTGACATTTCGAATACTTCAAGTACCATACAGTCATGAGTCTCTAAGAAGCAGTTAAACATTTGAATGGTGCATTTTAACATTTTAAAGCAGGCTGAAGGACGGGAGCTGACCGCAATCGTTCAGCGAGTGCAACGCCTGATCCTTGCAAAACGATGGAGAACTTGCAGATGTTCTGATGCATCTATCTGGGGAACTGTGCATACACGCAATCACTGACCAACACCACTTGCACAGCACAGGAACTCGGCTGAGAGTTACTGCCACATCCCCCCATACAGTCCTGACCTTTCACATGTTTGGGTCATTAATTAAAGGGGTTCCTGGGAGACCGGCGTTTCAAACGTGAAGTAGTCAGTCTGATCATGGCTCTGGTGTACGGAGAACTCTTTCAACCTTGATGGTGTCCAAGCGCTAGTGAAACACTGGGATAAGTGCTTTCGTTTATCAGGAGATTATATGGAGGAATAAAGGGAGATTTTACACACATAACTGTGTCCTGTTATTCTACACAATCAAAAGTCCTGGTTTGACTTGAACATCCTTCGGACACAATATATACCACTATGGCTAGGGGTGTAACGAGAACGATAGGTTTGATTCTCGGTATATTTAAGTAAAATATAATGAATGGGGAAAGTATAACCAATTGTTGATCCATAAACAAAACAAAATGTGTCTTTGCTCTGTATACTCTATAAATAAAAATAAAATGCTACAAATAGACTTTTATTGTTGTAAATTATCTAATACCTTTTTACCATACTTTAAAAACTAAAGAACGATATTAAATCAATTTACCAGAAATTTTTTATTGAATAAACAAAGTCTCAAATCTGGCCAAAAAGCTTGGTAAACCAAAAATGTGGGTAAATCCATGCTTGCTATGTATTTTAGATTGAGACTCCTGGTTTTCAAACTGTGCCACTGCCTTGGCTGCACTGTTGATTGATTGCTGACTTTGCACATTTCTAACAGTGGACATCAGCATTTTCGCACCGGTCATGGATCTGCCAAATGAGCATGCAAAAATTCATGCACACAATTTCCATCAGCCACTGCATCAGAACGGCTAACGGTACATGCCTGCACCTGAGTCATGTCTTAATTTAATGAGCACTAGTATATAATATAACTCATGGTCTAGCTTCTGGCAATAAGCTAGAGTTAACATGGATGCTGTGTTTTTTTTCCCGTTATCATTATCAAGAAGCTGTTTTGGAGAAAATTCATTGGATCACCAGGGGATGTGAGATTGAAACGAAGCCACATGGTAATGGCTGGATGCCATGCACTCCTTTAGGACATTTCTTTGTTGAGAAGGGAGCTTCGGAAGCTTGCCAAAACCATCTCACATGCTTCCTGTCCTCGTAAGGATGTCACTCTAACGCAATGCTTCATTAAGGACACTGTTCCCCTGAGGATGTCCCCATCATAACTTGCCACATTGGGAAAATAATTATGGTTTATAGTCCTGCCCTATCCCTAACCCTAACCCTAACCCTAACCCTAATTCTAACCCCTAACCCTACCTGATCTGCCTCAGAAATCAAAGAACATGGCTGGGACTCTATTGTTGTGCTCTGCCTTGGACGTTGTACAACTTACTGTAGCTATTTGTAAAAAAAAAAAAAAAAAAAAAAATTGCTCTGTCTCACTGCCGTATGAAAGAAGTCCCATCTCCTTCTGGCGGCACAAAGGGTAGCACTCCCAATAAAGCCTACTGGCAGAAGGCCCCGTATCAGTGAAGGAAGTGGCTGTCCATGACCATCCCATAAAAGTGTTTTATGAGCTTAAAGGGCATGCATTATACAATTAGCCATGACCACAAATCCCATCAACCACTGCACCACTTCATTATGCCATATAAGTGTTTCCACCAGTCGTCTTGTACAGCACCCATTATACAGCTTTTGTCTTTTATTGTCGGTCGTTGTCAGTGTGTACACCCTGGACCCTGTATGTTTCTGGCCTTAAAATTATAATTCATGCAAGGTGTCTAAAGATTACATTTGCTGTTCTGTTTGTGTTTTGCCAAATAATAACATGTCTCATGATGTACAGTGTCACAATGGTAAGCGTAAGCTGTACAGCATCTTACTTGAAGAGAGTGTGAGACGCAATCGTCAAGGTCCATCGCTTCTTCATTCGCTTCCTCTTCCCCTTTCAGTTGAGGTGTTTTGTCTTGACTTCCACAGAAGGCGCTGTACACGGCGTGCTCCGCGATGGCATCCAGCCATTTCTGTTCATACAGTTAGGACTTGTCAGGGTGAATATATAGTTATTGATTATGCATTATTTAAGTGCTAGAATAAAATTCCCGCTGCCTTAATTTTATGCGGACACAAGCACATTTAGATGCTATAACTTTGGCGTGTTGCCTATTTTGTTGTCAGTCGGATCTTGTTTTTCGCAGTTGCTTTTCTTGCTTTTTTAAATTATATTTACTGTCAGAAGCAAATGCGCCTGTTACTGTTGTTTTTGAATAACAGCATACTTCTAAGTGCTTTTAAAAAAATATTTATTTATATATTAATGTAGAGCAGTGGTTCCCAACACAGGTCCTGGCCCTGTCGTGCACATTTTAGTGTTTATTGTCCTCAATAAAAGTAATGTGAGTAAAAATTTTAGCAGCACATCCTTCATTGCATTCATATATTTAATAGCTAGGATCCAGAAATTCATACCAACTCTGATCAGAATCTGTGCTGGTCATCAAAAAAAGCTTATGACTTTCTCTCTTTCTCAATTGACTTACTTTCCTGATGATGTCTGGTTCAGAGCATCTAGAGGGCACTTTAAAATGATGCACACTGCCATCACAGCATTTGAGTGTGAAAAAGAATTTTTCCCAGCCTTTTGCCTGCAAAAGAAAAGACCATATATGTGTACGAAGTAGGGATTAAACTAGGGTAGTGAAAATAAAGCATAAAACTCAGTTAAGGCAACATTTCAAATTCCCATTTTCATAATGTTGTATTAATGTCAAAAACCCATTTTGTAGAGAGCAAAAAATACAAATTTAGGCCATTTTTTTTTTATGACACTGAGAACTCAATATGCTATTGTATGTTCAAAAAATACAATTTGTTCACAAGTTTTTTTGTAAATATTTTGGCTGAAAATACAATTTCTGTCCACGTTTTGAGTAACTTACTGTGCATGAAATAAGTGTGTATAAAGAGCCTGTATCACTACATTTATATGAAAAAAAAAAGTCTTCAATTTAATCGAAATAATTTTGATTAGAGGTTCAAACTTAACTGTTTACATGGACGCTGATCTGATCAAATTTCTGTTCATGTGCACAAAGCAATTCAACAAACCTTGATTCAATATAAGTATAATATAAAAGAGCTTGAACCTGATTCATTCCAACCATGATTCAATTCAATCCAATTCAACCTTGATTCAACTGAACTCCAATTCAAGTGAAATATCTCTGGTTAATTGAACACTGATTCAATCAATCCCGGACAAGTTAATGAGTTTTTTTTTTTTTTTTTAAAGTCTGATTTGATTATGTATTTAATAAAATCACATGAGACACAGAGTCACACAACGTCTTTATACAAATCTGGATACAAAAACTGACCCAAAAATTAGACGTGTGAAATTCAGATCACGCTGATCTGCAGCACGAGTTTCAAATTCTTCTCGATAATTCATATAAAAAATCAATAAGGAAAGCAGGATGCAGTTAATAAAGCAAACGAGAAACAAGCGTTTTTTTATTTTTATTTTTTTTTTTCAAAGCACATTGACTGAAACAGTCACCTTTACTGTGTGTGGCATTCTGTATAAATAACTGGACTAGTGACTAGTGAGGAAGAGAAAAGAAAACCTTCACACCACTTTATTTTCTATGCTACTTATTTACTGTGTCTTTGCAGGAGTCTCGGGTGCAGACAGCAGGTGCTGATGGATCAGTGTAAAGTTTGGACACACACTGCTGAGCTATTATGTTCTTAAAGCACTTACCACACACTGAGCCTTCATAAGAGGCTTAAAGCCCTGCCTACGATCTCCGCACGCTGCATCAGACCTGTGGACACCACGGACAAACGCAGTATGACAGGGGTAGAGCTTGAAATAACACCGGCATAGTAACGTGGGTTAAAATGTTTAACAGATTGAGATGGCTTCAAGAAAGATGCTCAGGTCATTAATATGAATGTTAAGCATTATTACATACACAAATGAAGTCTTTAGCTCATTTGAATTCAATCATCTTATTTGATTGAGCAGAGTACAGTACATGCTTACAGTCTGCTTCCAAGCATCCTAGCAATTAAACCATGAATCAGTTCAATTTGATTATGTATCAATGAAATCATGATTCAATTTAACATTGATTCAGTTCAAACCTGATTCATTTTATCTTTGATTTCATTCAACTTCAATTCAATTAAATCATGATTCAACCTAGTATTGATTCATTTAACGCAATTTAATCAAACCCTGATTCAATTTAACTAAACGTAATCAATAAATCAATAAACCTATAAAGTAAGTTATCAAACTTTATTCATTAAACCATTTTAACTAAACCATGACTCTGAATTATGATGAATTCTGATTAAATTAAGCCATGATTTAACTGCAATTCAATCAAATCCTGATACACTGGGATTTAATTAAACCCTTTGAGTCAAAACACAGAACTATTCAATTCAAACCTGATTCAGATTACACCCTATGGAATTAAAGTGCAAGTCACTTAAACCCTGATTCAAATCAAACCCCTAATTTAATTTAACCCCGGTTCAGTTGAACCCTGAATTAAAGTAACTCTGATTCAGTTAAACCACAATTCAATTCAATTCGGAATCAAATCAAACCCTGATTTAATGTGAAACTAATAAAAATGAAACTGATTCAATTTACTTTTGTAAAATGATTTCAAACACAATATCTAATGAATCAATTAAACCATAATACATTTCGGTTTAGGAGATTCTGTTAATTCAGTCAATTCAGTTTGATTCAATCAAATTCTAATAAAATTGAATTCTGTTCAAAAAAAAAAAAACCCTGCTTGAATTTAATCAGGGATCAATTATAATCTTTTTCAATATACCTTTGATTCAATTTAACCCTGATCACGTTTAATTCTGATTAATTTAAACCCTGATTTAATTTCATTTGACCCTGATTCAAGTTCATTTTAAATGAAATCAAACCCTGATTCAGTGTTACACTGATTTATATTTTTTAGAGACTCTGATTCGATTCGGCCATAAATTAAGTCTTCCTCGATTCAATTTAACGCTGATTCAATTAAACCATTATTCAGCTTTACTCTTATTCAATTTAACACTGATTGTTTAACTCTGAGTCAATTATATCTCAATTCAGTTTCACACAGTTTCAATTACTAATCCAGTCAAACCTTGACTCAATTTAACTCTTGATTCAATTCACCTGTAATTTAATTTAATCACAATTCACGTCATCACTGGTTCATCGTAAAATTTGATCCAATTTAAATCTAGTATAAATACATTCATTTATAAACTCTGATTTGATTCAATGTAAATGTTAAGTATTGTTTTTACAGTGATTGGATAGGGATCTCCTTTTGCTTACCTTTTTTTTTTAATGGCATTTGTGCTATTCTAGACTTATATACATACATACTGTATGTCTATGAACAGAATTATAGTTATACTTTAAAACATTATTAAGGGGAAATCACATTTCCCAGAAGTGTGAAAAAATCTTGATGCCTTATTTCTGATTCCTGATTTTGCCTTCATTAATAATTATTTATTACATCCCCAGTGTTGCAAGTACAAATCTACAATGGTTTTCAAAAATATATGTAATAAAAGTACTTACTGATTACAGTACCAGCTTACAGTCCCATTCTCCAGGACAACCCAATGGGAATCCCAGCTCAGAAAATCTGACTTCTGTAGGAAAAAGCTGCTTTTTACTCCAGATAAACTGATTATACTGAGTTTCCAGTATAGCACTATAACACAGCCATGGCTTTATCTGTGTCCATAAAAGTGGCCTGAGATTTTTAGGCAGGTCTGACATGGTGCTGAAACGCTTGGGCGCTATCTTGTGGTTGTGGCTGGGATGACTGGGATGACATTAATTTCTGCAGGATTATTCAGGTTACATTTATATTGTATATCTGTGTTACATACGTAGATATAGTGCCTACCTTCCACAGAAATCCTTCAAACTGTCTAGCTGTAATGCATGTAGTCTTGAGAGGAGGGGGAACATAAAAAAAACAAACAAAAAAAAAAAACATTGATATTCATGTAATTTGGCAAAATATCACTGCATCCCTGAGATAGTGTTAAAGACAAGCAGGACATATTTACATTTTCTTGACATTTCTCCAGATAGGATCTTATCTGATCATCTTTTGCAACATCCAACACAGACAGGCCTACGAAACAGCACAGAGACACTTCACTGTAACCGTAACATAATGCATACACTGAAAAATATTGACTATCCAAAGACAATAAATGAATAATGTATTTACATAATTAAGAAATAAGTTGATTATTTTCTAATAACACCGCATCCTGGAGTGTTCAGTTCATTTGTTCAAATTAGGCCACACCTTATGCCTTTACTTTATTGACATTTATATTTATATACAAATCCCTTGTGTTATAACAGCTACTGTATAAACAGCCCTGTCTTTGCTTGCTCTTTAATTAAATAAGAAATGAAGGAGTCACCTTGCACCTCCTGGGTCTGGGTTCGATTCCCACCTGGGGATCTGTGTGCATGGAGTTTGCATGACCCCCCCCCCCTCCCCCCGTGCTTGGTGGGTTTTCTCCGGGTTCTCCGGTTTCCTCCCACAGTCCAAAGAAATGCTGATTAGGCTAATTTTCATGCGAATGTGTGTGTGCGAATGTTGACCGGAGGTCTTATCACAAATACAATGGTAATCACCATTGGCCTTCATGGTCTCTAGTAGCTGGACTACAGAGCTTCCTACTGTACAAGGATGGATAGAAGTTGCTAAATAAATGAGACTCAACTTCCCAGCATAGTAATACAATAATTCTAGCGGTTTCCTTGTTGTGCATTTTTAAATTGAGTATTTGTTAGACTTTGTGTCACAATCTTTATTGCTGTTCTCGTTTCACAAAAATTTTACAGCGAATGTATTGAAACCTTTTGAATCCTTTCTGAATAATCTACAAATGTACGTATTATCTCATTAAGGGCAACAGAAAGGTTAAAAATGTGTAAAACCTTTCCATCTGTATGATAGCATACCGTTTCTGTTCGTTGCATTAAAGCTGGATCCGCTCTTAACCAGCACGTCAACACACTCTTTATGCCCCCTGCTGGCTGCGATGTGTAACGCCGTATCCCCATGTGAGTCCTTGCAGTTGACGTTTGTAGGTTGTCTGTTCTTGTTGAGCTGTTTCAAAATCAGGGGTAAGAACTGATATCTTTCAAATCTACACGATAAGAAAGTCAGAACTCACCAACTGAGAGAGAGCACCACAATCCCCTATTCTCGCGGCATCTAAAAGTCTTCCCTCCATCTTCCTAGCCTCTCGTCTTTCTGCAGCTGGCGCAGATAAAACAATCAGGAACAGACAGGTAGCAGGTAGCAACCCTAACAGAAATCTAGGCCACTACATATCAAAAAAGCACCAACCTTCTAGCATAGTAATGACTTCATCATCGTCGGTGATATCCCTGGGGGTCTGAGCACATCCGTTGAGTAGTGTGGCAGATGCACCGTACCGTAAGAGCAGCAGAACAACCTCCTGGGTATAAAAAAGTGATTTAGATCAGGGGTAAGACTGTAAGAGAGAGAGAGAGAGAGAGAGAGAGAGAGAGAGAGAGAGAGAGAGAGAGGGTGGGTGGGAGAATAAATGAAACAGAGTGAGAATAACCCACCTTTCTTCCACAGAGTGCTGCCATGTGTAGAGCTGTGTCCCCGACATCATTCTGCAAGTTCACCTCCAATCCACTCTTTACACACACAACTCCATGTTAAATAGCAATACTTTACCCATCAATGTTTTATCATTATGTAGCATCATCATCATCATGTTTCTTACTTTTAAGAGTTCTTCAACAATATGTTTCTGACCGAAGTAACTGGACAGGTGAAGTGCCGACCATCCAGTGTTCGACCCGGTTTTGCCTGCAGTGTTGAAGAGAATGCAGAGAGATAGAAAGAGAAGTAAATTGTTTCACATCTCTTCCTGAAATAGAAAATAAAAATCAGTAACAAGCTCATAGTAACAAGCCGAAACAAGTCAATACTGAACGTTAGTGAACGTGGCATGCTATGCATACTATAGGAATTTCTGGGATTGGTGAACATAAAGGAAAAAATATATACTTTTCATTATATGGCATACTACTGGCCTGTCCTGCCATCTTCCAAGATCATCGCCCCGCTCCGTCGGGAACTGAAGTCAAGGGTTCGCCAGGCACAAGCCACGGAAACCGAACCGGCAGGTGTGCCGCCTGGACGACTCTACGTACCCGGGAACATCAAGGCCGACGTCATCCAGTGGGGCCATTCCTTGCCGCTGTCGGGGCACCCAGGCACACAGCGCACCCTTAAATACATTCAGCACGCTTTCTGTTGGTCCTCGATGGCCAAGGACATCGACGAGTTCGTCCAGGCGTGTCCAGTGTGCGCCAGGGCCAAGACCTCCAACCAACCAACACCAGGGGAACTCCAACCACTCCCAGTTCCCCGTCAACCCTGGACGCACATTGCCATTGATTTTATCACGGGCCCGCCGGTCTCCGAGGGAAAGAACGTCATCATGACCATAGTAGATCGGTTTTCCAAAGCTGTGCACCTGGTGGCCCTCACCGGACTCCCGTCAGCTAAAAGGACAGCCGAGCTGATATTAGAGCACGAAGTCCGTCTGCATGGGTTCCCAAAGGACATCGTCTCGGACAGGGGGCCCCAGTTCACTGCACAGTTCTGGAAGGCCTTCTGCTGTCTGATCAATTCTACCTGCAGTCTATCCTCGGGCTACCATCCCCAAACTAATGGTCAGACGGAACGGGCCAACCAACAACTGGAGCGCTACCTGAGATGTTTCATTGCCGACCGCCAGCGCTCCTGGGCCCGCTACCTCATTTGGGCGGAACTATCACACAACCTCCACGTCTCCTCCGCCATGAAGTTGAGCCCATTTGAGGTATGCCAGGGCTTCCAACCTCTGATGTTCGAACATCAAGAACCGAAGGTTGAAGTACCCTCGGCCCAACAGTTGGTCTGAAGGTGTCGACGGTCCTGGATTCAAGCCAAGGAGGCCATCCAGCGCGCCAACATCCACTACACCTTACAACATCGCCGTCGACAGCCTCCGGGACGATTGTACCACGCAGGTGACAAGGTATGGTTGTCCACACAAAACCTACACCTCTACACGGAATCCAAAAAACTCTCACCCAGATTCATCGGCCCGTATCGTATCACCCTCCGTGTCACTCCTGTCACCTACCGGCTCCAGCTGCCTGCGGCGCTACGGATCCACCCGGTATTCCACATCTCACAACTCAAACCCTTCACGACGTCACCCATTTCTTCCTCAGGGAGTTTCTTTGTCACAGTCGCCTATGCCTCGCTCATAAGGAACAAACGTTTTTTATTTTTTATTTTATTTAATATCAAAAATAGCTGCATTGTTGCAAAACGTCGCATTGTTACAATGTTAACCGCACGATATAAATAAAATTGAGAATGATAGAATACAATACAAAATGTATTGTAGATGTTAACTTATGTGTATATATATATATATATATATATATATATATATACACACACAAATGGCAGCTTAGTGGTTTGCACTTCCAGGTTCTGGGTTCAATTCCCGCCTTGGATCTGTGTGCATGGAGTTAGTTTGCATGCTAGTCAGGCTATGGCTAAACTAGGGAGAAAATAATGCCTTTGCCGCCACAAAACATGAAATAAATGTTTGCTACTGAGTCAAATGTATGCCTTTCCTTTCTAACTAATTCATCACCTAGTAAAACACAAGATGTTATTTATTTGAGCACTTAATCAACACGTCCACTTTCCTTCATGAGGTAGCAATTTGTCCTGGCTAAGAGCTGTGAAAGATTTGTTGATTTGCTCTTGTATCTCTACTAATATCTGAGCAGCATCAACCTATAAAGCATCACAATTACTTTTATTACATTTCTCTCTCATTAACGGAATGGTTTAAGTTGTAAATATAAACTTGACATTACTCCCCCGCCCCTTTAAAGCAGAATTTCCACTCAAAACATGGCTGCAGGATCGTCCTTACCATGACTGTGAGCTCGTTCCATTCACAATAGTGCTGTGAGGCTGTAATAATCTGCGAGTCTCCAGCAATCAAATATTTTCTGTCTAATGAGAACAACATAGAACTTCACAGCAGGTCAAAGACTACATGTGTCTTTATATTTGCAGGAGCCACATGGTGTCTAAATAAAGATAGCAACCTGACACCAGGACTAGCCGCCTGGAACGAAACCACAGGAATGTGTGGCTGTTGTTCTTCTGCAATATTAACACGTTTAACAAGTAACAATGTAACATTACGGCTATTTATTATAGTCCTGTAACATTGTACATGTGGTATATGAGGCTGTATGAAGGCAAATTCATGTGAATGATTATTGGCAACCCAATCCCTCACAACTTCACTTGTTGTTGTTGTTGTTTTAGATTTGTAATTTAATTTTGGATTTAAATTGGAATGCTTTTTTTTTATTATTATTTTTTACCTTGTTCAATTTCTTTCTTTTATCTGCGTAATACTAACTCATTTATATGTTAATATAATAACACATCTCACGATGCATGATTGACATGTGATCTCCACCGATCCAAGATGGTGCACCTTACAAGCTCATTTCAAAAACATGACCTATCATATCAAGTCAGGTATTTAGTCACGCAGGTTAGTTTTTTCGCTATGGCCAATAGTGTGCAGTAAGTGAAATGCATCAAATCTTCCATTTCTGCAAAAATCTGTTGAAAAATATGTTATCTTCTTGATCCTTTAACCGAATTGAAAAAGTTTTAATCTTACAGTAAGCATTTTTTTTTTAAAGTAGCGCTTCTGAGCTTGTGATTTTGCACATTTGTGTGCTTTCTAATTAATTCTAATTATTAGTTATCTAATTAACTAATTAAAACTCCTTTTCTTAATTGAAGTAGGTTTTCTTAAAACACTAAGGAATAAGGTTGAGAATTACTGTTTTAAAGCATTAAACAAGCTGGTTAGAACGGTTAAAATAGAAACAATGCACTTTTTTTCCCACTATAAAACCATGCTCCTGGAGAGGAAGCAAGGGAATCCTGGTATCAAAATGAGGCTGAGGACGTCCCCTTTTTACTACATTTAGATATACTAAAACTACCTTTTTCTGAGGCCGTTCCTTGTTGTAAAAACCAATTGACACTGGTCATATCTCAGGCACCAGACATGATACAGCAATAACCCTGAGTTCAAAATAGAGCTTATTGAACCGGGAATCTGAAAAATATCCCTGACTCGAATCACCCAAAATATGACGTAATATCTGATTTGATGTGACGGCTCACAAATTCCTCAAAGGTCAGTCAGACGGATAAAGTGCCTGCTGCTTTTTATAGTTCAGACTATAAATGCTAGTGTGGTCAAAACATTTAAAACAAACAAACAAAAAAAAAATGGCATTTTGACTTTTTGATTGCATTAGTCTGTACTAGGTTTGAGCTTCACGTGCCAGAAAAAGAAGAGATATCAAAAAGCAGTTTGAGATTTTCAAAATGGCCTTCAAAAAACACCTTGGTTGAAAATATTTCATTCATTTTCACTCAACTCTCCGGGTCTAGAATGAAACTTCCATCATTACCGATTCATTTAGGTTAATTATATGCAGATCACTGCCTAATGTCTGCTTCTGTAATTCAGACTGTGCCTCCAATGTCACAAAAGTCACAAAAGTGCCTTTTCATTAGAGATTCTGTTCATTACTTAGCATATTAAATAGGATATTCACCAAACTTTTTGTTTTATGTCCTTTGTTTTCTTTTGAAAATAATATAGCTAAAAATTTAAGTAGTTTGTACCTTGAATGTAGAAACATGAGAGATGAATAGGATACCCTTATAACAAGAACAACAACACATGCATTTCAATTAGTCATAAGTTGTTGTTTTTTTTCCAAAAGTGATATGTAAAGATGTTGTGATGAATATTAAACATGTGATAATATCCAAATAATATAAGGATTATTTCTTTGGAATTGCTTATTTATTGACTTTTTTAATCAGGAAGTCCTGATTCACAGCAACAGACTTTTCTGCTGGAATACAAATCACCTCATTTGAGTGACCTACAATGTCGAATGTCAAATAATTTGCTTTTTCATATACTTTGACTGTTTCATTTTGATTTTCTTGCATTTCCACATTCCTCTGAGGTACAATACACAGCAAAATCCCCCAGTAAGGATTTTGCTCGTTACTCAGTTAAGTGTCATTGAATTCTGAGGGTCACTCAAATCAAACCGTTCCACAAGAATGAAGGCATAAAACCGCACAGACTTCTAGCACAGTATGGCGATGAGATTCGTAGCAGCAGTGGAACATTTGAATAGTAATAATGTTTTACAAAAGTCTGTACCTACATGAATAGCGAACCTGGCCGAGGTGGCTCGGAGCCCACTGTGAACAACCAGCTAGTTGAATGCTTGATGCTGAAAAACCGATGGATAACTTGTTGCCAGCTTGCAGAAGAGGTGCATCTGTCTTTGGGACATGTACACACAATCATTCACCGCCACCACTTGCACAGTACAACTTGACTGGAAGTTATTTCTATATCCCCCATACAGTCCTGACCTCCCAGAAGTCATTTCCACAAATTTGCGCAATTAAAGGAGTTCCTGGGAGGCCAGTGTTTCAGGCATGAAGCAGGCAGTTCAGTCATGGCTTCAGCATACTGAGATAACGTTCTACCTTGATGGTATCCAAGCATTAGTGAAACACTGGGATAAGTGCATTCGTGTGGCAGGGGATTATATTGAGAAAGAAAATGTTTTTATTTGCATAACTGTGTTCATTTTGTTTGACTCCTGTTTGACTCGAATGCCTCTAGTAATCTTGCTAGTGGACAAACTGTGAACTGCAACAAATGCCAACGAGGGCAATCACAGTGCCCCATGCTTGGGGAAAAGCAAATGGGGACACTTAATGGGGCTGCTAGAGTTGGCTGCACCAATCCCCAGATGCTGTTTAATAATGAATAATTTATGTAAATCTAATAAATTTTCTCTGAAACAAATGCAAAGTGTAACTGTACACAGTGTGTCTGTGATTTGCAGAGCCATTGTTGAACTTGGGAGAGGGAAAGTTGGATTATAGAATGGAAATTGCCCTTAATCGTTTCATGAAGAGATAATGTGAGGTTGAGGTAACTGCTTGGCATTATGGGTAATGTACAAAATCATTAACAGTAGTGGAAATTGGCCATGTCAATTTCAACTAAAGTCAATTCAATAAATCTTTAACAGCATCAAAGATGACATGTTAATTATGAAGATTAATATGCAAATTGTTCACTGTGGACTTTTCCATTTAGTAAATTGTTTCTCAAATCATCGCCACCCTGCTCACTTTGTCCTTCATTTGCGGTCAGCAACTCCCCACCGGATCTCTGATTGGTCTCATCTCACTGATCAAAGTGAATCTTCTCCCTCTGGAAAATTTCCCTCCTGTCCATTTCCCTCTCCTCTCAGTCCCTTCATCAAAGCTGTCACGCTGCTCGTTTGTGGACAGATCTGAGGTCATACAGCTGAAGATCCCCCAGGGCGGGTACGAGCTCAGACAAGAGTCACACTGAGCTTCAATTGTGAGCCATTTTGATTGGTTGATTGTTCTTCAAAGATAATTGAAGTGCTCACAAGCTCAGCATGTCATAGACTGATGCACATAGAATGGATTTCTGCTAATTGGATGAAATTCATTAACGATTCTTTCTGTAAAGCACATTCATTGTCACCTTTTAAGCTTAAAATAAATAGCTATGTATCAACATATTAAAATTAAGGGCAGAATTTCCACTTGAGTAAAATATGTACTGTAAGTTGAAGAAAAATATATGGTTAAATAACGCTTTACTTATGTTAAACCAAATGAATATAATCATGTGCCTTTCCAAATGTTATGTACTACAGTAAAATAAACATTATATTTATATGTAGTAGTAATTATTAATTTATTTTTAACCATCAGTGTTTTCAAAATATAATTTAGAAAATATGACTTCTAGCTAAAGACATTTTCACAGATCGACTTAACAAAATCAAATGTAGGGGTCTGCACAACTTTGACAAGAGCCAAATTGTGAGAGCTAGATTACTGGGTTAGAGCATCTCCAAAATGTCTGGTCTTGTAATGCGAACGATAGAATCAGAATTAACCTACGCAGCAACAGATGAAGGTGGTATGGGCCATACTAATTTGTTTAATTGCACACCAGGTCACCTTCCAAATGTGGAGGGTCTTGGATTGTTTGTTCACAGGGCATCAGGCAGTGGCCCCTCTTGTGCTTGGGATGATCAAGCACTCTAACACATTTCTCCATGGAATCTCTGACCTAGTCAAAGTTGAATTGGCAGCCTGAGATCTCCCATCCAACCACCCAAGACAGGAGAGTTAGAGCCATGCTCTCTCAAAGAACACCTGCAGTAAGGATGAGAAACTTTGCACGTTATAAACGCAACTACGACATCAGGGCTCATGAATAGCCCATAAGAATGGAGAGACTGGCCCGAAGGAGCTCAACACCCGTTCTTGTCTGGACTAATCATAAGAAACTTGAATATCTCAAGAAAGCCAAGAGACTTTAACTCACGCTAGGCACGCTGGTCACTATTTTTTTCATGATTCAATTTCATGCTGTCATATAATTTCAAGATACAAAAACACCAAACCTAATTCCCTCTCCCCACAGTTCTCCACCTCAAGGACACATCCACAATGCAGACCATCATCCTGCTGCTTGAACAGGAACCGGGTTACAGTAATGTCCCATCTGGGTTACTTTTTTCCCAGTCTCTGTTTGCTCCCAAGTCTTAAACTGGGGCCAGCTGTGTCAGCTGTGGCAACCCGCACCCTCTTATTGCTTCACCCCTGCTTCTAGTGGCCAACCATCAAGGAGGATGTCAAAAGCTTTGTGGCACACTGTGACATCTGACATCTGTCCAGCAATAACACCTGCAATCTAACAGTGGTTGTCTGGTTTTCGAAGTCCGCTCCATCCTTCTACCCAAGCTCCCATCCACCAAGAAAACAGCTGAACTCCTCATCTCCCATGTCTTCTGATTCCACCGACTCCAAATGGACATCATTTGGGACAGGGGCTTTTGTGAAGGGTTCTTCACTTCGAGCAATAGTCAAAGCAAGCCCATGAAACAAGAACTAGAGAAATCACTGAGATGGCTTCACAGGATGCAGCTTCTTGCTTGGAGTAGTTTTCTCCCCTGAATCGAGTATGCCCCGAACTTGTTTTCCACCTCTTTCACAGGAATGTGTCCTGGTGGACTTTGAGGGCTACAAGGAAAGAAGTTGTTTACCAGCCAGGTTCACCTTTTACCATTTCTTAATCACCAACTTTCACAACCTTCACCCCAAGAACGCCAGATGGCATTTGTAGCGGGGTAATGTCATGGTCTCAAGCAAAGCCATGATCACCACTCATTTTCCATAATCCATTCCGCTCCTTGAATTCCACCACCTCACCTTGCTGCAACACACTTGCTACCTATTCCTCATAATTAAGTTAACCCTTTATTTGTCACATATACATTACAGCACAGTGAAATTCCTTCTTAGGATATCCCAGTGTAACTGGGGGTAGAGCGCAGGGTCAGCCATGATACAGCACCCCTGGAGTATATAGGGTTTAGGGCCATGCTTAAGGCCCATCTGTGGCAACCTGGTGAAGCTGGGGCTCAAACCGCCGACCTTTCTATCAGTAACTAAGTGCCTTAACCCGCTGAGCCACCACTGCCCCATACCGGCTCCTATTTAATGTGCACTCAGACAACCAATCTCCGCCAGATTATTATACTATCATGCCTCATCATTCCCTCATTCTTTTCTATTTTGATCTTCCGGATCTTGACCTCACCTTTGTCTCACATCACAATCTACTGCCTTCACTGATTTACTGTTGCTGACTTTCAGAATTGTCTTTTGACCACAAACTTTGATCATGGACTTTCGTTACTCTCCAGTTTTCACCCTCGACTGTTCCACAACCACAAACAATCTCCACAAATCAAACACTCTGAACGATAATCTGCTTAACTTCATGGAAGATTCAACGTCTGCATACATCATGCTTGCTCTCCACGTTCCAGCTTGACACTCCCACAATCCCGCCACAAAACTCATTGAATGGAGACACTGTGCTTGCTACATATGCTGGCTTGACAATTCCCCATTCTCACTGAGGTGCTCAATTACTGAAAACAGTAAGCTCTCGCTCTGCACTTCAATCCTTCACCTCCACCCTTTCCTGTTGCAGTTTGATCTACATTGTTCCAGTTTTAATATATTTACTGAGGTCACAGCTGTTTTGGTGGCACAATGAGGGACCTACACGATATTAGACAAGTTGTTTTGGTGTACATGCACAGTTACAGTATAGCTTGACTAGAACATTTAATTGGATTGCTGTCCTTGTCCAATTATCCAAGCATGGGATGGGGGAATCAATTTATTGACCAATGAATATCCAATATGACATGTCGTCATATGCCCAGTGCTTGTTAAAATAGTGCTCCTGGTTGACCTATTACATCTTAGCCGTAACAAACAAGTTAGTTATCAGGAAACTGGTAGCAGAGCACTTAAGCCATTTTGTGTCCAATTGCAGGAGTGCAATTCAATGCTCAACTGCATTAACTAAAAGAGTTCCAACTTTAAGAAAATAAATGTATTACAATTTCAATCCGATTAGCATGTTCAATTCCAGTCAAAAGTTTGGGCAGACTTTCTAATCCCATGATCTTTCCTGAATGTTATTTCTTTCTACATTGTAAATAAATTCTGAAGGCATCCAAAAAAAAAAAAAAAAAGCAATAATCTGTGAAGAATTTGAAGAGTTGATATTGAGACGTGTCTGCTACTTATGCTCTGTAAAGCCTTCATAATGGCTATAATCTGAGGCGCTGTTAATCGGTGATTTCTGAGTCTGGTAACTGTAAATGAACTATTCCAGAACAGCTGAACTTCATAACATAAAATGACAACTGACTGTGGTTGTTATCAGTTTATTACCTAATGCCATGTGTTATTTTATAGGTTGGAAAAAAACCCAGTATTGTTCTAGATTGGAGAAAACAAATCCAAACTTGTATCTGGTGTATCCAAACTTTTGACTGGTATTGTTTATTAAAAATCTGATATAAGCCAGACTAACACAATTATTTGGACTAACACAACATCTGGAAAAAAAACGTATTGGCTGACAGTCTGTTTCATTCTCATGCCTGAGGCTCCTAATGTTGGCTGACTGGAGTGGAAGTTGAACTGGTTTTCTGCTGTTGTAGCCCATAATGCTTCAAGCATAGAGGATATTTGAGTCACCCTTATCTTACGGTCACTGTTCACTTATTCTGTACAAAATTTTACAGCCTGTTGTGTGTGAATATCTCAGGAGACTAGCAGTCCCTGAAATAATGAGACCAGCCTGTCTGACACCACCAACCATCGATGAGATCACATTTGTCCCCATTCTGATGATTGATGTGAAGATAAATTGAAGCTCTTGCATGATTTTATGCAGTGCACTTTTGCTGATTGGATATTCCCTTGAATGGGCAAGTGTGGCCATTCAAAAATAGCCTACAGTACAGTATAATATAGTTGCATATTATATGGCCATAAAAGCTTCTTGAACATTCCTGAATAGTACTCATTGAATGATTTCATGTGATTAGCTGCTGGGATTATAGTCTAGGGAATACTCTTAATTTTTATGTAATTCCAACTAGAGAAATGGAAATGCCATCCCTTGATTGTTGGAAGAATAGCATTATGCAGGCCAAAAGTGCAGGACCCTGTTTCTAACATGGGTGTCAGCGTATTTAGGCAGGTTAATTATCTTATTGGTTCTCCCAACGCCCCATTACAATTCCGCGAGCAATGTCACCCCTCCACCCAAAAGATCTCCACTTGTGTGGACTAATGAGTGCCATCATTCTGTCTTGCCTGAGATTAGAAGACCCGTACTTAATGTGCCCATTTCGGGAGCACTGTGTCACACCCACAGAGCCTATTCGAAGGAATAATGCCACACAGCTACTGGGTGTTAGATGCCCTACGCATGATTGCTGATTGGTACTCAAGCCAGAATGCGGTTTGTAATTCATGTAGCATGAACTCATTTCAATGATGCTATCTTGTCTGTGTTAGGTTTGGTTATATTCTTAGGATAACATTTTTGTCATTTTAAGAGTTTTAATGTTACTATGTGGATGAGCTTCAGTTCTTACATGTTCCACACTTTGCCATAATACACTTGCATAAAAGTGCAATTGTAATTGTTCATACCAAATATCGTCACTCTTGTAAAATAAAATGAAATAAACGAATAAATAAATAAATAAATAAATAAATAAATACATGTAGAGTCCAGGAACCTTGTAAAGCCTTCAGTCATCCCTGTGGAAAACATTAAAGGATTCAAGGTATTACCCTATGACATAGTCTTTACCTGTTTACCTTTACATTTGTTTGACCCTTAAAATAAATTGCAATAAGAATAACACAGTAGTGTGTCTGACAGCTTTTGGGTATTAACGCCATGATTCCAAGCATGAAACTGGAAAAATCAAGGCAACAAGAACCATTAAAATAGAACACAAATAAGCTACTAACTGCTTTATTCATTACTTACTGCCTATAAAAGATATGCCTCAACACTGTTTAATTCTGACCTCTAATTGAGCAGCGGGTGTTGATTCTTTATTATTGCCGCCTATTATAAGCCTTATGACGTCATTTGCTAATTCAAACCCAGTTACTGTAGCTATGCTCTATTTATCAACTTTGAATGGAGACGCTTATCATATCCTTTATCTAAGATACACAACGCGAGCCACTGCACTTTTTTTTTTTTAATGTTTCAAAATCATGTTGATCCCACTGCAATACATTTTAATTAAAAGTAAGGACTACCTGTTCATTGAACACTACACACTAAAAAATGCTGGGATGTTTTTACTACCCAAACGCTGGGTTGCCTCTGTTGGGTAATTTTTCTGGGTTATTTACAGGGAATTGGGTACTTTTTGTTTAACCCAGCTTGCTGGGTTGGAGTTGGGTTAGCTAGCGACAGCTAACATCACAGACAAGACCGCCCCTCCCCCGAAGTTCACCGGTGTATTCAGTGGCTGTGCCAGCTTCGTGTCTTTTTTTCTTCCTCCTCACACATTTAAGAGGAAATGTAAACGTTCAATATAAGGTCTGTATACACACTTTCACTCACCTATGACTGAATTTGTTTACTGTATGTAACATTTATTACTGTTACCGTGTTAACGTTACACTCAAACTTTCAGCCTGGTCTGTGCTATAGCGTGCTAGTTTATCTGACAATGGCTGCTAACTAGCCAAACCAAAGAACCCCACCTGTGTATGAAAGAAACAGCAAAAATGTCTGAGCTTTTTAGCTTTCTTTGTACAATGCTTGCAGGGTTTATGAAGATAGTGAAGTGATGAATGAAAGCTAAACTGTTAACTGTAGTGCCAGCATGACACTAGCATTTAGCTAGGTTGCTAGCGTTAGCAACCACATTAACATTAGAACTTTATTAATCTCAGTGCTTGAGACAATAAAAAGCTGAGGTGTTACAAAACACTAATCTTCTTATAAATATGCATACTAGCCAACCCTCTAGATTTTTCCATAAACTTTTACTTTCTTTAATTTCTTTCTAAGGTTGGAACGAACACTGTGGAATATCTCCAGCAGGCTGACGTGTCAAGGCCGTACACCTACATCCTGATGTTGGGAGATGATGACCAGCACTGCTCTCAGGCATTAGTGCTTCTCAGTAATAGTATCGCAATGATGTCGCTGTTGAACTTGTTTTGTATTATCTGATCTTGTGCTTTTGAAAAATAAATATAAATATTTTTTCTATGATTTGTACAATTAATTGGGTGTTGTTTATTGCATATATGTATGGTTTGCAAAACTTAAGAGTTCTTTTTGTTTTTTTGTAATAGACCAGTATATCAAAGTAATTTAACTGTTTCACCTGTTTTACCCATAGGCATGTAAAACATAAAAATAATAATAACTGTCACGTTTCTGGGTGCGGGGCATAAACGCAAGAGGATCCAGGTGGTTTAGGGAAACGATATTTATTTTATTTAACCATAAACACAGGGAAAAAACTACAAACAAAACACTTTTCTGTAAAATAAACCAAACCACGAATAACCAGACGAGACATACACTTTCAACTTTCATGTAACAAATGCAAGACAAAAACTAAAACTCAAACACACCTTTTATACTGAGATTAATGATCAACTCGGATCAGGTGCGCGCCCACGTGACCTGACCGAGTTGCGAACTGGGAAATGAAGTATAGAACTGAAACTTAAAAGAACTACACAAAATGTCTTAGGGCGCTTTGGCGCCCTCTAGGGGTTATCCCTGACAATAACCTACTTGTGAGGTAGAATTAACTTAGCATTATAGTTAAATATGACCTAGCACTTGAATTGAATATTTTACCCATCTTGCTGGGTTAAATAAATAACCCATTTTGCTGGGTTAAATTAACTCAGCATGTAGTTGGTCCAATATTTATCCAGCAGCTGGGTTAAAAACAAGTCAAGTCAAGAAAATTTTATTTATATAGCGCTTTTAACAATTGAGATTGTCGCAAAGCAGCTTTACATAATAAAAAGAAGTAAGTTTGTATGCAATGTGTATGAATCAAAATGATAAGATTGTCCCTGATGAGCAAGCCGAGGGCGACGGTGGCAAGGAAAAACTCCCTGAGATGGTAATAGGAAGAAACCTTGAGAGGAACCAGACTCAACAGGGAACCCATCCTCATCTGGGTGATAACGGATAGCAGAGAATGATCAGCATAATAATGTGTACTGGAAGTTCAGTGTAACAGGAGATGTGTTAAAATTTAAATTAAAAGGAGTCCAGTTTGTTCCTGGAGGCTCAGGTAGACTGTAGGAGATTCCAGTCCTGAGCTATCGAACAACTGAAGTCGCAGGTCCCCAGAGCATCAATCGATGATAGGACAGTCTTAATGGAAACCATCCCCAGCCACCACACGAATCCAGGCAGACCACACGGGGCATCCATGCGACGGGATCTCCAACCAGAAGCAGGACTCCAGGACGGGTTAGACGGCTCCAGAGGGCAGAGGGGTCTGGATCACTGGCAACTCAGGAGCGAACATGTATAGCTCGACAGAGAGACAGAGAGAGGGAAAGGAGAGAGGGAGAAACCTAGTTTGGGTTGTTTTTAACCCAGCATTTTTTAGGGTGTACTGTATGTAACAAGTAGCGCAAGCTATTACCACCAAAGAGTGTCTTGAAAAAAGAAAAAAATACACACTAGTTTTACATGTCAAATTTGACTCCTTTTATATAATCTCTGGCAATTCCCACTTTGGGTCTTTGTTCATGGAGTTTAAATGTTCTCCCTGTGCTTAGTTGGTTTCTTCCGGGTACTCCGGTTTCCTCCCACAGTCCAAAGACATGCAGATTAGACAAATTGGTGAGCCCAAATTGCCCTTAGTTTGTGTGTGTGTGTGTGTGTGTGTGTGTGTGTGTGTGTGTGTGTGTGTGTGTGTGTGTGTGTGTGCCCTGTGATGGATTGGCACCCTGTTCATTGTGTACACCTAAAATAACCCAGAAATCAACATAACTGATATTGATGAAGTGAAATATCCAGCACAACAGCAGAATCTCGACTGTGATATTGGTTCCACTTTAGAATTACCTCAAGGACAGCAGCTCAACCTCAACCAGCAGGACCTCGAGTGAAATATTGCTTAAATCAAAAAGCGTCAAAAAGAAGAAAATAAATAAATAAACATTATTCACTCATCATCTATAGCGCTTTATGCTGTATTCAGGGTCGCAAGGGGGCCCGGAGTCTATCCCAGGAGACTTAGGGGATTAGGCAGGGTACACCCTGGACGGGGCGCCAATTTATCTCACACACACAGTACACACACTCACTCATTCACACACTATGGGCAATTTGGAAGCACCAGTTAACCTAATCTTGTAGGTCTTTAGACTGTGGGAGGAAACCAACTAAGCTTGGGGAGAACATGCAAACTCCCAAAGCGCTGGTCATTTCCCACTCCTCATGCACTTGATTAAAGGACTGAATGACTATATTTTACATAAAACATTTTACATCATATCAGCCATCAAGCCATTTAGGAAGTACGGCTCATTCACCCCGCAGCGTCCGGGCGCTCAGAGCCCGGTCATGTTAATTAGCTTAGAGATTATTATAAGCCGTTACACTTCTTTAACATTAGACACCAATGTTTAATCCTTTTCAAATGACAAGATAATGTAGGAGAATGTAAATCTCAACGGAGGTTTGGAGATAGAAACCTCAACAGGGACCTTTTAGAGAGAAAGAAGGACGAGACGCCGATTAGCATATTAGCCTCGGTTAAAATCTCCATCAGGGAATTATGCTTCTTCACGTTTTATTCAATGCTCTATAATATTGAAGTCAACGGTCAGTGTAGGATCAGCTACAGCTGGTATAGTCCTTTAAGACCCCAGTTTCTTGAGTGTTATATGATTGGTAATTGGGTTAGACAAATTTGGATATGCATTTTATAGATATACATAAAACAAGTTTTATCAATTACACATTACGATTATGTTACTCATGAAAGTTGTTCTGTAGATTAAAAAGACCTTCTTGGATATACAGTACAAATTGACATAAATATGCGAAACAAGTACAAGCAGGTGCACCTGAATCATGTTCACGGTTCGTCACAGGAAAGCTTGTTCTGTCTGTTCATAGGTGATAAATTGTTTAATTTTAATTCCGGTCCAATTGTATCATTCATATAGAAGCGTATTATTAACTATTTAATGAGCAGACTGTATCTATAAAAGATCAATAAAGAAACAGGGCGTCGTCAAGCAGAAGCAGCACAACACAGTGACATTTAGCTGTCAGAAACATGTGCAAAACATTGTCATTGCCCTTAAATTTAATTACGATCAGCGGCAGCAGACCACCGGGAAAGGAGACAAAATGTCAGCACCTCAGTCGGCACCGGAGGAGGTCCCACCTGCTGCATAGGAAATCGCGAGGGCAGAAAGCCCAGCATGCCTGTGTCTCATTAGTTCATCAGACTGTAATGACTAAAAGGAAAGAAAAGATTGCATGATATCCTGACACTTTCAATTATTGACACGTGTGTAGGTTCACTCCTAGATCATCAATAAATGAGTCTTCCTTATTTACTGTATAGGTCGTCTCATGTGATTCAATTGTACGCTGAGAGCATCTCATGACGCTTGCATGTCATAAGTTACTCGAATGTAGCAGTTCATCATGATCATTCCGTGCAATTTTCTTGACACTACCTTAACCGCCACCTTAAAGGAGATGTAAATCTCTGATCCATAGAAATACTGTATATCAAGAACTTAAATATGCTTCCTTTGATGAAGGGTGCTTTGATAAATACATTTAATAAAAGTCAAATTTGTGATCCTCCTGCACAGAGTTTCAGAATTACATCTGATATTCTCTTTCTTCCATTCTGGCTTTGTGTGTGTGTGTGTGTTTTTTTTTTCTTTCTTTCTTTTCAACCAGGCATGCACCGAGGCTTTCAATTACTCAACCCGGCCTGTTTTCCGGTTCAGCAGATGAAAACTCTGACATCGCCTTTGTCATCACTCAGGCCTTTTTCGTCCTGGCAATTTGAACTATATGTCTGGCATTACCACCTGTTTATTCACTGGCACACTTGCTCAGTGTTTAAAAAGTAAACCGGTACCCAAGTTTTCCCAACAAATCAAGTGTTTTAAGCGACCGAAGCTGGAACAAGTAACAAATGCTAGCTTTTTCTGTATGACTCGAAAAGTGTAAATTCCTGCAAATCAAAATATGAACCCAAATTTCTTAAATTCTGAAGAAAAAAAAAAAAAAAAAACAGTGCGTTTAGTCACAATCAATCAAGTTACATGTTTCAAGTACTTTGTTATATAAGGACATCTACAGTATTACTTGAGGTGTGCTTTCATAGAAATACTAGCTGTGCCTGCGACAACACTCTTAAGCACATTTAAAAAAAAATGCACAACACTATCTGCTGAATTTTGCAAAGAACTAATGATTTTTTTCAAGATTTTTTTTAATGATAAAAATTTCCATTTAAATTTCGAATTTGAATATCTTCTCTTTCTGTGGGTCGATGTTGATGAAATATGTTCCATCAAAACATGCTACCTCAACCTCGGCCAAATACACCTGTGAAAACCCCGTTAAAATTCATTACCAGTGGTTTTTACGATTTTTCGCAAATATCAGAGACGATGTGACCTGTTGCAAAGCTAGCCCTAAATCAACACCTTCACACAATCACTAATCAGAAGTGACAGTTTAGCAGTGTTGTGGAATGAATGAGTTTTAACAGATGCCACCATCATATTTTACCGTAGATAATGAGACAGTACACTCGTACACTCAATACACACTGGTTTGTAATTATTTCATCAACTTTGATTCCCTCTTCTGCTACTAATGCACTATAATGTGTTTTAAATTGTTTTGCAGCTGCAGCCAATGAAGAGATGATGATGATGATGATGATGATGATGATGATGATGATGATGATGGTGGTGGTGATCTTGTTTAAAACCCGTTCTTCCCTTTTGTGGCTTGAGGAAAGGGAAGCAGTGTGGGCTTCTTTTACATCTATGTTAGATTACTGTAATTAACGTCAGCGTCAGTCAGTGATATTTACAGTTCCTTGTGAATTGGCCAAAACCCTACTACTGGATTACTGACTGCTGCTTAACAAAAAAGTGTTATAACTGTTATTAGCACAGTGCTTGCCTCCAAAATCTATTTTAGGATTCTTTTTAAGGTTTAATTACGCATTTCTAAAGCTTCCCGTTACGTCATACCGCCATGTATTACCAGTCCTCCACATCTCACGTTTTTGAGTACTTTAAAAAATGGGTTAGTTCAAAGAGAATGTGTCATGCTCCACATCTAGGGTTCAATTCCAGACGAAGAAAGCTTAGATCCTTATCTTTCATCATATATTCATCTTTGTCTTACATTGTACAGGGAAGAAAAGAAAAAATCAGCCCAGCAGTTGCAATACTTTCAGAGGAGACCGTATCTGTATTCGTACACATTTAGAACACATTATCTGTGCGACCTAAACAAAACCCTTATCATTCAGTTACATGCAGCATTTGTGTAGCCTTTTTTTTTTTTTTTTTAAAGATGATTGTTCTATGTTAATGAGCAGAAAGTCTAGCGTGTCTGGTTCGACAAATGCTTTTTTGTGATCATTAGTTACAAACATGTGTACTGTAAATAGTGTACGCTAACATACCAGCAGTACTGAAAAATCAAACAACAGTTTATATCTCGGTTTCTGTTTGGCTTTTTCCTTTATCATCAATCCCAAGCCTTGTTCCTCAACCTAATCCACCACCCACACATTCTTCCTAACATCTGTCATAACTCTTTCAGATGTTATACAGTGCCTTTTTAAATCAGAGTAAAAAGCTTCTTCCTTTTTGTACTTTTCAAGCCACTTCTTGTTACAGGATAAGGATAATGAAACTGAAACATAAACTGAAACAACAAAAGAAAAAAAAGAAAAATGAACTGGACTGAAAAATATACCTTACTTTTCCGATTTAAAAAAATTAAATCGGAAATAAAGACAGGTACAAACTTTTGGGTGACCTGTTTTTATGAATTCTGTATGCCTTATGCATAATCAAATGAATATACTGTAAGCCTATTGTACAGTATATACAGTAACTGTGCATGATGCAAAATATGTAAAATGTTAAGCGTAAGGCTTCACAATACAAACTACAAAGTAATCCAAGCTTCATAACAAATGTTATACTGCATGCATGTCATGTTCAAGTTACACACTGCTTTATATAAACCAAAAGCATGCTTCCTTAATTGTTAATAGATCTCTATATCTTCAAACTGACAATCTTTACATACAAGCTCTCATTCAAGGCTTAAAAGGTAAAGTGATGCTGTTTATCAGCTCTTGAATTGACCGGCAGTATACAACGAGCAATCTGATTGGACAAGAGGCTTTCCACGAGTGACGATAACAGACAGCAACAGAACTGGGACCTTTAACTATATATATTGTAGCTCTACATTTGTTCTAATAACCGTTAATAACACTAACTGTCGGCCACAAGCATGGGGCGAACTCCTAGCCAAACGCATATCTGATAACATTATAACATACCATCTTAAACAACTCTTTTCCCCCTTAATAACTGCTTCCAAGTCATTCTGAATTGCCTTTGTGTTGTTTGAGTCATACATGAAGGCAAGCTACAAAGCCAACTATCTTCTAAAAAAAAAAAAGGTTGAATCAAAAGGCCCTCCCTAAGGAAGGATATTACGTTATACAGCCTAGTTCAATGTAATGTGATGTTACATTCACTGCTATTTGGAATTCCACTGCAGAACCGGACAGTTATAGTACTGTAGCTGAAATTCTAAGGCATAATAAGAGAAATAAAAAGAGACACTTGTGAAATTTACAGGACTGTCCACCACCTCCATGATTTATGGTCCTAACCTTTTGTCTACATAATACTAATAAGTATTGAAAACTATTTTAGCCCTGTTAATTACACTAACTAACGGTCAGTCGCCAGTTCCACCAGACAGGAGAAGATGCGCCTTGGTGGAACAAAGTAACTGGTTAAATAAACAAACAAATGATAATCTGTTGATATAAAAGCAATATCACACTCAAAGTCATGCTATCGTGCTGGATATCATCTCATCTTAAACAAGTTCCTGTCCACCACCTACGGTACATGATTTATTCTCTTCACTTTTTGGCTACATAGTAAGCACAAGAGTTTTAAACTACTTTCATTGTTTATTTATTTATTTATTTATTTATTTATTTATTTATTTTTAATTATTACACCAACTCGCTGTCAGGCGCCACCTCAATGCTAGTTCATTTAGGCAGGGAATGATGTGTGCTGGCTGAGATAAATAACCAAATCAATTGAATTAATCCAATCAAAATCCGTTAATGTTTGTGAAAGTGTTGTATAAAAGCAATGTCCCTATCAGACTTGAGTTTGTACCGTTGTGCTAAAACTCACTACAAGAGCCCTGCCTATTGTGAGATATTACTTTATATCAACACATAGCAGCCAATAAAGGTTTCGAAATGTGAAAGAAAGTAGAGCAAAAGAGAAGAATTCCAGAATCACCCGTTTCTATTTGAACAATGACTCATTCACAAAATACACAATGAACTTTTCATCAAAACTGACACGTAAACAATTCATAATGTCAAATCTATTCAAATCTGATTTTAAAATCTGATGTTGTTGAATCTGATTGCTGTTGTACAATAGCTCTTAAGTTCAGCATTAACCTTTAACATGATTCTTTTGTGTGTGTGTGTGTGTGTGTGTGTGTGTGTGTGTGTGTGTGTGTGTGCGTGTGTGTTTAGAGGTGCTTTGCTGCTCTGCATGGTGGTAACGAGCGCACGCTGTATTTGAGTTACTGTCACTTCACGCCATGATGGCGATTGTTCTCTGACCCCAGGTGTTTCTGCTCTCAGAACTGACAACGTTCTGTACAAACTCTAAAGAGTTTTAGTTACTCTCACAATACGGGACTGTGGGAGGAACCCGGAGTACCTGCAAACTCTAAGCACACCGACCCGAATGCGAGACTTGAACCCTTGACTCTGGAGATGTGAAACCCCAATGCAACAACACTTCACCATTTTATAATACAACGTAAGATTTTGTAAAAATAGAATGCAAGCCTCATCTTCATGATTGCATCATGGGTTGCACTTGGCTGGTGGATGGTGGGGGGCCAACTTAAATTTTTTTTTTTTCACATACATGGTGTGGCTGAATGCAATTGAATGCATGTCCAGGGGTAGTCCAAAGGTGTTCCGAACACACTAGGCCACAACTGGGGCGGGGTTATCTCAGTTTGTTTGGCTCTGCGTTCCTCATCAGTAGGTAGATGGTTCAAGCCCCAATTCCGCCAGGTTGCCGTTGTTGGCGCCGTATTGTATAATGGCTGACCGCATGCTCTGATCCCCGGCCTACTAACAAAAACTGAATTTGACTGTGATGTAAGAGATGGTATCAGGGGTGGATCTAGAAAATGATTCATGGGGTGGCAAGGGGGTACCACTAAAATTATGAAGGGTGGCAGCACTGAAGCAAGCATCCTTGTATGGTTTTTGTGGATTCGACGAAGGCTATTCTTATTCGGTGTATACACTAGGGTGCACATTTTTACATTGTCCTATAAAAATGAAATAAGGGCTGGTGTGTGATTGACTTGAACCTGATATCTGGACTGGAATGTCAGATAAATAATAAAAAAAAAACTCTTTTATTTTTAGAGCACTAGGACACTAGTGCTGGGGTGGCAAATGGGATGGCAAGGCTTTTTCTTAAGGTGGCAATTACCACCCCGGTAGAAACTTAATGAATTGAGTTTAAAGTACACTTTTAATTATACGTTATGGAAACTGTGTGTGTGTGTGTGTGTTTTTCTGTGTGTGTGTGTTGAGTGTTACAGTAACTGTGTTAAAACATCAGACAAGTGTCAAATGACTGACAGGCAGAGGGGGCGTGAGCTTCACGCGAATGCGCAGTTCACGTGCAACTCGTGCGCGCAAGTCGGTCCGCGCGAGCCCGAGCTCTGAAGAGTCACCGGAATAACAAACCATCTTAGTTTACAATGTAGAACATTTTTTATTTATTTATTTATTTATTTTTAGTTTCAGTTAGTTACAGTGTAACAATCTTAGCCATGACGACTCAAACAAAACCCAACAGCGAAGCGTCGCTCGGTTAGGCTCCGAGGAGAATCTGTAGTCTGCGCGGACGTGATGCTGCTCCAGACGCGGGACGCGCCGCTCGTGCCTGCGCCGCCGTGAGCGCACCGAGGGGAAGCGGGTGTTCGGCGGACGGGCGCCGCGATGCTCGAGCGCAACGCGTCGCGCGAGCGCATGGACTTGGGCGCGAACTCCTCGGCGCACCCGGGCGGCGAGGCAGGGTTCGACGCGCCGGTGCTCGTGCTGCTGGCCGTCGTCATGCTGCTGCTGATCGGCGTGATCGTGCTGGGCAACGCGCTCGTCATCCTCGCCTTCAAAACCGACCGGAGCCTGAGGAGGCAGAGCAACTACTTCCTCCTGAACCTGGCCATCTCGGACTTCCTCGTGGGTGAGTGTGATCTGTGATCTCGTGCGAACTTACCCAGGGCGCACGGGCGCGTTCAGTGCACCAAGCCATGTAGTGTTCATGGAGTAATCTCCATCATGTTCAATCATTCCAATCAATCTGTCTGGATTGTATGTAATAACACACATACCCCCTAGCACTACACACACACACACACACACACACACACACCGGTGTATTAACTCACACAAGGTTCACTTAATCCTCACAATGTAGAATTAATTCCCTCTGTCTTGTATGCACACCCACACACCCACTCACTGCTGCACAGTGTTTTAGGTGAATGCCACTGTTACCTTAACTGGTTTAACACACAGATGTTTGTATCAACTACAAGAAAGCTCAGTTAAATTAACTCCCCTTGTGTGGTATTAACACACACACACACACACACACACACACACACACACACACACACGCGCGCGCACACTTTCTCTCTCAAGGTGTTAAATGAATCTATGAAATGTTCAATTAAACCAATATTGATCTAGTCATTCACTTCAAAGCAGACTGTTGAGTATTAGATGCTTCATTAAATATGTAAAGCGAAACTAATGAACAGGATTGCTGCGAGCGATTAATACAAATGTAAATCTCTTTGCTTTAGGATTTAAAAGTGTTGAATCTCAGCACCTACATTTTCTTTACAACATAGTGTTTAATACATGTCATTTATAATAATCTCTGTATTTTATTTCATTTTATTGTAGTAGGGTGTCAATCTGAACTTCTTATCATGGTACGAACCCTCAACTATCCAGACAATGCTTAAAAACCTTTTGAAACAGTTTAGTACAGAATGAAGGCTTGGAGTGCTGTGCTGAAGTGTTGAATCAACCATTAGCAAGTTAATTTACACGAGTGCACTAAAACAGTCTGCTTTAGCTCGTTGACCTAAACTGTGCATACATTTAACAAATATCTCATTTTTATTGTAAGCCAAAAAAAAAAAAGCACTAGCTATGAAAATCCAAACAATCACTTGTTATACTGTTTGGATTTCTACAACTAACCGAGCGTGTCCACTCTGATCTGGTAAACTACACGGTTTTGAGAATAGGTTTGTAATCCTGTTTCACAGTAAACTGATTAGACACATCACAGAAATTGCACAGAATCAAAAATATTAAAATAGTAGCTAAAGGAAATGACACATTAATGCCATGCTGATCATGAAAGACTATTCAGTTACTGAAAATAATTGAACGGAAAAAAAAAACCCTACTTTTCTGAATCTACCCTCTCATTTCTGTTTGACAAAATCTCATCAACATCGCAGACAATATTATTATCTCTACAGTGGCCAACAGAACCGCTTCGATTCCATAGACCTTTTAATGCTAAGATAATAAAAACAAAATCTCCTCCTGGGTTCAGAAATGATGAAGAAGATTGAAGATATAAAACGGAAGAATTTGGATGGCTCTTGAACCAAACTCGAACAGCTGCTGCATGATGGAGCCTGACTCTGTTCCAGACAACATTGTACTGAATCAAATGCTGTTGACCATATGGATCTCCTTCATGGGTTGAATGAGCATGTTATGAAGTGTCAGGAAAAATAAGGAGATGCGCAGTGTTACATGGACCAAGTGTTTGATGGGGATGGAGAATCCCATGTATGCTGATGGCAGCACACGTCATTATACCACCTACATGCTGACTAAGAATATCTACTGTTCCGGACAACACCTACATCCAGCTAAGCACTTCACTCTGTGAAGGAAACTGTTAGATAAATATATTTATACATACCTGTATATGTCTGATGCATAGTATAGAAAAGAAAGAAAGAGGTCTGTTGCAGTCTTGTTGAGCATTCCTAAACCCTTTAACATTCTGTGCAACATTTTGGGACAGCGTTGTATCTTTTTGAAAAAATGTTTTGAACTTAACCTGATTGAGTCATCTCTACCACTCGGTTGAGGTGTGCTTTGCTGGAAAAAGGATATAGTGCAGATATCATGTATGTATATATAACAATATGTCTCTTACGCTGTTGCACCACCATACAAAGATGATAAAATTATTTGATTGAATTATTATTATTATTTATTATTATTATTATTATTATTATATTATATAATAAACTATATTGATACTTTTACCCTGAAGTGACATCTCAACTGTTTGGAAGAGACCTGTAACATCCAAAAAAAATGCTTTCTATGATTATTTTCCAGTGTGATGAAAAAAAGAGTTTCCTTTTCCAGTGCTTATTATTTAGTGAGGATATCAAAGAGCTAAGATGTACTGTGTAAATTTGCTTCATGCTGTATGTTTGCTATTTTTCTGGACAGTTTGGAAACGCACATACTGTACAGTAAATGTGGGCAAATACATCTAAATCTTCAATAATGTCTCCCCATCAAACAGGCCGCATTATTAGCCAACACAACACTGAGTTTATTGTGACAGTTTCTTTGTTTTTGAGAAAGTCCATGCTGCCTCTATGGTGCGCCGGTGTATAGCATTTAAATAGACACTGATATCTGTACATATGTAGAGTTTTCCTTTATTTTCAGTTGGCTCAGAAGTAGTGTGAAGGATTATTGACACTACAAGTGTACTGACTGACAAGTGTATGTAATCCCTGTGTATACAGGTTACTACAGGGATAGTGCAGATTATATAGTGGACTTGTGGTTTTGAAATGCTGCAGATACCTGCATATGAACATAGTGGGACAGGAGGTCTCTGGTTCGATTTCATCTGCTGATTCCATCTGCTGCAACCTTCCAGTCTCTTGCCTCCTTGCTGAAACTGTAATTTTCCATGTTGGAAGAGCCAAGTAGAAAAGTGCTGAGAAATGCTCTGTGTTAGTTCCCTGCTTTTCAAATGTAAGCATTTCTGCTGCTGATGATAAGAGAGTTTATCCTAAATCTGTGGCTGAGAGAATGAGAACTGTGTTAAGTGTTTTGCAAAGAGGGCTTAGAAATTTGTAAGGAGAGCAAACTGCATGACATGGTGAGTGCTGGTCCACTGATTTGAAAAAAATAAAAAAATAAAAATAATAAAAGTCATATTCAATATGACCCCGTTTTGCCTCCAAAACAGCCCTGACCTGTCGAGGCATGGACTCCATTAGACCTCTGAAAGTGTGCATGGCATCTGGCCCCAGGCCATCAGAAGCAGATGCTTTAAGGCCTGTAAGGTGCAAGGTGAGGCCTTCATGGATCTGACTTGTTTTTCTAGCACATCCCACAGATGCTTGATTTGTTACGTGGTGTGGATTAGAGAGCTGCACCATGAGCAGCCACGCAGGGCCTTCCGAGGGGGTCAACGAAATAGGAATTGGGAGAGTGCATATGAGGAAGACCTTCCCGTTTGGAGGTAGCGTGGGATGATTAATTAGGAACTAAAAAGAAACTAAAGACAACTGGGAACACAAAATAAACAGACCTCCGCGATCAAGCTCCAATCGAGACCGGACGAGGTTCTGGAAACTCAAAATAACATACTAGATCCTCTCGTGGCGATTTATATGTGATTTTATGTACTCATTTACACTTGTACAGTATGTACGCTGAACAACAGGCGTGCCTCTCTCTCTCTCTCTCTCTCTCTCAATCACCCCTGCCTGTGGATCAGGGGCGGATCTATCGGGGTGGCATGGGGTGGCAATCGCCACCCTAAGAAAAAGCCTTGCCACCCCAGCATTAGTGTTCTAGTGTTCTAAAAAATACGAGTTTTTTTTATTTATCTGACGTTCCAATCCAGATATCAGGTTCAGGTCAATCACACATCAGCCTTTATTTCATTTTTATAGGACAATGTAAAAATGTGCACCCTAGTGTATACACCGAATAAGAATAGCGTTCCTTGAATGCACAACAATCATGCAAGTACTGTATGCTTGCTTTAGTGTTGCCACCCGTCATAATTTTAATGCCATAGCCTGGCCACCCCATGAACAGTTTTCTGCTGTGGATCTGCCCATTCTGAACAGCGCACAGTGTGTTTGTGTGGTTCTGACACTTGCGAGACCCGCCACATTACACGTTTGAATTGAGATCTGGACAATTTAGAGGCCAAGTTACTGTAACACCTCAAACTCATACTGTGGCTGTATTCCTTGAACCATTTTTGCAGAGTGTTTGCAGGGCACATTATCCTGCTGAAAGAGTCCACTGGCATCAGGGAACATCGTTTCTATGAAGTTGTGCACTTGCTTGCAGCAGTGTTAGGGGAGGTGCCATGTTTCGAATTGTCACCTATTGTACCTAAACCTTCTTCCATTGCTCTGTGATCCAGTTCTGGTGTTCATTCAGGTGCTTTTAATGGTGGATACAGTACAGGTCAGCATGGGCAGTCTGACGGGTTTGCATCAGTGAGTCAGTGACCTGTCGCCTGTTCACCTGTTTTTCCTTCCTTGGACCCTTTTTTGCATATGTTCTGACCACTGCAGACAGGGAACATCCCACAAGACCAGCAGTTTTAAAGTTGCTCTGACCCAGCCGTCAATTTGGCACTTGGCAATTTGGCACTATGGTTGCCCATTTTTCCTACGTCCAATACATCAACTTATACTTATAACTCATGACATATATCTATGTGTAGTTCAAATAGGGATTGTGTTAAATACCATTGTGTTTATTCCCATTTTTACAACTGTGGTGTAAATTATTATTATTATTATTATTATTATTATTATTATTATTATTATTATTGAATCAATGATCATAAATGTATTCTATGTCACCATTAATATGTCATTAAACAATGAAAGACAGATTTGCCTCATCACTGCTTTAACTCTGTAGCATCCACACACTATGCAAGAGTGAAGTTACTGAATAATTGATAGAATTCACTGAATAGTGAGCTTTAAAAACATACAAGTTAAAAATAAGTCAGGCGTTGATGGGTTACTTGACACAGACAACACTTTTTTTTTCCTTTCCGGTTTTGTTTTTAACTCTTTTCAATGCTATGTCTATTATGTCTATTTGTGCAAGAGACAAACTCCAAAAATGTGGTACAGAAATTCAGATCGGCACAATGCATCATCTGACACGGGACGAATGAGCAATGCAACATGTGTATAACCGAACAATGTGCGTCACTCTGTAATTCCGTGGTTTCTGTTAATTACAGTTTTATGTTGGTGTGCGTCAATGAATGGGGTGCATTAAAAGCAATTACGCGTGTACTATACAAACCACAAAAGAGCCACGTGAATAGTCAGGGTTACGCATGCCTCCCTATTGTAACAGAACGCATGTTAAATAAAAATAAAAACCAGATAAAGATCTGCTCATTGAGAAATGTTCTCATTCCCCTAAGGTCAACTCCTAGCCCTAGAGAATTGTATAAATGCAGCGAAGAATCGATCATGCTTTCATGATTTATATACAGTAAACTCACACGCAGGATATTGAAGCACCAGCTCCCACACCTCCAGTACAGCATTCGACTGATACTCCTACACTGAGAGATGGACGAAACAAATGCATTGTTGATTTATTACCTAATGTTTTAATTGGACTCCTCCGGTGCACTTTGTATTCAGCTGCTTGTGTTAATCGAATGCTATTGATTTCTGCCGCATGACCCATTTAGCATTTAGAATAATAAAAAATAATACATTTTTTTAGCTGTAGATATTTCCCGGGGTGCATATTTAATATCTAACACGACTAAATGGATTGTTGTTTCTCAAACATTTTAAACAAGGATAGACACAGGACATGTGTCTCTGTATAGTGTATGACGACATTTTTCTTGCTCCTGAACTACGAGGGGCGTTCAAGTCAAACCGAGACTTTTGATTGTGTAAAATAACAGAACACGAGTTATGAAAGGGTTACACTCACTAATGCTACACTAATCCCACTTATCGCAGTGATTCACTAGTACTTGGATACCATCCAGGTAGAACCATTTCTCAGTACGCCAGAACCATGATCTGGGTCGCAACTGAAATTCTGGCCTCCCAGGGACTGCTTTCAACGGCCCGAACATTGCGGAGTGCGGTCAGGACTGTGACCTGGGACGTGCCGGTAACTCCGGTAAAAGTCTTCTGTTTGTTTTCTGTCTTCATTCATGAGAAAGTCCCGGTTTGACTTGAACTCTCCTTGTATAAAGTCCAGTCCTGCTCTAGCCTGAGAATAACCCATGCGAAGTGAGAAGTGAGCTTCTTGTACTCATGGTTAGTTAAGTAGTTAGTGAAAGAACTTTCACAGAGTTTTGGCCTTGTCAGACTTGTTGGAAAGCTGCGCCAGACAGAAGTCACAGCAAAGGGGACTAACTCTGGAATGTTAAGGACATACAGTATGGGTTAGATCTCCAGGTGAGATTCTTTAAAATTATTATTATTTATTTATTTTTTTTAATACTAAATAATAACACAATAATGACACAGACACTGAAGGGTTTTTTTTTCTTTTCTTTTTTTTTTTACAGTATATAAGAAATTGTACACTCTATACAGTATTGTGCAACATTCTTGAGCTACCACTTATTTCTTCATAATTTGCTTTCAAACAGCCAGACGTTCTTGTAATTTTAACGCAGTCTTGAGCAACAATTCTCAAGGATTCCTGATTTACTTGTGTTTTTTTTTTTTTTGTCTCTTGTTTTTCACCTCAATCCCAGCACCTGAGCAGTTTCAGAAGAATGTGTTTTGTTTGTTAAGCCTCACAGTGACCAATGAATCATTACACTATAAAAAAAATAATAAAAAAAAAAAAACGAACAAAAAAACATCTAAGTCGTGACCATCTAAGGCATGAACCAGTGAGAAACAGGTGCAGATGATGACAGATGATCAGTCCGGTGATTAGTGTACTGGTTGTGCTGAATACAGCTGCACAATGGCTTAGGGGTCAGCACTGTCGCCTTGCAACTACAGGTTCCGGGTTCGAGTCCCGTCTCGGGGATCGAACGTGTTCTCCCCATGCGTGATGGGTTTCCTCCCGCAGTGCAAAGACATGCAGATTAGGTTAGTTGCCATTCCCAAATTGCCCCTGTGATCCTGTATACAGTGGTATAAACAATGAGTGAGTGATGCTGAAGGCTGAGTGGTTGGAGGGGAAATGAGGTTGTTACATACATTTGCAGCCTGTTGAAGTAAATCGTTTGTCCACATAACTTCAGTTCTGAAACAATCAGAGCGAATGCAGTTGCAATCACGGAAAATCTGTATCAGTGCCGTCCATGTCATATATTTCTAGTTTGATGTTTTGTTTAAAATGCATATTACGGTATGCATGAAAATGATTACATTTGATTTCTTTTCTACAGCCAGTTTCTCTTTAATTCCTATTGGCACCCATATGTGACAAAAGCAGTATAGCAGATAATGACATACAGTAAGTTCCATATAGAGACAGATGTACAGTATGCATTTACAGTAAGTGTTTAAAGGGCTTAATACTTAACCTACTGGATGAGACTGTCGTGTTTGTAGGCTGTAGAGGCTCCAGTATGACTGAGGAGGGAAAAAAAAAAAAAAACAGATAGTGTTTGCTTTGGAACCGTATATAGACGAAATGCTTTAAACGTGCCAGACTCTCTTGAATTCTCACTAGTTCTTACAAACGTATCACTTTAAGATGGTATATCAGGCATCCTCCAATAAATCTGAGTACAAATCAATTAGCTCCCGGAAGATTTACGCAATTATTATAATAAATTAAACATTCTAATACGACACCCGATGTTAGCATGCCGTTCCACGCCATAACGACCGATATCTGTGGCGTACTTACTGTAGATTCTACATTTCTCTTCGTAGTTTTTCAACTTGCGCATAGCGTTTTTCCGGCGAAGCCCGAGCGATAGGAAGTAAAACAGAGGAAGAAAAAAAAAAAAAACATGTTTGCAAATGTATGCATGACCACACGTGGTGCCTAGACAGGCTCATTAAATGCCACGAAAGCGTTGAAAGTTTGTCTCTGATCTGTCATGCTGTGTCATGGTGCCATTCGCCCCAGTTGGTCGAGATTGAGTAATTTCACATCAACGGGAACACAGAAGTTAATGAGGGCAAAAACACAACGTTTTTCACGTATACGTGTGAATAACAGTAAACAGCATCAGTATTTCTGGATTCCGCATGAGATTTGGATAGCGCGGTGTATGAACGCAGACTATACAGTACTGCACTCCCAAGTCTCATACGCGTGGTTATGGAAAGAAAAAAGAAAAGAAAAAAAAAAAGCACTAATGTTTAAAGCTATTTAAAAATTCTTAACAGGCTGACAAACACAGTATCTTGAGAAGTTATAGTAGAGTTTTGTAATAATATTGGATGTTGGTAATCTGATATCGAGGCAAAAAGTGGGACAATTTTTTTCCCCTCCCTTTTTAAGCAGGAATTGAGCATGTGAACAATTTCTTATTGATAAAATCACAATGCAACAATCTCAAAATCTCAGGCAACAAGCAAACGCTTAGTATCGTGGTAATGGTGGCTTTTTTTTTTTTCTATTAAACTAAACTTGAAAGTGTGAACCTGCTGTAATCCTACATGCTCCAGTCATGTATGCCACAGTAAATGTAGTGTTCTGGATACTGGACTTGTGGCCAATGTGTTATTTCGTCAGAATAAAGGTACAGTGTGGAAAATCACTACACAAGCAAGCAGCTAATCGGCTATTCCTTTAGCGCTTCACGTACAGGCTCCTGGCTCTACCTCAGGCCCTACTGTACATCACGCCGTGTTATAATTGCCAGGTCACATTGCCTGGCCTGTATTAATGCATCTTCTTTGAGTTTATACAGTAAGTAAATATGAGCATACCTATAATGCAAAACAAACATTGTCTGTGGAGACATATTTAATCTTAACAGCAATTTATCAATTCATAATTAATCATTCACGTCCCTAATTGCTGGTGCAATTCATTGGACAAAGGAAAAAAACAATACACATCCGATTTTATGATTCCATTACATTTCAAGTTGAAGTTGAAGCCGGCTTTTGTCGCCATTTCAGCAAAATACGGTTTAGTGCACCGTGAAACGAAACAACGTTCCTCCAGGACCAAGGTGCTACATACTGTACAACATAAATGAACAAAGCTAACTAGCTCACGGAGAAACCTAATCAAGCGACTAGCTAAGACAAGACAGATTGACATTTTTAAGTTCTATACAAATATGCAAACAAGAGCGACAAAGTGACAACGCGACAACATGACACATTTATTCCTTGTATATACTGTGTTTTAATACTCGGACCAGTAGTAGTAGTTATAACCTTTATCCATTATACTGTATATATAGTAATAACGGCTAGCTAAAACAGTGATAGCTAATCGATTTTCCTGATCACATGAAATGTATTTCAAGTTCCTTGTTCATTAGTTCATTGTAAAAATATGACCTCGAATGAAAGTTTTCCTGTGAATTATATTTAACTAATAGGAATCATTCCTGTAATTGTAATCAAAACATCCCTGCCACAAAGGCTCTTTCGCATCGTCCACTCACCTGTAAGCGATTACATTTTTACGGTGACTGGTTTTTCAATTTTGATTCGGTGATTGGGGTCAAGCTGATTGATTCAGTCCAGCTGACACCGTAAGACTGGATGTCGAGGCGAGCCTCTTGAGGAATAGGGCGCATAGGAATTGACATCGCTCACTATTTTCCGTAAAAGTGAAGGACGTGTCGGCAGCTCGCATCAAAAAGGATACGTTGGCAGTGTATAAAGAGATCCGTGAATTCGTACAGGCATAACTGCTAAAGGGCGCGCTTTATCATCCCCGGCAGCATCGCAACAAAACACCATGCCTTCTATTAGCTGTGTCATGGGGTGTAAGGGGAGATAAACAGACCTGCTCGGAAACACAGAGAGACTCTGTATAGACCTAGGAAGCTTTGTTCCTCATGTATATGTACATCGCATCGCATAATACCCTGACCAACAACTGAGGCACAGAGCATTTGGGAGTGAATGTATTCCACGATATGTACAGGATACACTACGTCACTTTGAAGTCAGCTACACCTCCTGCTTGGAAAAAGGTCACGGAGGTTGTTTTTTTGAGCTGTCAGGTGTCGGAATCAAAAGAGCCTTTCTGAGTCAACAGAGGACGGTTGTGGTTAAAGGCAGTAGGAAGGATAACTGGTCCAGGGAGCTCTGGCTCTGTCCTTGCAGCATCCGTTTCATCTGAGTGGAGTAGCAAATGATCATATTGTTAACGTTGCCTTGCTAAGAAATAGTTTGAAAAGCTCAGCCTGGAAGGTCCTGCAGCTAACATTCGTAATTGACAATCGGGCAACTTGGAAATGCAAATTACTGTAGCCTGATCATCATGTCTTTGGACTGTGGGCGGAAACCGGAGCACTCAAAGGAAACCCACCATAAGATATCTTGCTCAAATTGAAATATTTTCATTATTTAATTGAGAGCACCTGATTTTTTAAGTGCTTCCCGATTCCCGGCCAGGTTCGATTCGCGTCTCTGTGTGCATGGAGTTTGCATGTTCTCCCCATGCTTGGTGGGTTTCCTCCGGGTGCTCCGGTTTACATGTAGGTTAGGTTAATTGGTATTCCTGAATTGGCCGTAATGTGTGTATGTGTGTGTGTGTGCCCTTTGATGGATTGGCAACCTGTCCAGAGTGTACCCCGCCTGGTGCCCTAAGTCTCCTGGAATAGGCTCCAGAAGAACCAGAATACAGGATTAAGCGGTATAGATGATGAGTGAGTGAGTGAGTCCCTGATTTACAGTGAGTCTGAAGACCCTCTGGACCTGTCTGACCCGTCCTGGTGTCCCGTCCTGGTGTCCCTGGTCTCCTGATTGGAGATCTCGTTGCATGGATGCCCCATGTCGTCTGCATGGTGACTGGGGGCGGTCCCTCTTTTCCACGAAGACGGTCCTGGCCTCGGCTGATGCTGACAGCTGTTCTGAAGTTTCCTACAAGTCTACCTGAGCCTCCAATAACGAACCGGACTCCATGTTAACTTAAACACATCTTCAGTCATACTGAACTTCCAGCCTCCTGACACGCAGCATGTCTGCAGATCAAGCCCTGTATCCGTTAACACCCAGATGAGGATGGGTTCTACTGCCATCTCAGGGACTTTTCCCTTGCCACCGTCACCGTCGTCCTCGGCTCGCTCATCAGGGACGATCTCATCATTTTGATTCATACACATCCACATTTCATACAAGCCTAAATAATTCTTTCGCTTGTGTAAAGCTGCATTTTCGCTATACAAATAAAATGGAATTGAAAAACAGTAATTGAACATTAAATTGAGGAACCTTTGATGTACATGGATAATGCTTCCTGTTAGACTCAGAGCTGTGTTTCTTAAGAGTGCCTTAATAACACTAGGTAGGGCCCTTCTTTTGCTTTCAAGACAGCCTCAGGTCTTCACAGCATGCGTTCCACAAGCTTTCTGAAACTTTTCTTTGAGCTTCTGGTCAATTGTGACATGATTAAATCCTGCAAATCCTAAACGAAATCCACACTGTGAATCCCAAAAGGTGTCTAGGAATTAAGATTTGATTCCTGGGAAGGCCACTGAAGAGCTGATTATTTTTCGTGCTCATGAAGCCAGTTTGAGACACTGATTGCTTTGTGACATGGTGCATTATCATGTTAGGAGTGTGGCTGTGAAAGGATGCACACGGTCATCAAAGATACTCAAATCGTTTTGAGGCATTCAAGCCGTGATTGATTGGTATGAACAAATTCAAAAATCATTCCCCACACCATTACACCGCTTCGAACACAAGACGGGTTGGGTCCATGGATTCCTGCGGTTGGCACCAAATTCTAAAAAAAAAAAAAAAAAAAACTCATCAGAAATTGAGATTTATCAGACCAGGCTACATTTTTCCATGTCTCACCTGTCCAGTTGTGGTGAGCCTGTGCCCATGCACTGCCGCCTTTGCTTTCTGCTCTTAGTTGACAGATTTGGAGCCACTCTTCTGCATTAGGGTCTACGGCTGTTGTAGCTTAAAGTTTAACAGGTTGTGAATTCTGAGATGCGTTCCTGCTCACCACAGCTGATGGACACGTACTGGTTATTTGAGTTATTGTAGCCTTTGTTACCTTAAACATGTCTGGGCATTTCCCGCTGTCTGGTTTCATCAGGAAAGACTCTTTGCCTGTGAAACAATAAGACAAAAAAAAGCCTCGAATAAAATATCTAAATTTGTTAAAAGCACAGTGATATTGAGCGATGCACCCCATGGGGAGGTGTTTGTAAAATGGAAGACAGATTGGTTTGGTTATACAAGCACAACTGGCATTTCTAAGTGCATACCTTCACTATATAATTTATAGCTGCTTGTGTGTTGTAATAAACCTATTTTTGGTGCAAATGTTTTTTTTTTTTTTTCTTCTTTGCTTGAGAGGAAGTGTTCCATTCTGAAAAAAATAAAATAAATAAATATAAGACTTCTGCGTAGTATTGCACTGCTTATTGCCTAAGACGTAAAATGATTCTTTGGTTTAATCCGGATTACCCTCAGTCAATAAAGCTGATTTGCAATACTTCATCAAGCATAATTTGAACATATTAACAAATCTAAGGATCTAAGAACCGATGTAGAACTAGTGTCTGAAGATGCTAAAGCATGTGAAGCATTGCGACTGAACTCCAAGGCTAGAAAGTAAGCGTACTGTGTGCTCAGAGCAATTAGGATTTCAAGCATTGCCCTTATGGACTAATTTAACATTTATATGCAAGCAGAGGCTCCAGGTTTAATCACAGCACTATACCTGTTTTACATTACAGTCACATACTGAGGGGTTTATCATGCATGCGATAGATGTCCCTGTTAAAACTCCCACTGACTGTTTGCTTTAAAAGTGTTCGCACAAGTCCCATATATATATATATATATATATATATATATATATATATATATATATATATATTCAAGCACCGGCTCCTTCTTTTCCATATTTTCCCATAATAAAGAGCCTGATCAACTCTGTTGTCTACTATATCAAATTACTGTCCATTAAATCAGGTGTATATCTACTGTATGCAGGAAAAGCAGTTCTGGACACAAATTGATAACCCCTTGTCTTAAAGGATATGGCTGAAGTTTGATGTTTTTGCTGTTTTCCACAGGGGCCTTTTGCATCCCCGTGTATTTGCCCTACATCCTGACAGGCAAATGGATGCTGGGCCGAGGGCTGTGCAAGCTCTGGTTGGTGATGGACTACCTCCTCTGCACCGCTTCCGTCTTCAACATCGTCCTCATCAGCTACGACCGTTTCCTCTCCGTCACCAGAGCGGTGAGCCTCTTAACACTTCATCTTTCTTTTTACGCAGCGCGCCGAACGAGATGTAAGCCGAAGTGCCTGTTTAATATCAGGAGTGTCATATAGTTCTAGTATTAGGAATGTCGTCAAGATGAATTCAAAGAACATTTTGAGAGCACCTTACAAAAGTTACAAAAGTTATCATAGCACAGGAACGATTTCGGTTGGTTGCCAGGAAACCAAAACCTTATTAGCTAAGAAATATCAACACTGAAGAACTGCATGCATAGACTATCATACAAAACCAGCCATCCGTGAGACACCTGGCAAAAGTCCCATTACCCCATATCTTTTCTTCTACATACATAATCTAGAGATTCCCATGATTCTCTTGTTTGACAAATGAGGGAGAATCCTGTATGCCCCGCCCGTTTAGAGAGAACGGGATGTTTCGCTCATCATTGGGATTTGAACAGTAAAACAAATGCTGTTCCTTTGAACCAGTTTAAGAACATACCTCCTGTGAGTGACAGGAAACTCACTCCTCTGTTTGTGTAGCTTTTAACGCTTGCACTTAAACGCCTTTTGTTCCGGTAGTAATTACTTATTAATTCTCATCACTCTACACCTAATTTCCAGGTAAAACACCATGACCTTGAATGGAAGCACGCACATTGAGTTGAAGAACCAATTTACAAAACAAAGATTATGTGTGTGTGTGTGTGTGTGTGTGTGTGTGTGTGTGTGTGTGTGTGTGTGTGTGTGTGTGTGTGGAGGGGAAAAACAGCGAGAGAAATGTTTTGACAATGTCGTACTAGGTCCAGAACATCACGACCTGCTGTCATGTTCCTAAAGAAATCTGATAAGCCCATGGAGTAACCGTTCTTGAATATGCAACACCAAACAAGCCAATCATAAAAGCATTTTTTTTTTTTATCTGATGATTGATTAAATTTGCTTTAGTGATTGGCATCAGTTTAAAGATAAACAAGGATTAATATTACTTGGAGTGGATTTTTTATTTGGCTTAAATTTATCATTTTTATTTTGATCATTTTCAATCAGCATTCTGAAGGACTTCTGAAATGGATTAAATAGGCCCACTTTCAGTAGTAGTATTGAATTTATTTATGCCTGTAAATAAACATTGCACTTTTTTTATTGAGTAAACAGTGAATTTTTAACTGGGAAAGAAGAAAAGTTACACAAACTGCAGCTTACCGGTAGCATTTATGATTTTTCCGATGCTGTCAATTTACCAGAGAGAAAGGATGAAGAATGTAAAGTACAAACTTCTTTCATATACTGTACTGCTCACTTTAGCTTGGCACTGATTTTTGGTGCATTTCGACTTTAGAAACAAAGAGTCGGGGCTGTAGGGCTAATGTGATTTTTTTCCCCTGATGAATAATGAAGGAGTATCACATGAGACTGTTGTAGTGAATATCAGCATAGGGGTAATGCAGCCGAAAGTGTCACATTTCACACAACAGTTCTTAAAACAGTAGTTATTATCCACAGTTAATGATTTGTTTGTGAATTTAATCAGTTACTTTGATGATCCAGCAGGTATCCTTCTGTAGCTGGAGGAACTTTGAGCTAGTGACACACAGTTACAGTAGCAACCAATGGTTATTGTAATTAAGAAGGGTGAAAATAGTGGATGAAAAATAATATGTTGTCAAAAGGTGATGAGAATCAACCATGGAGATAGTGGGCAATCCTGTAAGTTAGTTTTTATGTCACCACTTATTTCATTCTAGAATAGCCTCAGCACTGTCCTGAAGTTGAATCCCAAATACAGGAGAACCTTGGATTGTGAGTAACTTGGTCTGTGAGCATTCTGCAAAAGGAGCAAAATTTTTAACTAAAATGTAAATTGATAAACGAACGAGGTCTTGAAATGTGAGTAGTACGCATGCACTTTGTCTGCCGAGTGTCACGTGATCACAACTCAGCCAATGGTTCTTCTCGCTCTCACGCTGTGGGATTGTGGGTAATCGTCTCTCATGCTCTGTCTCAGTGCACGTGTGAACTGTTAACTAAAAACATTGTAATCATGTGTGTGAGCGTGCATAAAGCATTCTAGGGACGGTTCTTTGGTAGCTGTACTGCGACAACTGCTCACCTGAAAATTTTTTTTAAAAGGCTGGAGCAGTGCGGGAGATGAATCTGTTTAACGGCAATGCAACGTCACGTTTCTATGAAATTTTCAAAAGGAGGCAAAATCAAGTCTTATTAGAGGTTCCTTTTGAAGGAAGTTTATTGACAGTAGCTCCCTCCCTCCACTCTCGTCTTACTTACTTACAGCTGTTCTTTTCAAAAGGTAAAGTGCAGGTTAATTTGTTTTATTTTTACGTTATATTTTGTATTAATTATCTTTATATGAATATTTTGGGCTGTGGAACGAATCATCTGACTTTCCATTATTTCTTGCTTTGATATGCAAGCATGCTTCCGGGACAAATTCTGCTCGCAATCCAAGGTTTAACTGTAGTGTTTGATGGAAAGCTTGTCCAGTATGTAGGGTGTGAAATCCCTCGATTGACATCAAGTAGTGCCCTTGTTCAAGGGATAACAATGAATAGAACACCTATGAACCATGGCGTTACTTATAGTTAAACATTCCAGTGCTGTTATACTCCATATCAATACTCATGTCATCAGACTGCTTGGTCAGAACTAATCACACATTTAATTCAGAGTTCTGGTACCATGCCTAGATCATTTAAGGAGGCTTGAGTCAGGAAGGGCATCTGGTCTAAAACCTGTGCCAAATCAAACAAGTGATGGTGACCCCTAATGGGAACAACCAAAAGAGGGAAAACAACTCTGATGTATGAATATCAGATTAACCAACCATGTTAGTATGGAAACAACTTGTGCTCCAGTACATATTACAGTTTTTTATTTAATTTAACTTATTCCATGGATGCTCAAGGATCTCTGTGAGTTTGCAAAGACGTGTGGTGTAGCTTGATTGGCACTTCTAAATTGCCACTAGTGTGTGTGTGTGTGTGTGTGTGTGTGAATGGTTTATACGAGTGTGTAACGGTGTATGTGTGCTTGCGCCATGTGATAGCTTGGCACCCAATCCAGGATGTACCCAGCTTTGTACCCTAAGATCTCTGGGATAAGCTCCAGGAATCACAGGATGAGAGATGAATAGAATACGTACAGTAGAATACAGTTTTTGGTGTTATATAATACATTTTGGCAACATAAACTGATAACTAGTGAGGATTCATCTCTGCTGTAAACACTGGATGTCATTTTAAAGAGGTGCCACATTGCAAGGGTTAAATGTGTGCAGGAAGCCCAAAGTAAGTGTTTTTTTTTTTCAGAATGGCAGAAACAGAGCCTTCCGTACAACAGGAGAGAATTTAATATCTTAAAGTAATCGAGTCTGTTTGTAATTTGCATTTCTGAGAATCAGGCTGTAGACTATTTGTGCATGCTGTCAGTTACAGCTGTCCAATGGGTTTCCTACCTTCCCCTGCTGATATTTACCAAGTCTACGGCAATGCCAGTCTGTATGGCATAGGACTCCTTAACAAGCAAAACAAAAACAAAAGAAAAAAAGATAAAAAAGATTTAAAAAAGAAACAGCTCACCTTCGAGGTCAGAACGGGCAGCAGGGTCATCACAGTGACAGAATTTATATGGGATGTGTTAGACAGACGTGACGATGCTAAGCGGCTGTCAAGTGCTCTAGATCTACAAGAATGTCTGAAGAAGCACTGGAAAATATGTCAAGTGATTTTTCTACTGAAATGACTTAATTACGTGACACAGTGTTAGGGCTGCTGCTTAGCCAAATCAAGGACTTTCAGTACTTTTCCTTCTCACACTGCATTGTGTTGGAGTTGGACTTGTATTCAGTTTTCAGTGCCGTAAAAACCCTGTATTGTGGTTCACGATACAAGAGGTGGTAGGTACTTAATTAAAGTCGCACGTGCTACTGTATCAGCACCCCAAGACGTCCCTTCCTATTGAGTACATTATTGTAGTGATGAGGCATGGGTGGTCATAATTCGATCATCGGTTTAAGTGAACCAATCGATGATTGATTAATAATGGTTTTAACTGCACAGTGCAATGCTTCTTCAGTTCAGGTTTTTTATTTGTCTCAGTCGAAAACAAATCAAATCAAAATCAAATCATATAAGTACATTGCAATAGTTCTTGGTTCGTTATAAATTGACCTGCTCTGCGCACTATTCGTGTATAAGTTTGTCGATGTAAGTCATCAGGGCCAAATTCCACAGCCCTCGTTCCATGCAAAAATGCATTCCGAAGTTCGACTGAGACACAAATGGAGCTTCTGGAGTCCCACTGAGCTAAATCGCGTCGGTATCTTTCAAAGCATGCCGCTCACTGTATACGCATTGGCATTTCCACTACACAGCAGTTATCCGAGGAAACGGAAAAAAATTTAAATAATTGTGTGTTTTAGAAACCTTTTCCAATTAAAAATCAACTGCCATTTTTTTTTTTCCTGATTGAGGAAAATGAACTGATCATCGACACTATGATCGGGGCCACATTCCCCCCAGAGGCTTATGGACTTCACTGACCGCATCGACTGCGAGGACCGAACCAAAATGAGACGTCTGGTCTCGAGAGGATTTCCTATGTGGGTCACCAGCTGTTCCTTTCTTTACCATCACGTCATGAAGTGCCGCTCTTGTTGCCTTTCATGTTTTTTTTTGTTTGTTTTTTTAGGTTAAATTACAGGTTGATACTTTACAAAATATGCTAAAAGGGGACCTGTCCTGCAAAATTAACGTTATTGTCATTTTTTTGGACATTCAGATGGGCCGCCAAACAAACAATGTGTAACAATGGTTAAACAAGCCGGTCCGGGTTTCTTTCTATTGTGACCTCACATAAGAATATAAGAATAACAATAGGAATATCCCCTCTCGCAGCTTGTTGTTCATCTATTTACATATATATTGCAACAGCATCATAGGAAGAGAAGCAAAATAAAGCGAGATTGAGGTGTGAAAAAAATCATTATCTGAGGGTTATTTCAGCAGGGAATTTAACACACACACACACACACACACACACACTTTGAGGGATCACTGAGACCTGAGTTAACTTGTTAAAGAAATCGTCAAATATTGGCTCTTTAAAGGAAGATGAATAAAGAGAGCTTGGGCACACACAGTTAGGCCTGGGCTATGGAATAACGATATATTCGGCGATAGAAGATGATTTTTTTCCTCTCTTTTTAAAAATGCTCGATAGGACGGCTGGATAAAGGCAACGCATAAGGACACCACAGATCTGTCTAAATTCAGGGGCTGCATCCTTTGAAGGGTGCATTTGAAGGCTGATTACGTCAATGGCTGTAACATTTTGAAGGCTCCATTAAATGTGCAATCTTTCCCCTGAAAAGGGGGTGAAGGGTGCAGCAGTGTACGAGATTCTCAAGATTCTCAAGTCAGGGAAGAGACTGGAAGAGACAATGGAAGATGCCAGATTCATGGATATTGAAATAAATATGTAAATATGAAATGAAATATATGTATATAAAAAAAAAAAATACCAGTGTCAGCTTAGCGTGTTCGTGTTGGACGCAGGCAACAGAGACGGTGTATTCTTCAGCCCTTGAAATGAGACAGACCCAACGACAGAAGCGATGTGGAACACGAGGGAGACGCAGTATGGCAGTTTTTCATGCTGTTCTTGTTCTCTGACCGAGATCACAACAAAATTGTGCAGGAGATCAGTTCTGACCTAAACCGAACAAATTGTACACTTCACTTATAACACTTCAAAATCGGTTATATATGTATATATTTTATACGTATATAAAATCATTTATATTTCTAAAAGTGCAAAATCTAATCGCTTGTGTAAAAATGATCTAGTTAATCACAATCAGTCATCATTTTAAAATACTCAGAATTACTTGTATTATAAATATGTCATGTTGGAATTTCAATCTTTTTTATTATTTTTTTTATTCTGTAAAGCGGCTTTGCGACGATGACCACTGTTAAAACCACTATACAAGTACTTTTAATTGGATTGAATCGAATAAAGGAATGCATGACAAACTGGTTTGAGGAAACAGATTATGCAGTTTTATAATATCCCAAACATTGACATTTAACAAACGTTAAATGAAAGTTTCTCGAATAGGAACGTCACTGCATGCGGTGACTGGGTAGTATGGCGGCGCGGCAATCCACCGACAGCAAGACTCGAACCCGGATTCTCCGGTCCAACAATCAACATCCTAGACCCTTAACCACCACAACTTACAGTCAATGTACAATACTCTTATAAAAATAGTTCTTCTTGAAGGCAGCCCGAGAACACATCTTTGGTTTTATCCAAACTTCCATCTAGAAGATTTTTATAATGAAACTTGCTGTTCAGTACAGCTGGTGTGTCATTATCGCACACAGCTGGGTAACCGTGCTGCGTTTATGGGAAGCCATTATAATCTTATCATTTTGATTCATACACATTCACATTCCATACAAACTTCAATAATTCCTTTAATTGTGTAAAGCTGCTTTGCAACAATGTGAAAAGCGCTATACACATAAAGTTTAATTAAATTGAATTCGCCATTTGCGTTGATATAACGCATAATAATGGCAGCCCTAATTAAAAATATTTATTGCATCTTATTGATGTTAGCTCAGTATACCAGTTGATTTAGCTTTCATTCCATTATCCTTATTTATTTTTATTTAAGGTGAGCACCTCTCCATCTTTGTGTGCCTTGATAAAAATAAATAAATAAATAATATAATAATATAATAATAATAATAATAATAATAATAATAATAATAATAATAATAATAATAAAATAATAATAATAATACAAAATAATAATGATGATAATAATAATAATAAGACAATATTAATAAAAAATAAATAAAAATCTAAATAATAAAATATTAATAAATAAATAAATAAAAATTTTATTATATTATAAATAATTATTATTATTATTCTCCTGCTTATTATTATCAAATACATAGCCTTGTAATAGCTCATTAAAAGTATTATACATAATTATCAATATCATCTGATATTAACAAGAATAATCACGATAATTGTATTTTTTGCCATATTGCCCAGCCCCACACTCCTTCACTCACTCACTCGTTGTCTATACTGTACCGCTTTATCCCGCATACAGGTTTGCAGGACATCTGGAGCCTATCCCAGGAGACTTATGGCACAAGGCATGGTTTATCCTGGATAGGGTGCCAATTCATATTCATATTGCTTAGTTTTTTTTGCATGCTGTGGTGGAGTCAGGTTTAGATTATCTCGCTGTGTTCTGACATTCTGTTATACAATCTTGTATGGCAATGGGTGGATTTAGTGGCTGTCAGCAGGTTGTACAGCAGCTCTCAAATTATTATACAGTGGAACCTCGGATTGCGAGAAACGTGGTTTACGAGTGTTCCGCAAACCGAGCAAAGATTTTTAATAATTTTTTATTCGGGAAACCGAGCAAGTATTAGTTTACGAGCGCCGAGTATCATGCTTCACACATGCGACTCTTATTTTGACACCGAGCATCACTCTCTCACCTCCATACACACACACACACACACACACACACGGCGCCTGCGCGCACCAACGGAAACACTTATCTGTCAGGATTTATTTGTACTTTTTTTTAAAGGTAAAGTGCAGATTAATTTGTTTTATTTTCATTTTTATAGATTGTATTAATTATTTTTATGTATTTCATTTTTGGGGCTGTAGAACGAATAATTTGAGTTTTAATTATTTCTTATGGGAAATGATGATTTGGTTTATGAGTATTTTGGAATACGAGCCCACTTCCGGAACGAATTATGCTCGTAATCCAAGGTTCCACTGTAATATACTTATTCAAGTAATTGTATGCAGAAGAAACACACCAAGAACTGAGAGTACATGAAAACTCCACACAGAGACCCAAAGGTCGGATTCGAACCCTTAACCCGGAAGGGGCGAGGCTACAGTGCTACCCACTAATACCATGTGGTTTTTTTTTACTCTCCCAGAAAACAAATTGTACTCGACAGAAAAGTAAAATCCACCTACTCATGATCTGATAATTGAATAATCGAATGCTGAAGCTGCTAATACAGATTAACAATCGAAGGCGTCGGTAGCTTTTACAGAACAGGAGATGAATCATGGGAGGTGATTGACTAAGCTAAGGAATTGATGCGACGCGTGCGGCGGCATGTCCGACTCGAATTTGCTGTTAGACTTAAAGACATGATGTAAATTGAGATGAAGAACCAGCAGAGTATAAATAGACACACAAATTAAGGATTGAACACAGAACGGATGCACACAGTTAAGGAGAAAAAACAAACAGTTCCAGGATGAGGGCTTCGACAGGACTGGAGTCTAAAAGACTCATGGGACTTGGGCAGGGTGTGTGTGTGTGTGTGTGTGTGTGTGTGTGTGTGTATATACTGAGACCATATTGATTAATAAGAGCATAATGTAATTTTAAACATGGAAAAAAAAACTTTTTAGCAGTGAGCTGTGTGTGTTTATACAGTAAATGTGTCATGTTAATGTTATGTTCATGATGTTCTAAGTGGCCACCTACCGATCTAATGGACTGGTGCGGCGAGAATCTAAATACAGCGCTGAAGTGTTACAAAAGGTTCAAAGCTGTCGCGGGAGCTTCGTCTGACCCAGCCAACCCGACAATGTCTGCTTTTGTTCTCTCTCTCTCTCTCTCTCTCTCTCTCAGTCCATCTCCTTTTCCCTCTCTCTCTCTCTCTCTCTCTGTCTCTCACACCAACACACACACACAAACCCTTAACATCAGAACAGTGCGTTCGAACTACACAAGTGTAATCTTCAGCCTTTAATCTGGAAGTGTGTACTGTTTGATCTCGCACACTCCGCCATTATGCGTTCCACTCTACTTTCGATTGTAGCTTCAATCAAAGGGGACGAAGTGCGGCCCGAGAACGCGCAAACCGCACGGACTTGGAGAAGCGCACGCGCGACGACATGGCGGCGTGCTGGATTTAGCGTTCCGCGAGACAAGTGCGATGGGAAATCCGCTTAATGAGTGCAAATGACGGACGGAAAGGAGCAGCTCTGTGATCACAAGTGGGAAACCATCCATCAGTGGGCTGTTTAAAGGAACAGTGTTTGTACCAGGTGTTTCAGAGAAAAACAATCTCCCGTTGTGTACACTGTAGTTTTCTTGGAAGCGAAGTGAAGTACATCGCCTCGGCTGCAGGCTATAATGAAAACGGCGCCGGAGGGAAAGTTCAAGGCCTGAAATACATGTAATCAGTGGTCTTTTCCAGTGTGTGAAGGACAAAGTACCACCATGCATGCGTGCATTTTTCAGACTCGACGTTTTTTTTTTCTTTCTGTTTTGTTTTTTTCTCCACATCAGAAATACAAGACTTCAGCGTGATGCAAGAATTGGTTGAATCAAGAAGACACCCCGGCACTAAAACATTTCCGGGACTGATCCGAAAGAACCTTAATCTGAGACAGGAATGAATGGATGAATAAATAAATAAATACATAAATATAATCCTGACAAAATAACCTGCTTTTTATGTTTTTTTTTTGTTTTTTTGCATCGTTTATCAATCTGAATCTGACAAGTAAAATTATTTCAGTTTAAATGGCCAGTGTGTGGACATGTGAAAGGGGTAAAAAAAACTCACCCCCTCCCCTTCAATAAACCAACATCCATTAACCTAGATTCAAACTCATGAAACAGCCCTTTGACATTAAACTATTCTGTGGATTATTACTCTGGAGGCTAAAGCAAAGCACATTTGTCAGCGTGCGAGGGAGTGGATATGGTGTTTAATTATGTGTGTGTGTCTGTCTGTATGCATATTATATAATAGCATATTTAGATATATTTAAGTATATTTAATACCAGGAATATACTTGCAGGGCGGCACGGTGCCTTAGCGGTTAGCACTGTCGCCTTGCACCTCCGGGATCCGGATTTGATTCCCGTCTCTGTTCTCCCCGTGCTCGGTGGGTTTCCTCCGGGTACTCCGGTTTCCTCCCACAGTCCAAAGACATGTAGGTTAGGTTAATTGGCGTTCCCAAATTGTCCATAGTGTGTGAATGCGTGTGTGTGTGTGTGTGTGTGTGTGTGTGTGTGTGTGTGCCCTGCGATGGATTGGCACCCTGTCCAGGGTGTACCCCGCCTTGTTCACTAAGTCTCTGGGGATAGACTTCAGGCCCCCCGTGACCCTGAATACAGGATTAAGCGGTATAGATGATGAGTGAGTGACTATACTTGCTTTTAACTACACATACAGTATGTACATGCATGGTGTCTGTATTGTGCGTACATTGTGTACTGTACATCCCCAGAAATGAACCCCTACACACCCGCACAATGCAATATGCAAGTAAACGGTAGGGCCAGTGTTGTAAGCAAGCACATGAAAATGACGTCGAGGAAAAGTTGTGCAGCCAGGTCCATGAATAACTCCAGCTGTAGGATATATCTTGACATTGATCAAATAAAAAGGTATGCATGGCAGGAGATAAGTACTGTACTGTATAGAAAAATATAATAAAACATTAGACTGATCGCTTTCAACTGGCTTCATTATTTCAGTTAGGCATGTAATGATCGTGTTGTAAAATTCATTTCACATAATTGACTTTAAAAAAAAAAAAAAAGAAGAGATTGGAATTAAAAATTAAAGCCATGAATTAAAAAGGTCTAGCCATTTAATTAGCCCAATAAAAAGAGTTTGAAGGAAAAGGAGGAAGGCTGAGTGTGGATATGTAAACCGAGGCGCTGCAGTGGCTGAGCTGCTTTACTGGAGGATTTAACGTTAATCGTAATTCCGTTGTTTTTTGTTTTTTTTCTTTCGTGTTCTTTGTGAGCTTTGCCTTCTGTGGATTTCATGAGTGTCACTTAGTGTAAATGTGATGTGAAACAAACGAAGCATTCATACTGTATGATTTACAGGGTGGTTTGGTGATTATCATCATATCCTCGTTCTGTACGTATGACGAGAGATCGGCACTAAACTGAAACTTTTGTACATATATGTCTGGACGTTTAGTTAGCTTGACCTACGAACAGATTTACTGTACACACCTCTTCACTAAAAGCTGATAAATGAGGTCTTAGCGCATTTACCGCTTGTCAAACAGCTGAAATATGAAGTTATTTCCCAGGACGCCCCAGTATGACTCAGTTTATCAAAACACTCGATTTGGGGAGCAGCGTTCCCATTTGGGTGATAAATCAGTTTATCATGGAGCAAATTCAAAACTCAACAAATAAAAAAGAAAATGCAGCTATTCAAGAGAAATTTTAGGATGACCATAAATAGATATACGCAGAAGTACATGTTTAATAATAGCAACGTTATGTGACTTCAATAATATTTTATCTGTATTATCATTAACCTCATAATCATAAACCTGCTTTTTTAATATCCTGCTTGTTGACGAGTCATAATTAAGAATGACTCTGGTATGAACATAAGTTACATTACATGCATTAAAAGCTCGTCTATTTTAGATGTTAGAAATTAATAGAAAAAATATTAATAAGGCATACGTGATCACAAATTGAAATGAACAGGCTGAGAATGCTTCTCTCTAATCACGCCTTGTTCTAGCCTTATTTACAACTAGTTCTACTATTCACTATAAATAGTGTTTAAAAAAACGTCTTTCTGTGCCAGAATTTCTATCCTGTAACTTTAAATCATTCATATCCCATATGCTTTGTTGATCATCCAAACGCATGTCGTGTATCATCTCATATTCCTGGAATACCCTTATAATAATGAAGGTCTCGTGAAACCTTTGGAAATAATGCAAGAGTAACTCTGCTTCGGATGGAATTCTCCCAGAGGATTGTGAAATTACATGTACCCTACTGTATCTACATGTGGAGACAGAGATATTACAGTTTATTAATATAAGGCATGTTGTAGTCAAAGCGGGAAATCTCATATGATTGGAAAACCAAATTAACATTTACAGAAGACTCCAAGCGCAGTACGATGAGGTGATGAGACTCTTAGGCGCGTTAAAAGATTTTTAAAAGGTGCAAATGGTTTACAGACGGCCGTGAATGATGAGGGCTCGGAGTGGCTGAGAGCACACTGTCGTCATCATTCCTGTGATCATTCACCTGATCCTTGGAAATCGATAACCCGTCAGCGACTTTCGGAAGAGACGCACCTGTCTGTCTGTGGGAACAACCAACGTACGTACAATCACTCACCAACATCATTCCCTTTTCCGCATGTTTGGGTGATTCAAGGAGTTCCTGGGAGGCCGGCGTTTCAGACATGAAGCAGTACTACGACATGAAGAAAACGTTCTACCTTGATGGTTTCCAAGCACTAGTGAAACGCTGGGATAAGTTGTTTGATCTCATGACTGGGGTTTGATCTTACAATCTTCTGAACCTTTTCCTCGGATCCTTAGGTTCATGAGCACTTCATAATGCATAAAGTGTAGATTTTGGCGTTCATCCTACGTTTTGTAAAAGTGAAATCGTATCTTTTTCTGTTTACCTTTTAAGGATTCCCTCAGAGCAGTGGTCTCCAACCTTTTCTGCGCCACAGACCAGTTTTCTGTAAGGTCGATAGTTTTCCAGGACGCAGAATTAGTGTGAGCCCTGAGCTTGTCTCCACGTAACGAGACGTTCCCATCTAGGAGTGATGGGTGACAGGGACACCTGAAGTGTATCCCCCATGTCCAGTCGGCTCCGCGATTTCATTTTCATTGCTGTCACTGCAGACGACCCGGTCTCACAGAGATTGCTTGTTGAAAACGGAAGCAGGATTTTTCGCGCTTTCGTGGTCATTTCAGGAAATTCCGCCTTGATTTTAATTCAGAATGTGAGCCGGGTTGAAGTTGCTTCAAACACACTTTTGAGGCTGCGTGCATCGTTTATACAGAGTGGAGCACGTACTGTACGTGAATCACATGCTGCGATTATAAATATAAATAAAAAATAATAATAATAAAACCAACTGCAGACGCTGAAAGTCACTCACTCATCATCTATACCGCTTGATCCTGTATTCAGGGTCACGGGGAGCCTGGAGCGTATCCCAGGAGACTTAGGGCACATGGCAGGGTACACCCTGGACAGGGTGCCAATCCATCGCAGGGCGCAGACACACACACTCACACACTACGGGCAATTTGGGAACGCCAGTTAGCCTAACCTACATGTCTTTGGACTGTGGGAGGAAACCCACCAAGCACACAGAGACGGGAATCGAGCCTGGCCGGGGATCGAACCAGGACCCTGGCGGTGCAAGGCGTTGCAAGGCGACCACTACACCACCGTGCCGCCCCGCTGAATGTCAATAAAATGGAAATAAAATATAAAAATAGATATTTAATTCTTTCCGTGTGGCCCGGCACCAAATCATTCAGAGCCCGGTACTGGTCCGTGGCCCGGTGCGGAACAAACCAAATACTTATTGTAGATGAAAGATGATATTGATATGATTATTGAATGAAACTGCTTTTTCTATTAGAATTCACTCACTCATCATCTATACTGCTTAATCCTGTATTCTGGCTGGCAGGGGATAAAAAGGTGTAAAAATAATACCTCTTCTTCTACGTTTTTTTCTGCAATTTCCACATTTTTTCTACAAAGATACAATTTCTATGTATCTCTTTTTAAAAAGTAGGCAGTAGTTCTCCAGTGGTCTCTCCATTCATAGGGTTCCATGGTTGGCATGGACTATAGACATAAAGACAGTGGTCAGTGAATCAAGTTATCAAGACAGTAGACCAAATGTTCTAGTAACTCAGTGGATTTGTTGGTGTAGCATTACTGCCTCAAAGCACCATGGTCCTTGCAGAACCCTTACTGTTCTGTGGTTTCCTCCTACCTCCAAAACCACCAGGTACAGTAGACTTGATATCCCCTGTGTGCAAATGTGTGCATGGTGCCCTGAGACGGACCGGCGCCCCCAGAGTTCTCGGGATAGCCTCTTGGCCCACCAGGATAAAGATCTCACTGATGATAAATCAATGAAAAGTCTGAAAGCAGCAGATTCATTGACAGTCATCATGGCCACCAGGTTCTAAACTCTACCTAGACATCACATGGCATTGTAGCACTTTGTGGTCACAACATGTTAAAATCCCGAAGCCAAAGCACTTCGCCAGCTCCGAAAGGTCAGGTGAGCGTGATGAATAACAATGAACGGCCGACACAGCTGCAGAGATCATCAGGTAACAGCGACTTGGCACGCACACAGCAGCTGCGGCTCTTTAATATGGTCATTAGGAGGAGCTCTTCTGAGTGAGCGATCTGACTCGAGTGCTCTTCAAATCAACAGCTTAGGATTTTACATTCCCTTTATCTGAGCGAGTCTGGATGCAAGTGGATGCGACTCTTATATACGCGCTGTATATGTGCCGCATTCGATGTTGTCCTCTGTACACATGGAAAACAAGACATCCTCTTTGACACTGAGTGTGTAAAGCATTTTACTTTGGTTTACTGCATTTAATATGAATGACTTTCCAACCTAATATGGATAGTTTGTAGACTCATCCTTTAAAGGAAGGGTTAGAAAGCGTCTTATTGCAGTGACTGCTGAGATCATTGCCTGTTCTGATGTGTTCCATGTCGTTGTGTTCCATACCAACCTCATTTGTCCCTTGTCCATCTTTTCGATTGTGGATCATCCCGGTTTGTGCATTGGTCCCTGGCATGGACATGGACACCAAGTATGATTACTGGATTTGTCCTGATAAACAACAATATTTTCCGCTCGCCGTATTCCGCTCTGGCTGCAACAGCAGAGCAACCAACATACCGACAGACCTGTCACACCCCGCACACCATCTGTTTGACCTTCCGTCCTCAGGGAGACGCGTTAGGACCAGCACATTACGGACAAACAAACTCCGGAACAGCTTCAACCCCATAGCCGTACGAGGACTGAATAAGAACCGACACCGTGTACAATACACACATTTATACACTTTACAGACTGAACTGCAAGTGCCAAGTGCAATATATGCAGTCTTATATTTATATTTAAATTGCACAAACACAGTGCTTACATGCGCAATAATTGATAAGTACAATATCCATCCATCCACCCATCTACCTGGATGAGTCAAAAATTGTCCACACTCAAGTTGTCAAATTTTATTAACTTGTTTTTCAATACATTTTGTGCATCTGTCACGAAGCTTTCGTATTCTCCTAAAAAAATGTTTTAGGCACTAAATCAGCAAGCCACGAACAACGAATGCATCCTCGTAGGGCTGTTTTTAGGGAACCAAACAGGGAGAATCTGATGGAGTGAGATCAGGACTATGGGGAGGATGCTTTAACACCTCAAAATGAAGTTTTTGCAGAGTGTCGAAAGTGTGGGCGGATCGTGTGCATCGTCATGCGAGATCACAACACCTTTGGATAGCGGTCGACTGCATTTAATCGGAGGTTCAGGCTCGATCTCTTCGATAAGCATCTCACTGTAATGAGCACTGTTGCGTGTTTAACCTTTTTTCTTTTCCTTCGGATATTTCAATACTGGCTCTGAAGAATCCCAGCAAACTTTAAACAGCTGGATGAATTTTCCATCTAATCGTTGACTTTTTAGCTTTTTCTCGGTAGGTGATTGAGGACGTTTTCTGTTCCATACGCCGCCGTCTACTCTCAGGCTCGTAGTGATGAATCCACATCTCGTCACCAGTAATGATTCTCTCTAAGACATTATCACCTTGCTTAGAGATCGGAGAACACTTCTGTTAATGCGCTTCCAACACCATTTATTTTTGCCCCAAATTATTAACTGATTGTATTTTTCTGCTCTTGTTTATGTATTAAGGTGTCATACAGGGCGAGGCAGGGGATGACCCGCAGTGCCCTCGCCAAGATGGCTGCCGTCTGGGTTCTGGCGTTCCTCTTGTATGGCCCGGCCATCTTGCTGTGGGAGGAGGTGACGGGAGAGAGCCATGTCCCTGAAGACGAGTGCTTCGCTGAGTTCTTCCACACCTGGTACTTCCTGCTGTCCGCCTCCACACTCGAGTTCTTTTTCCCCTTCCTCTCCGTGGCTTTCTTCAACCTCAGCATATACCGGAGCATCCGCGAGAGGAGGCTGCGCTACCAGCAGGACTCGTGCTTGCCCAAGGTGCGTAGCATGACTTCCCCCAAGCGCGAGAGGCTTCGCTTGGCGTCCTACATCTGCCGCAGCTCCGTCGTGATGACGAAGAAGAAGCCGGAAACCGAGGTCGAGAATTGTTCGTCGCCCGCAGGACGTGCTGACACGCGGAGCATACGGAGTTCTCAGTGTACACGCCTGAATCAGGACAAAAAGATCGCAAAGTCGTTAGCCGTGATTGTGTGCGTGTTCGCCGTGTGCTGGGCACCGTACACACTGCTGATGATTATACGCGCTGCCTGCAGGGGGCAGTGTGTCTCCCACCACTTGTACGAAGTGACTTTCTGGCTGCTGTGGCTCAACTCCGCCATCAACCCGTTCCTGTATCCTCTGTGCCACAGCAGCTTCCGCAGGGCTTTCACGAAGATCCTGTGCCCCAAGCAGCGCACCACCGAGGCACCATCAGATAACGCGTCCAACAACCAGAGATAGTCGAGCTCACTCCAATAGTTTTCAACAGACAATGCATTTGTGGTTTGTGGTGGATCATGTACACTTACAGGTACACTTACACTTTCTGCAAGAGGGGAGGAAACCAGGACGAAACCCACACCGAGAACCCAAGACCCTGAACCTTTAAAGGACCAACTCTATCTGTTCCTCCACATTGCTTTCTCTGAATAACTTTAAAAAGACCTACAGTATAGATTTAGAACAGTAGCCTGGTACCAGTCTTAAAGAATATAACATAATACAGTACCATGGACAGCTATACACCTTACCATGGACGGTTTCTTCCATTAAAGATGTACAATCGGCTACAACACTGAATTTGTTGATTTCCTGCTACGACATTTCCAGGACTTGATTTTCCATCCATGTCAGATTTCTGCAGTGTTTCTACACTAGTACATTTCTTACAGGATCTAATCTGAACTCTCCAGGTATTTAACTCGCATACATACAGTATGTATACACGGTATAAATGGGTTTATCCAATGCTTGCCTAGTAGCATAGCCTTGCTTTTTTTAGATCGAAGTTAAAGTTAAGAAAAGTTCAACTGTTCCTACCAGGTCATGTGACACCAAATTTCCTGAATTGAATTCTCCAGAGTGGATTGCTTTTTTTTTCTATCTCCGGAAGACACATCTTTATTACAGCTGCACTTTATTCATGTATTTTAATGGTATTTAATGTATTTTAAACCACTGCCAATTGCCACAACATGACACTCAGCCTTTCTATAAGGGCACTTGTAGAAAAGAAAAGATCAACTATATTATTAGTTATGTTGTTGTTTCGAAGTAATACGTACAATATGGTGGTCCGGAAGTGCAAAAAAAAACATTAACAAACCAGAATCCCAGCAGCAAACGCCGTATTCCCTTTGCTGATTGGATGCACAATATGAGTATATTTTGCACAGAAAAAAAGAAACCTTAGGCTTTGAACCCTGCCCCTTTTTCAGCTTGCTTGCTACTGTAGTTAGCCTAAGTGAAAATGTTAGCTGAAATTTAATTTACTGTAAGACGCAATATAGACTATTAACTTGTTGCAATCATATTTGGAAGTATATACAGTACACACTACCTGGCCAAAAAAAAAAAAAAAAAAAAAAAAAAAAAAGGATCAAATTATTGCGCTGCATCAAGCAAAGAAAACAACTAAGGAGATTTGAAATGACTGGAATTGGTTTACGAACCTTTCAACATATTAAAAAGCTGGAAGGATAGTGGAAGCAATGTGGTCGGAAAAAAAATAATAAAATCACGAATTTTGAAAAACACTTGAAGTTACATGGTAAAAAAAAATCATTAGAGAGTGTGTGACTTTTTTTTTTCTTCTTCTTCTTCTGTCCAGGCAGTGTATTAAATAAATCACATGTATGTCCGGAATACAAACTAGGCAGGAATGAAACGTATCTGTAGATCAATTTAGAGATATTCATAGTGTACTTCCTCTTAAGCCCAGTTCCCTTTGATGAATTTCACAAATCATCAGGAGTCAGGCGTATCCTTATGGTGCGATGGCGGCTTACTGGGGTGCGTCGATGTGCCTATCTATAGCTTACTGGCTATATGGCATACAAATGTTTTGAGCTACAGCCTTTTATGACTCGTAGATTTGCCCTCGGTCCACTGGATTAAGTTTAGCTGCGGTTAAATGTGGGCCTTCTGTATTCAATCATAGGTAGCTGTAGCAATGGTACTGTAGGTCACATGACGGAGCACGATCTCCGCCAGCATGGTATTACTGACAAGTGAGCTTGATTTAATTATGCAACTTTTTATTTAAAAAATGATTAAAAAAAGATTAAAATCAGTACTAATTAGTAGGTTCATGAACAGATTTTGTTGCTACACAGTATCTAAAGATCTCAGAGGAGGTCAGGACCAAGGAAAGCCTTGATTTGGAAACCGTACTGGGAACTGGGCTCTACTGGAAACCTTCCACCATCTCTCAGATCGACACACGAAGTAACACGCAACAAATTTCTAAATTCCATGTTGGTTTTAGTTTATTGTGTTTTTGATTCATTTTGTTTTGTTCTTGTCGGACTGCGATTTACTTTTATGTTTTTTAGGTTTGTTTTGGTATATGATTTGCTCTCATGAATTTAACTTACAGCGGCAAATTCAAAAGCACAAAAGCAAAAAACCAGACTTTTGTTTTTGTTTGCTGTATCTCTGGTTTGTTGTGCTTTAGAATGGGTTTTTTATTTTTATTTTGGGGGATTGTTGTGTTTTAGGGTTTTTTTTTTTGTTGTTGCATGTTTTGTTATGTCTTTAAATCTTTTGTTTTGTTTTGTTGCTCTATAATCTGATTAGATGTTTTATTTTTCGTTTTGTCTGTTTTTTTGTATTCTGAATCATCGTGTTTTTTTTTTTTTTTTTTTTCTTCTCTTTTTGGTTTGTTAATGTTATTCGCACTCCAATAAGGACTACAGTAAATAAGTTTCTATATAAAACATCATGTTACACTTGGCCTGCTTTATTAATAACACAAACTGTATATGCACTCTCTATAAAGTTTTTTGCCAGGAGAGTCTTAAATGTGCTTAACGAGACTCTGTGTTTATAACTCCACCTTGTGGTGTTGTGATGTTCATGTACTGTACTGACTCTACTCGTGCTGTACATTAGCCTGGATATCATTCAGCTACAGTATGTAAACTCAATAATGCAGTATTATCATGGAATCTGTGCATTTACTGAATTATTTGTACTATAAAGTCTTGTGCAGTACGTTTCCGTTTGTCGACTTTTGACTTCTTCAGAACTTTGAGTTGCATAGAGATTCATTCGGACGACTGTATTATTGAACGGGATGAATATGAATATTAAAGCCTGAGTATTGGAACTGAACTCCGTATGCTGATATGGAACGAGCGCTGTTCAGAAAAGTGTGTTATTCCATATTGAACATGTACCAAGCTGGATGATGGCGTCAACCTGTGTGTTGGTTTGGAATGTGAAGATAAAAGCAGAAAGAAAAGAGAGATCGGAAAAGAGAGGAAGCCATGACTATTGCTCTTCTCCTGCCTGTATTGATCCTGGTCATTAGTCTGGCATGCTGATTAGTGCAGTAGTGTGCAATCTGGTATACCGACGCATCAATTCCAATGACAGAATTAGAATTTTCTGTAATGAAAGTAGTGTTTACTCTGTTTAGAGTTTTGAACCACCAAGAAATAAAAAAAAATAAAAAATAAAAAAAAGGACAAAAGACTTTTGATGTTATTTTTGTCATCTAAATAATAATTTCGGTGTAGTGTTTAGTTCAATTTGCAATTAATCTTGCTATGCCAAAGCACTAATCTAGATACTTATTCGAGAATGTGCTTTAGACACACGGTGGACGAATATACAGTAGTATAGGATTATACACAATGTGAGAAGCAGCGTTTGTTTCTGCAACATATTAAATGATATGACGGCGCTGTTCTTGCTTTACTGGATCAGCTTCATCAGAAGGTGTTGATTAGTTTTCTATTGCACCGTCTCAGTATGCACAGATTCTCAGTGTAGATGCCAAGGATTATTATTTATAAAGATAATTAATGAAATATTTTTTTAAAAAAAGCATATAATTCATTGATACTGTAAATAAATCATTGAAGACAATGACATACCGACATTCATGTATGAGGCCCAGCTTTGTAACAGTATATTCTCAGATGCAGATAATTCTTCTACATTGTGTCTTTTGATTTTCCTTTCCAACAAAGTAAAGGAACCAAGCTATGATGTACTGTACAGTGCTGACCAAAAGCATTAAAACATCATACTCCATGTATTGGGGATAGGAGTGGCTCGTGGCTAAGGTGTTGGAATCCTGACCACACTGTGGGACCCTTGAGCACGATCATTCACCCCTACGTGCTCAGACACAATTGGGCATCGAGCTGGCAACCCGACCCTGTTAATAACTGAAATTCAAACGATGGATGTATATCAGACAGAACCAACCATCCATCCATCCATCCATCCATCCATCCATGTATTATAGTTCTTCTTGTGCACAAAACATGTGATGTCACAAATTAGTTCTGGAATATGACCTGCCTCATCTCCAGACCTGAATTCAAAGGGAAACTCGGAGAACAGGTGAAGAAGGGTTAAGAGACCGCATTCTGTACATCCAGTACAAAACTGTAGACGTCTTTTTGACTCTATGCTAGGGAAATGCAAACTCTTTTTATTATCCTAATTATAGGCATTGTTTTAAAAAAATTGAGAATGTCAGTAAAACCTAAAAATTATATTACACTTCTGTAAGTCAGAGTACTTTTTAAAGCAAGGGAGACCTTCCGAGGTCAAATACAGCAGCACCTCGGCATACGAATTAAATCGGCTCTAGAGGCGAGGTCTTAAAGTGAAAGTTGTATTGCAAAACACAGTATTCCATAAGAAATAATGTAAATGTAGATAATCCGTCCCAGACACTCAGGAATATTACCAATACTATCATTTACAACACTGTAAATCATAATTTTGCATCTAAAAAATGATCAAAACATTTAGAAAAAGAAATATGCCATAAATAGACATTAAGCCTCACTTAACTGTTATTCATGATTCCTCTTTAAAACGTGGCTCTTTTTGCTGCTTGCTAACATTCTTGGGACCCGAGGTGTCTTCACTAAATCTTGCATAAAACGCAATACATAAATCAAGCAATAAATAAATAAATAAAATTTAAGAATCCCCCCCCCTCAAAAAAAAATAAATAAATACATAAAAACTTGCTTTGATTGGATCAGATTTGATTGGAGGAGCTTCGCACGCCGAAGCCAATTTCTTGATAAATTTTAGTTAATAATAAAAATTTTATATTTTTGTCTTTATTTAATGCAAGATTTCATTCCTGAACTTAAACACTGATCAATTCAGTTACTGAGTTTTAGCTTTCAAATGTTGACAAACAGTAAATAGAGCAAGAAGAACTTATTACTGCGTGTGAGCACATTATTACCGAAAAGGTGACATTTAGTGTTGATCTCAACTTTTAGTCCTAAACTAACCACAAGAGTTTTCATGGATGATTCGGTCGAAGCTGCATTGCCCATATTTATTTGAAGGTCTGAAGTAGCAATTGATTTTTTTTTTTTTCTAGGTCATGCCTTAACAAGGTCCATGGACGGGCAAATCAGCCCTAACTGCCTGGAATGCTGGAGTGATGCAAATTTGCTTACACTTGTTGATATGATTCAAAGCGAGCGTGATAAGGGTGCTTGTACTGTCGCACTGATTCAGGGATTTCTGAGCACTGACCAGGTGGATGTGTCCGTTTGGTTATAAGGTGGAGTAAATGGATGTCGATGACATTAGCAGTAAAAACAAACAATTGATTCTGTTGGTTTTGGATAACGTAATGAACAATATTTGAGATGAATGAACTCGATTTCCACTCAAAATACGTTATTCCTTAGAAGATGATTAATTCTCGTGAATGCATTTATAAATGCTTTCTAATGGCAATTTAAATTTAAGGTTGACAAATTACAGCATTCGTTCATATTCAGTAAATTATTTATCCAAGATATCCAACTTCTTGTTGTCATTCATAAATAAAAGAAATATTAGTGTGAGTGAATTTCTTAGTTATAAGATGAAGAAACACACACACACACACACACACACACACACACACACACACACACACACACACACACACACACACACACACACACACACACACACACACACACAACCACACACACACACACACACACACACACACACACACACACACACACACACACACACACACACACACACACACACACACACACACACACACACACACACACACACACACACACACACACACACACACACACACACACACACAACATCAGGGTGATCACAGTAACAGCAGTGACTGCTGAACTTGGACAGGATGTTTTGGTGATCCAGTTGAGATGTGTATTGAAATTCAATTTAAGTTTTGAAATAAAAAAAATAAAAATAAATTTTAATAAAAAAAAAACAAAAAAACAAAAATAGTTTTCTATAAAATTATATTATTTTATTAAGATATTATTAATAAAAATATTATGATTATGATTATGATTATTATTATTATTATTAATAATATATCTAATGTATATAGATAATAAGAGAAATAATAGATTTATTTAGAATTGAAAAATAATTTTTCCATTTGAATTTTTTTTGTGGATTTTAATGAGATTTGTGTATATCTTATACTATGTTACATTACAGCACTTGGTAGACGCCCAGACTGACTTACATTTATGTCTCCTCATTATACATCCACCTACTCAAGGGTTCAAGGACCCAACAGTGACAACTTGGTGGTTGTGGAGGTTGAAATAATTCTTTCGAATATGTAAAGCTGCTTTGTGACGATGACGATTGTTAAACGCGCTATACAAATCAAATTGAATTGAATTGAACCTGGGACCTTCCAATCAGTAGTCCAATGCCTGACATAAAGAAAACTTTATGTCAGGCTGTTGTTTTGATGTTTTAGAAGGTTCTATCAAAGTTTAATAAATACTGTGTGTATGTAATTGTATATAGTAGATGTCAGAAAAGGCTTGTGCATTCATTCATTCTATATGCTGCTTATCCTGGGTCTTACGAAGCCTGAAGCCTATCACAGGAGACTTGGGGTATGAAACAGGGCACACACACACACACACACACACACACACACACACACACACACACACACACACACACACACACACACACTATGAGCAATTTGGGAACTCCAGTTAGCTTAATCTGCATGTTTTTGGTCTTTGGGTGGAAACCAGCGTACCTGGACGAAACCCATCAAATACAGGAAGAACATGCAAACTTAAGGACACACACCCGAGGTGGGACTTGAGCCCTCTACCCAGGCAGTACAGTGCTAAGCACTAACCATCCAGCCTGACTGATCTGTGATTCTCATTTAAATTTGGAAATTAACAGAAGGTTTTATATTTTTAAACTATTTTTTATATAACAAAAGTAAAATTTAAATCTCAATATGTTGAACAGTTAATTGAACTTTTCTACACTATTTCCCAACATACAAGTCCCTACTGTATATACATAATGTTTGACTTGCATTGTTGCCAATAATATTATTTGTAATTAAATATGTTGTATTGAATTATAAAGGAGGAAGGCCATATATATATATATATATATTATATATATATATATATATATATATATATATATATATATATATATATATATATATATATATATAAATATAAGCAAATATACTGTATAGATGATGAAGATGCATGTGTGATTATTTTGTAAGAAGTTTTTGGTAACCACTGAAAATTTGTACAAACCAGTATTTAAAAAAAAATCTTTATTTTGTAGAAAAGGATTTTTTTTTTTTCTGCCAACAACAAAATTATCCTGGCACTTAATTACTTTATGCATTAACTTGTACATAACCCCCTGACCTGCCCTCTATCTCCAATCCTGTTTGTTTTGCTGCACTACCACCTTTACACCACTAGAAGTCACTGTTCATCTTCCAGTTTGTCTTGTTTACTGTAGCACCATCTCTCAAACATGGACACACAAATACATGGTGTCACATTGCTGTAATCTTTAGAACTGTTATCAGCCTTGGGCATGTCTTCAGCATGACCTTGAGCTGGTTCACAGATTTTATCGAGAGTTTTGCAAATACAACACTGAGCTCTCCGAACATTATTTTTGTGACATGTAAATGGAAATCTTTTATTTGTCATTAAAATATATATATATATATATATATATATATATATATATATATATATATATATTATTTCTTCAAAATAATGATAGACGTATGTATCGTTTAACTTTATAAGTCTATCTGTAGGAGAAATGTTGCCTCAAATCTTAAAATGCTTTGGTATTCATTCACAAATAGATTAGATTGTAACTTGCATTGCGTGTAACTTTCACAGGGCTCACACAATGTTTCAGATAAAGAATATAAATATTATGTTAAGAATTATTTTAATAAAAAATATATATTAAAAGTTTTTAAAAATATTTTAATATATTAATATATTTAAATTCTTTTTTTTTTACTTTTTTTTTTTTCAAATCACTCATTTATTTAAAATGCTTTTATTATTCATTAATTCATTTTAATCTTTACACACAATCTGAAAAGTTTGTCCCCTCTTCTTTTTTTGTAATTTTTTGTAAAAAGCTGGGATAAGTGCATTCATAATAGTTCATAATTGTCTTCTGTTTTTCTGTCAAACTAAAAGTCCCGGTTTGACTTGAACACCCCTCATACATATTTAGCTGGACAATCCTTATTTATCCTATCAGGTAACTCAGTGTTTATTTAAAATCCTCAAACCACATTGAAAAAACGAGGCCGCCAAGTTGAACAGCCCTGGTGCATTGTGGGTCATCATTTACTACTGTACATCCAGCCTCTTTATTTTCTCCTTACTTTTCCATCGGTGACATTTTATGTTTTGCAAGAAGAAGAAGAAGAAGAAGAAGAAAGAGCAACAAAATTTTAAGAGCGAAAGAGCTTGAGGCAAACACACACAGGGATGGATTTATTAATTACTATCTATGATGATTTATTAATTATTATCCAATCTCATTCCGTCTTCAAGCACTCTTTTCTTATTCCTGCTGTTTTTTTTCTCTTCTTTTTTTTTTTTTGTTTGGTTTTTTTATTCTGTTCAAGGTTATGCAGAGTTTTATCCTTGAATCCTTGACTTGAAAGAAGTTTGATTTCCCAAAACAAAATTGTCATTTTTATTTCATAAAAAAATAAAATAAATAAATAAATAAATAAAAAATCCCAGTAAATCTGCCACTGTTTGACCTTTGACACTTTCCTGTGTGCCTTAATTGGAAGCGACTTTTGATTAAACCAGGAGTCGAAGAAAGAGTTGAATGACTTCATCAATACCCGTGACGGTAGTGTATCAGTGTTGCATCAGCCGTTGCACCTTCAGTGTCTGCGGTTCGATCCTGGGCTCGGGTCTGTAGTTTTGTGTACATTCTCCCTGATTTTACGTGCGATTCCTCCTAAAAACATCCAGAGGTGTGCTTTTTTTTTTTTTTTTTGTGAAAAGCCACACTGAAGCTTAAAAAAAATTTATATTTATGTGTGACTGGCATTATGTCTATGCTGGACTTGGTGTCCAACTACTGTACCCCACGCGGACTGCAATCACGCTCGCTATGGCCTTTAAATCACATCACATCCCGGTCCGTCTCGCCCGAAGACTGATCAGCACACCCGCTCACCTCATCTCAATTTCGATTTTATTTTCCCTTTTGCCTGGTCTTTTAGTGAATTTAGGAGGTTAATGTCTTCCTAAGCCCTCGTGTAGACGATCCTAATGGACAGGACTTCAGAAAAAGTGCACTACAGCCGCCCTACACTTGTCACTTCATGTTCCAGAGAAGTATCCAGTGCCGCTACACTACACACCCTTAACAAAATGACTCTCACATGTGTATGTCTGTATATCCCCCCGAGGGCCGTCTGGAGCTGTGACCCCTTCTGGTGCACACCTGTGCCCTCAAAGTTTATGGACCTCATTAACCAAGAAGTAAAACACAGCAGTAATGAAGGAGAAACTGGGTCTAAACATCCCCTCAAGTGCTCGCAGTCCAACCCATCATTTTTTTTTTGTTTTTCTTTTTTCTTTCTTCTTCCTATCTATAGGAACTCAAACTCAAAGAAAGCGAGGAACTAAAGACCTCCTGGTAGGATGCTAGCTGAGTTGAGGTTTCAGTTAGTGTGAGCAAAAACTGCTGGGCTGCTCGATCCCTCAGCCATCAGCAAGCTGAAACCAAAATCGATAGCTTCAGTACAAACCCACACGCTTCATGTAGGCATGTATGACCCTGAGCAAACACCGGCAGCAGTCGAACACGTGTGTGAGCTTTTTCCTTCACCTCGTCCTCTGGGATTTTGAATTTGTGTAGAAAGAAACCAGCATGGAAATGTAAGGAAATGTGAGAATAGAAGGAAACTGTAAAAAAAAAAAAAAATCTGAAATGGTTTCAAAGGTAACAATATAAAGGGATGGAAGGTTATTTTTCCCCATTTGAAATGACTTGTAGAGACACAGTTATATGTGTGTGTGTGTGTGTGTGTGTGTGTGTGTGTGTGTGTTTGGCTGTTATTAGGTCATTGTGTCATTACTCCATGTGTAAAAAAAAAAAAAAAAAAAACCCACACACATGAAATTACTGCTTGACTGTTCATAAGAATGTATCAATAATGAATAAAAGTTTGTTTGAATATGAAAATAATTAATAAAACCAAGCACTTAATGACTTATGCTTAATTCTGTGTCTCTGTGTCACTTACTTAAATTGAGGATCTAGATAGATAGATAGATAGATAGATAGATAACCATGTAATTATGTAATACAAAATTAACAATACTACTACTACTAATTCAAAATTCTAATTGTATTTGTCACATACACAGTCATACACAGTACGATATGCAGTGAAATGATTATGTGGCTGCTCATGACCTTAAAATAAAAAAAAATAAAAAAAAATGAATATGGAGAAACTTAGCTATAGAAAATAGAACAAAAATGTAAAAAAAAAATCTATATATAAAAATAAAATATAAAACTTATATCTATACAATATAGTAAACATTTAAGTATAGAAAACTATAGAAAGACCTTAGCTATGATTTTTTATTCTAATATATAAATACAAAATTACGTACATTAGGGGGGGTGGGTACATGTGCGTATGTCCATAGTACTACTACTACTAATAATAATAATATTAACAACAGCAACGTTGATGATGATAGTCAGATTTGTCCCATATTTTTGACTTTCAGGAGGACTTTTGTTTTTATGTTACCCTGTTGTCTTTACCATAATTACTATTAAACATTTAGTTTAATACTAGTGTTAGTATTAGCCTGTGGTTTATAACCATTTATCATAATTTATCATGTTAATTGTTTACATTTTGTTTTTGTCTGCACTTGCATCCTGCCACTCCATCATATGTGAGATGGCGATGATGATGTACATCTTGATTAAAAATGAGGAAGAATCCAGAGAAAGATCCGGCTCAAAAGAGAAACTGTAACACAACTACCGATTACCCATACAACACTTTAGCTTTGAGGATGCCATTGGCTGGATTCTAATAGTTTTTTTGCCATTGTTTATGGATTTTAACATATTGAATTTAGAAAAGTCAAAACAGCCAAACAAATAATTAAAATTCAACCAGTGTTACAGTAAAATCAAGGACGGAAAAAATCTGGGATCTTTCTGACCCTCTTTGGCCTCCAGATATGGTGAACGAACAGAGCGCTACATGAGTATATCGTGTCAGTTCTTCTCAATCTTTATACAGTATGTGTTTCCAAACTTAAATACCACCGGAGGAATCCTCTCGAGAGGTTCCAGCCCTTTTCAGTTAAACCATTATGTTTTCTCATCAAGAGGTCCACCGACCCTCATTTAATCTAGAGTCACTTCAGCTTCAAGAGCCTGAGAGTTCACGCCGAGCCGATAGTGCAGGTTGGCCGCATCACGGCGAGGGATAATGAGATGCAAATGACAAATCGAGGGCATTCGGAAAGTATGAATATGCACAGTAAGGCAAAGTTCAGCCTCATGAAGCCACGATGGAAGGCAGTAAGATTTACATCGTTAATTCAGATTATCAGATTAGCGGTAGCTTTTGAGTGTTGAGCACCATACAGTATAACAGGGCTATTTACTGTAAATGCAGTATTGAGAGCCAGTGTCCAGAACAGTTTAATGTTGTTTTTTGTTCTGCTGAAAACCAGCTGATGTAACTAATTGGTTCATTTCCAGTTAAGGTTTAGTGTTGGTGGATTACAAACTCTGATGGATGTTGGCCCGTAAGGACTGGATTTGAACATCCCTGCACTATTACACACAGCACAGTATGCAAAATATTTTCATATGGTACCATACTGAAATCTTGAATCAGAAAAAAAAAAATTGTACAGTACATTAATTGGAATGGAGATGTTTTCTTTGAGAAGCACTTTTTAGGAGTAGTTTGGACAAAAAAGTCTGAGATAAAACTGATCCTTTGCTTGTTTTTTTTTTTTTGTTGTTGTTGCCTAATTACCTTCAAGAGGGAGAAAATGATAGGCTGGTAAACGAATGCCTGTTTATATCTTAGCAAACAAAGGCAACTCTCACTCACTCAACTCTTCCTACTGCTTATCCTTTTCAGGGTCCCAGGAGTCCTGGTGCTTACAGTATATCCCAGGGGACTCGGGGGCACTTGGCGGGGGACACCCTGGATGGGGTACCAATCTGTCACAAGGACACGTTCACACATTATGTCTTTGGAAGGAAACCGGATTACCTGGAGGAAACCCACCATGCATAGGGAGAACATGCAAATTCACAAGACACTCAGACCCATGGCAGGAATCGAACCCTCAACCTTGGAGGTGCGAGGCCACCGTGCCCTTCCTTTAAATGTAACTATAGATGGATAAAAAGGCATAGCAAGGTATCCTAACAATACCAACTGTTGGTTTTTGTTGTAAGAGAGGAATGAGGCAGTTACAGGAACATGAACTTCAGGCGCTGAAAACAGTAACTCCGTCACATCACGCGCATCACAGCACCATGTGATTAACGATTTTACTATAACAACATGTCCAGAAGTGTTATTTGTTGCCTACGATGCAGCAAGACCAAGGCTTGATACCACCAGGCCGAAAGCACTGGTGAAGCCTTGCTGAAAAAGTCCACCGGTCCCTGAGGGGAACAGAAGGAACACCCTGTGCTGTGCTGAGCCTCTCAGCTGGTAAAGTGGGCAGTTGCTTCGCCATCGACTCGGATGGCACGCGGGCACAGCTGGGAATCAATCCCACTCAGGAAACACAGTGTGTTTAGTGTTCTCGCTTCACACAGTATCGCTTTTTCAAGTTTCATCATTACAAGAAAATTGCTCTGTACCATTATTATTTCCTTCCCCCCGCCATTTCCAAAGGCTGACAGATAGAACGCATTATTGTTTATGCAGAGCGTGTATTCATTAGTCTTTTTATGACACACGAGCACGGAACGTTCAGATTTACCCACGATCGTTCATTTGGCAGGTTTTGATTTAGTGTTTGTTATGGCGACACGTTCACCTGCGGTTTAATCCCTCCACTCTGTCCCAGCCGCACTGCTGCGTACTCGAGAATCTTAGCCTCGTTGTAATAACGGTCTTTTCTAATGACGTTCCCCTAGAGGGTCCCCAGGAAGCGTCTCGACAAAAAGTGATAATTACATGAAATATACATAGAGAATAAAAGGAGTGTGTTTACATAACGCATCCCATAAATATCTGACTGGGAAGACATTGTTCTCCAGCTCCTTTTAAGCCCATCTCCCAGGGACGCCATTTTAATGACATGATGGTTTAAAGAGATGCCTCTCCGCTTCGCTCCATATTTAATTAACTTCTCCTTTTCTTTGCCGGAAAAAAAGAGGGAATAAAGAGACAAACACTCGATAGCTCTGAGACAATAACAAATAACTGGGAAGAACAGGAGTGAGTGTGTGTGTGTGTGTGTGTGTGTGTGTGTGCGCGGTGGTGGGGGGTTTGGGGGGGGCATGGGTTGAGACCTTGTCATGCTTTTGTGAGCTGTTTGCAATACACAATAAGAAAGAGGACGGAGAGCAGGAGAAAGACAGACACATTAAAAAAAAACAAAAAAAAAAAAACAAGCTATGCAAGAACATAGTAGTAAAAAAACTCAACCTAATACACTACAGAGACAGAGAGACCTAAAGACTAAACAAAGTAGGCGCAGAGAGAGAGAAAGAGAGAGAGAGAGCGAGAGAGAGAGCAGATAAAGTCTTATGAGAAGTGGGAATTCTCATAAGCACACGAGAGACAAGAAAAGAGGTGGAAAGGAAGGAGAGAAAGAGACGGCGGAAGAGAGGGAGACATGTGGCGTCCCCCTGAGACTGCTTTCTGCAGTATTGCCTGCTTCTTCACTACGCAGGAAGGAAAGAGCGAGAGATGACACACTACCATTAGAGAGAGTTAAAGTAACCTGGCACGCTTGCTCTGACTGAGAAAAATGCTAAGAGATTTAAAAGAGCCTTACTGGTGTTTTAAGGGGGTGAGGGAGGGGGGGGGGGGGGGCGGGATCACAGTTTTTGTTTTCCTGTTTCTGATGGGTGGGAGTGAATTAAATTTTTTAAATCTAGTTAGTATTATCAATCAAGTAAAAAAAAAAAAAAAAAAATTGAAATATGTATATACGAGCGGTTTCACAGCAAAACGAGATAAAAAGCACTTTTCACACATTTTGGAAAGACACACATGGTGGTCTATTAAAAGCATATTTTGGTTAAAAAAAAAAAATCGCTACATATTCTTGCTTTAAAAGCTTTCAATTATCAATAGCACTGGTTTCGCTGTATTTGGGAGTCATATTCTCCAATATTTATAAAAGAAAATTAGCAGAGAGATAACACTGCCATACTCAGGAGACGCCTGTTCACTCACTGTACAGGAGACGTGAGATCCATGTGTTGGTTTGGGTGTGTGGGAAGCTGTTGCATTTGGTACACCTGGTTATGTCAGCTATGCTGTATTTCCCCCAAATAGAATTTCTTATGAACTTTACTATATGCTTAAGGAGCCACAGATGGACAGTATGGTCACGTTTAAAAGTTAGTACTCTTTTATCTCTTTTAGTTAGTACTCTTTTAATGACATTGTTTATTGTGTGGGTAAAAATATAACAAAAAAAAAAAAATCACCTAGCAATTTTAATTTTTTCACCGTGCCATTATTTATTTAACAAAAATGAAGTTTAGAGATGTAATTTTGACACATATTCTTGTATTTGGATGTGGATTTACTGGTGTCATTCAGATCACTGCATGACCATATTTCAACAAAGCTTTAGCTGTCAGACACATGGGCTCACATTTGCCTCAAGAATCCTCTGGTATACAGTGAAGTTGATGGTCAATTCAGAACAAATCTGAATAGTGACCTAATCACTGCCATTCTTGAAAGTGGGGTGTTTCTCCTGAAGTGCTGTTTGGTTTCCACCAAATACAAAGCTGGACATTAAGTCCAAACAACTCCATTTGTCCACAGAACATTGTTCTATTGTTCCATAAATGCATAAGATTTGATTAGATTCGGTTTTGGAAGACCTCGTCCTGCTTCCATGCTCTTAGACAAAAGAGCTTTTTCCTGGCAACCCTCCCAAACAAACTGTACTTGTTGTACTTCTTTAAACTGTGTTGTCATGGATTTTTAACATGCTCGGTGTGGCCTGTAGGGTTTGAGATGTAGCCCATCGTCTGACCTTGGGGTGAATCTGCCTGGGCAGTCATTCCTGGGAAAGATTGACCTCCGATTTTTGTTGAAAAGGGCTTTTATAACCCTTTCCAGATTCATGTGCAGCAACAATTGCTTCTTTAAGTCCACTGCTTATGTCTTTCCCTGTAGGCATTATGCTAACACACACCTGAATGCTCCAAACCCTCAACCTGCCAGAAGCTCTGCATTTATTGAGGCCTACACACCTGCTGATGATCAATTAATCAAGGGCTGAAGATTAGCAGCACCTGGCTGCAATTTACCCTCTTAAATCCTGTGAAGCAGTAAGGGCGTGTTTAGCATGGGCCATGGTTCTTGTTTTGTTTTGTTTTCTCTTCTCTTTTTTTCCCCTTTTGGGATTCATTTTTGTTAAAGAAATAATTGCATGGTGATATATAAAAAAAAGTTTTATGTTTTTGTTCATCTGAACTTGTATTTGCCTCATAATAAGATAAAAAATCAACACTGTTATTGACATGAAATATGATATTTACGTACATGGTCACAAACACAACTGCAGGCTGGTTTATTCATTGAGACAAAACTATGGTAGGTTTCATTTAGCAGTTATTTAGGAGTAAATAAGTTTAGTTTTTAAATAAGTTTATTTAGCAAAACCATCAAAAATTCACATTGATCTTTTTGTTGTTGTTGTCTTTTTTTCTTTCTTAAATGGCATTTGTGCATTGGAACACTTTTTTGAGACTCCTCAAAAGAAAAAAGAAAGAAGGAAAAAAAAAACTAACAACTTGTAACACTTGTTTTTTCAACGGTTTTCTCAAAATTGCTAAAATGAGGATCTTGTTCTGCTGTCAAACTATTTCATATAAATCGTTTATGGTTGAAATGGTTGAATTGCTTAGACTCGTTCGTTGAATGTGTTGTGGTAAGATTCTAAGCAATTTTGCCATCATAATGTTTAATATAAAACACCTCATGCGAATTGTCTACATTTTGCATTCACTTCTGAGTAAGGAGTGACTTTGGTGATTTTAAGCTTAGCATGTTCCATAGATAAAGAGGAAATCCATTACATTGGTCACCTGACATAACTCATTGTTAACACATGTTAGTAAAATCTGAAAGCAGCATCACATGACAGAACCTTGTTAACGTTTGACAAAAGTTTTAACAAACTTTATTGAGGAGTAAAGGGCTTACAGTTGCTAGCATTCGCTGACAGATACGCTAGTCATTTGTGTGTTATCTTGGTTAAAGAAAGTTAGCTATGAGGTGACTTCACAGATTACATACTGTACTGTAGCATGTTAGCTTAAAATAATAATCTGGTTTGTTTTTCAATGTCCTAAATGTTAGGACAATTCATTTTTAATGGTGTCCTAAACAGGATATCTCAGCCTTCATTTTGTGTTAAGATGTGACGAATGAAATAACAACAAGGCTTATAAAATTCAGTTTCATTTAATATCCGGATCTAAATCTAGATTGCTGATGAAGTAAATGACAGTTTCCCTCAGAGAATATAAGAAAAACACCTTGAGAATTTACACCAGTTAGCTAAACTAGCGCATTTTCTTAGCAAACTCCTGGCAACTTTGGAATCACCACACCACACAAAAAAAAACTCTCGCAATTAAATCAAGAAGAAAAAACATTTAGAGCCCCTTGGGTCAGTTTCCTCACTGGGACTCAAACCCATGCTATGGCGGAGCACACTGCATACAGCCATACAGTACGTCCACCAGGGAACCATTGCACCAAATTTTAGACAAATTGAACTTTTAAATTTCCCAGACTCCATGTTAGATTTCCTTCTTGAAAAATGTTATAGTCCATTATTTCAAAAAACTTTTTTAGACCCTCTTGTTGAGATGTTGTTCCCTTCGAATTAGCCAGAAACTACTCCATGGAGCCCAACAGTTTGTCAAAGTCTGTAAGCACTCTCTTTTAACTTCAGGCAGTATTCAGGTTCATTTTAAGATGTCGCATATTCTACTGTAAATACACACACTAACTTCTATTCAACTACTAATAGACGATGCGTGTGGATCATTTATTTAGCTATACCAACACTGCAGGCTCCTTTACCTTATAAGCATCTCTTACAAGATATATGCTTATCAGATTTGGAGGGCATCAGACAGCTCTGTCTTTACTACAAAAAGTTACTGCGTTGGAGTCGAACTAATTCAAAGCCTCATAATTAGTTAAAATTGAGTTGGGAAATAGCTAAATTACCTGTCTGGTTGGGATCATCTGTCTTTTTTCTTTTCGCTCTCATTAAGTCTTAACTGTGTTAAGAAATATTTCAGGCCACAATGATGAGTTCAGACATTTTGGATGAGGTTGAATGAAGAGCATAATGCTGCAGCGGTAATAATGAGGAGAAGTCGCCAATTAGTATCATGGGCCACAAAAAGCTGAGCCATCAGTTAAAGCCCTTGTCAATTTATTTTTTCCCCACTCATTATTACTGGGTTTAATGCACAGACTATAGCTACTGCTGCAAAAAACAAAAAGATGTCGGGGTGTATTGTTTCTGTTAACTTTCTTCTGGACAATATGGTGAACGTTGTTACAGTTGATACTGTGGTGTCTATCACAAATACGCTGGCTGTAGCTCCTTTGGGTGCTGTCAGTTGTGAATCTGACCCATTTTTACGGAGCATCCCATGGGCACTTGATCGGATTAAGATCTAAGCATTTTGGCAGCCATGTTGGTCGGCTTTCTTTGACTGTTTTTTGCCATTTTCCTTGCACTGGCTTTTCTGACGGATTGGATTGGACAGACAAATTATACCCATGTGATGGTGGACTGGCAGTATGGTGTCTGAGTGGTCAGCACTGTTGCACCTCCAGGGTCCAAATTTGATTCCACCCGAGGGGGTCTATGTGATTACATGATTTCCCCATAATTGGTGGGTTTCCCTGGGTACTCTGGTTTCCTCCCACAGTCCAAAAACATGCGGATTAGGCTAATTGGGGTTCCCAAATTGTTCATATTGTGTGAATGTTGACCAGAGGTCCTACCCTGGTCATAAAAATGGGAACAAATACAATAGTAATCACCATTGGCCTCCATGGTCCCTAGTTAGACAACAGAGGTTCCTAGATGGATGAATGGTGGACTACACATCCATACTCCAAAGAAACAGGAAATGCTCAAACTGCATTTATTTTTAGCACTATTAAGTTCTTGTGCCAACACAATCAGTTTTAAGCTTCTGGCAAAAGGTTCCTCCAATTATTTGAGTGGAAAGAAAATAGGGAAAGAAAGAATTATTGCACGTCATTCATCATTTCTTTGCAGTTCAGTCCATCAAATCAGCATTAAAGAGGAAAGTTAGTCTTTTCAGTGCACTTGACTTTCACATCTCATCAGTACTTACTCTGTGTAACTCTTTTCCTTGCTCTGTTTCTTACTCAACTCACACTGCCAACTCTAATGGGATTTAAAGTAGCTTTCACCCTGACAAGTAGGAATCGCATTTCATTGCTTCCTGCTAGATTCGGTGTTGAGTGGGGGAAAAACACACCTGTTCTGGAGCCTGAGCCTCCTGGATAGTGTGATGGTGAGAGACCGTGAAGCTGATGCTAGAGGGCGACTCACCCCTCAGGCATCGTAGTTCACTAGAGGGAAGATAATTAGCCATCCGGGCAGGACCTAGGGGCTTAAAAGTGGTCGGCATCAGAGAAAGAGTGCGAGAACAATGTGATCCAGAGGCATTCAAAGTTTGGCAGTGTACAGTGCATTAGCTGCGCATTGCATGTGAATCACAGTGTACTTGTTATCTGGTGTATTTGTAGTAATGCGTGGGGGTGGATGTGCTCACCACTGCCAAGTTTCTCTCAAACTCCTCCAGGACCTGAAGGCGATATTCACAGTTCTGGGCTTTTTTCCCTCCAATTATCACCTGAAACTTATTCTTGTGTTTCTTTTACTGTGCCTGCTGAGAAAGTTCCTCCACACTTAAACCTCTGCAGAAATTCTGCGTGGCCTTGCGGTGTTTAGGCCTAGGTTCTGATCTGTGCCTGTGGTGATGAGCGCTGGAATCACAGGGTTGAAAAAATGGAAAGGGTTCTGTCTCAATGCAACTTTCCCAATTCAGTTTTAACAATACATATGGTCGTAAAGCAGCTGTGCAGAAATCTGGCTGGTGATCCTGAATGAATAAAAAAACAGAAAGGAAAGAAGAATGCCTATGAGGAACCGCACTTGAAAGGGAGCCCATCCTCTTCTGCATGACGCCAGGATTCATGTATGATCCTACATACAGTACTATGAAGTCAAAGAATACTAAGTGTATTGAAATGATGTTCAATGTAAGTGTATTACAAATTAGAAATCCCCAAAATGACCAAAGAAGCGTTTCTAATTACAGTATGTACAAGGTATATCATGTCTATACTCTTAGTAAACTGTTGCAAAACAGGGGATGATGGTGTCAAGTAAAAACTCCCTGAGAAGCCAATTTGAAGAAACCTTGAGAAGAATCAAGACTCACAAGGGAATCCATCCTCATTTGGGTGATACTAGACAATATGACCATTCATTTCCCCATGATATATTTGTATGCTATAAGGTTAAAAGTTCAACATAATGGAAAAAGTCACTGTCACCAGTCACCAGTTACAAGCCATCACAGGAAATCTGCCAGTCAAAGAGCATCTTCACGGTCATTAAGTGAAACTTTCCTCAGTCACCACACGCATCCCAGGTAAGACCATAGGGGGCCATCCTCAGCAGAAAGCGAGAGGCCTATTACCATGGTGATGGTATGATACCACATCCAAATCTCTTTAGTTACTTGTTCTTTTTTCCAGACCCAAAGAATTAGTGTGAACCAGTTCAGCTTTATTGATTTAATCCACTGCAGCATTGCCATATACATTTATTGATGATTAAGCTTGCAGCTCTGGCGAAAAAAAAAAACAGCACAGATTCCAGGAACAAAAAGAGCCTTTAGTGTTTTAGTCCTGGAGCTGAATAACACTTTTATTTAAAAAGAACCAATCTACCACCCTTAAGGTTTCCTTGGTTTGGTCCACCAGGAGAACTCTTAAAAATTCTCCACAGATTCCTTAAAAGTGTTTGCCTATCAAAGCGTGTTTTACCTCGAACCCTTGAGAAACCGGTTTTACTATGCATGCGTAATGGTACAATACAGTAATACCTACGAACATGTCCTCTATGGAAGCTTTATGAATAGCGCTCTTAATAACCAACTATCATAATTTACCGCATCCCTGGTGAATGGACGAATGTCACGGATGAATGAGTCTATAAATTCAATCTTCGCTGACAGTCATGCTCACATTTCCTCCTTGTCTGTCTCTTTAATCATGATAGAGATCTCATTAGCCTTCAAAAGGATTTTCAGTGACATTCAGGTAAGTCTGTAGGGCATCTCAACTACCCCGAATTTGGCGTAAGCCATGTATGCTAGCATTCCATGTTTTCTGCCTCCAGCTTTTGATTTGTAGATCTGTTCAGATGCTTCTCTGCAGGCTGACATGGCTCTATGTGACGGTGTGTGCCAGAAAATCCCCTTGTTTTTCGGGAAGCAGCAAGACAGGCCACTGTCCCCCATGCACATGCTCAGGCGACAGACATTGCAACGGTCCTGCTCTCGCCTCCACAAGCGCATTTAATTAAATCACAAACACGAGCAGGAGGCCACCACCCGCTTTAATGGAATGGATGAAGTGGGCCAGGATGCTGTTGGCAAACACGAAGAGCTGGATGCCTCTGAATACCCTTGAAGCTTATTAAAAGTGCTTGGCAACGTTAGTCGCTAACTATGTCATTGCCAAACGTGCATTCCGTTTAATGGTTAAACTGGGAGAGATGGACTGTAACATTTTTTTTTCCTCCTGTGCGTGCACGGGCATTCGGCTAACTTCAAACAGATTGTCTGCATCACAGATGTGCAGCAAGCTCGGTGAGGTATCTGATGCCTCTTTACCTTTTTATTTCAGCGCGGCACTTTTCATTTAGCTAAAATTGGGTGATGAGTAGTGACAAGCAATCTCTACAGGGCTCGTATCAATAGATCAGTGTATCAGTAGTTGCCAGCAGAGGAATGGCTTGAAACACAGTCTGAGAAGCTCAAAAACATCTGCAGCACACATCCAGCAGTCTCTTCTCTACTGAACATTCGATGTTAATTCGTATCAGAGGTAGCAAAGTCCATGGTATATACTGTACACCAGTGTCCATGTAGAGTGGAAATAAAGCAAATCCCATTTCCCAGATAGACAGGAAACAGCTGGCATTTCCAGATTGTCTCGAGTTTGTGCTGTGATGGTGCCATCGTTAACCACTGGGATTGAGAGGCTAAATAAAGTGATGATAGACTGGCAGGAAACCATAATGCGGTGCAACAGAAATACAGCACTAGCGTTAATGAAATATGGTCTAGCAGGCTGGGAAATTATTAACAATTTATTCTGTATATCCTGGTTTTCATCATGTTGGTTAAATGTATGCATGAAAACTGAGGGTGTTAAGTGGTGCATAACCTTTGGTGCACAAGACCTACTGTACTGTAGATCCCAGGAGTCCAACTCTTTCTACCTGCCCGATTAACCCTTCCCAAGAATGACATAAGAACCTCCCTGTAGTGAGTCAGGAATGTTCCTGGCCAGGTGTCTGAAGTTTACCCAAGGGCTTGGCACCCTTGACCGGCTACTGTCTTCATAAAGACTGAAATGAAATTGGAGGCGTGTACCTATCTCAAGCTGTGCTAAGTTTTAAAAAGGAGAAAATCTGCATCTTGTGCCATAGATGTGGGAAGTCGGGAGCCAGCACCCCTACGGCTCAGCCCATCAGCCTCCCTTCACCACACTTTTTTTTTTTTTTCCCATAAAGTATTTAAACTTATATTTGCCTGATTTTGATCAAGGCGTAGCTTTACAAATGGAATAATATGGTTTAATATTATCAAGGATGTTGCACGGGGATATGCTTTAACAACCCCACAAACACAATTGATTTTAGACAGTAGTTCTCCTACTGACAAAATGTGTTTCAAATGTTTTTCAAGTTTGTCTATTCCTATTTGTAGTTTGTACAGGGCAACAAACACTTACTTCATTCGGTGGCGGAGCTGACTGAGAGGCTGTTTCCTTATTAATTTGTAAACTGGAGGCAACATTTTATTCAATCAAGTCGTACATTCCCTCTAACTCATTTGCTGACTCGAGAATCGTCACATGTAGCGTTTCAAAATGCTTGCATTGAGTGAATAGAATGTTAAAATCCGATAATTCAGTGGTTGATTTTTTTCGAATGAAATGTGACTTCGAGTGGGCAAAAGCAAACGCACAGACTGAGAAGTGCAATGTGCTCCAACCTTTCCGCACTTCAGCAAATCCTGATAAAGGACACCTTTATCAGTTTAGGTCATGGAACGTTGGCACGGTCAGAGAGACAGGAGGCCGTCTGGGTGTTACCTCGGCTATCAAAGTAAAACCATATCACAGTTTACAGACGCAGGGTCCCTAAAGGGAGTTGCTTGGTCAGACCCCTGAGGAAAATCACAGTGTTTCTAGGCATTGATGCACAGGTTGACCGGCCATGTATTTGCTTACATGACGCAACTGTGGACATGTGTTGAGGGTTGGATGAACATCTCGATGTGAGCTGAAAGATCTCTTACATCATTTGCACCATTTTTTTCTTTTTCACGTCTTGGCGACCATAGAAATGTTTCAGAGAATCATGAAGAGAAGATGCAAGAATACAGTAGCTGCTGCTTTTGAGAGTGTTCCTGTTATCATACAGAACATTCGTGCCTAATAATACAGACATCAGAAACCTCCCATCCCTATTGTATCCAAAACCATTTGGGTGATACAGCCTGTCATATTTGTTCTTTATACAGTACGTTACGACATAAAATTGATAAAATCTCAAGTCTGTACCACCTACAAATACAATTCTCCGTGTTGTCATCGGTAGAACAGTGTTCTGCATACTGGCATATCATCATACAACTTTGTTACACTTGTCAATTTAGGCATTATGTAAAAACAGTTGGTAGATAGATTATACATTTTACATTGCATTCACAGTTAGAATATACGGCATCCTAGTCTCAGAAAAACAATTGCTGTTCCTCCACATTTTACCCAGCTTTTCAGTGATTCCCATAAGGCCAAGGTTTTAACTGCTTTACTAGCAGAAGATACTGAAAGGAATAAGATTGAACTGAACTAGATTGTGTGCTTAAACATCTGCACATGACTTATTATTGTAAGTATGCAAAAAGGACATTATTACATAAAGGAAAGGTGTATTTCCAAGGTTCTGTCTTCAACCATTACACAAACACAAGCATGCAAACTTCACACCACTCCAGAGTTATCTTCATACAATTTTAATGTTTTTTTTTTTTAATGTTTTCATCACATGAGAACACAAAAAGAGGTCTAGCAAATTCAGACCCCGGTTAATATTTGTATATAACATTTTTCCCACCCGTTAACACCAGAAGTTGTCACCCTTGTTAAAAGTTTGATTTCCCAAAGTCTTGTGGCTGAATTGACAGTCACTTGTCAACGCCTTTCGAACATGAACATCCATGAAAGTATGGAGTGTTACAAAAGTGCATTTCAGGTTCGACTAATATCCAAACTGGCATATACCAGTGATCCATGAGAATACTGTACAGAATACCATGTCTCACAGCATGAATAGAACAATAGCATAGCGACAGAAATGACTTGGATTGGCTTACTCGTGGATGAAGAGTAGACATTTTTTTCGTCTTCTTTTTTTTTTCCTGACCAGAACCTCACCACATAATCAAGTGATAGCAGCCGGAACAGACCCCAAAACAGAAGATACACGAATTCCCCTTTGCATCTCTGACGGAAAAAAAAAAAAAAAAAAAAAAAAAAAAAAAGGTCAATTCCAGTCATATCCAGTCTTCTGCGAGGGGTAAACATTAATAACAGAAATGTACAAGTGTGGAAAGCAGTTTCTCATCCAGAGGAAAGGAGAATGAGGAATGGGTCCCACCTGTGAGGTCCTGCCAACCCAAAGAGTCTTTCGTTGTTTCTTTTAACACAAAAATTGTTTTTGCATATATCGAGTATCCCTTCTATTGTCTTTAGGTTTGCTTTCAGGACATTTGTGATACACAATTTACTCCACATATTTCAGCTGAGGTGTGTAGTTTTTGTAAAAAAAAAAAAAAAGTTTTGCTCAGGCCATGCTGGTGATCAGGCATTTCATCCCACGGCTCGAGAGGGTGCATCACAGACAACCGGACGGGTATCAGCCGTTAAAAATCGTCCACCTGACGTCAAAGGTCTCTGGCTGATGATATGTCCATTTATAATGGTCTAAACAAAGCTTCATACTTTTTTTCCCCTCAACAAACAGTATGTACAATGGCGACTGCAAGAACGCATAAGAGCTGACGAACAGCAAGAAGACAGAAATAACAGTATTTACAAACATGTTGGATTAACAACGTATCAACAACAAATTTCACAAGGAAGTCCTGCCTCTGTCTCTTAAGTTTCTTTTTCTTTTTTTTTACTGAAAATGTTTTAAATTGAAAATTTCTGCACAAAATTGGCCAAAAGACCACTGGATTGGTACGATGTTGTTGACGGGACTCTTTCTGTTGAGCTGATCTTCCTTGTTAGCTGCTGCTGCTGCTGTGTTGGCTCAGAGTGTGATTCTGCAAAAGAGGAAAAAAGGGAAGAGACATCAGTCAACATGCATTATGACATCATAATTCTCTTTAACTTTTATTTTTTGTTTCTCTTCACTTCATGAAAAATGATCTGTATGTTTCTTTCGTCTAAACATTTTGGCACCGGTTTCTTGTATATACAGTATATCAGGTTATGACTGTTTGCCCTTTAAAAAGCTTTACACATTGTACTTCACTCCCATGAATACATCTACTGCATTATTTCCTGTCAAGTGACACATCTACCTGCAACAAAACAATCAGGGAATGTGTGTCCCTCTTCCATCTGGACTACGTATTCGAAAGGAACAATGCTGAATGAGAAAATGTGTCTGACGGACATGTTTGGCGTTTCCATTATCTAAATCCAATTAGTAGAGAATGGAGCTGAATTTGCATGGGGATCGATAGAGCTCGGCCCTTTGCAGCAGCAGGTATGGTAGAAATCACAGAGACATAGCAGGTGACGTGCTAGAGCTGTCAAAGCCCCTCAAATCACGACGTCTCAATCCAAACGCAAACGCCCAGGGATCGATGGCTGTGGCCATGACAACCATCCAGGAGCCGTGTCTTTCTCGTACGAGCAGAACGAGGTGAATAACATCATAATTTCTCGGTTTTGTTTCCTGACAACGGCACCTGCTAATGATCGCTCTTAATGAATCCATCCAATCCCAGTTTTTATTGAACCATGATATCCAGTGCTGTTGATAAAGACTGTATTAAATGTATGCATTTCTGTATATTTAATCTGAACACTGGTTGTAATGTAGAGTCTAAATAGTCAGTGCTCTGAAAAACAGTGGACACTGAAAATGAAAAATCGATGTGAAATGAACAATAAAGGCTCGGCCATTTGTTACTTCTGAATGATTAGGCTCTTACTGTTCATTTCTCATTGATTTTTTTTCTCTCCCCTTCCCACGTTCTCCTTTGTATGAGACATTAATATGCACAACCAAAGCAAAATTTCAATTTGGTGTGAAAAACAAAACAAACAAACAACCAAAAAAAAAAACTTTAGATTCATCAGCAGAGGTAACCGCATGCAAATTACAAGTGTTTTGTTTACCCTCGGATCTAGTTGGAATTATCGAGGCATGAAATCAAATGGTTGGGGGAAAATCAAAAGAGGCAAAACGCAAGGAAATGATCTTCAGAGATAACACATACACACAAACAGCAAGGAAAACAAAAATACAGATACACCTGTGTGAACTAACAAAAGCACAGGCACACACAGGAGCGGAGGGCAGTGGCGGGGGAGCCGTATAACACGGAGGGGGCTTCGCTTCTGTGGAGGGAAGTGTGGACTGGGGGGGTTGGGGGGGGGGGCAGTGGAACTGGTGTCCCTGGTGGGCCGAATCCAGGTCATCTTTTGAAGTGACTGCTAATCCCTTTAATGCAAACTACATGCCCCACTTGCTGCGTACGCTCTAAAACGCGACCTTGGATGCCTCAAACTGGCATGGACTAAGTACACCTGTCACAGGGTTGCCTTATGACTACCAAATAAAATAAAACAATGCGAATATATGACCTAAAAAAACAAGACCTGTTAATTTGGTTCTTTTACCTAAGACGGGTGGACATATAAATTGTTGTTCGTATTGTTAAAACTGTTAGTACAACATTGCTATGCAACCTTATCTAGCACAGTTGGAGTGACAGTGAATTAAAGGGGGAAAAAATCTGAAAGATCAATGTTTACCTCAGATTTGTTGCTAAAATGACAAAGACACAACTTCATAGGTCTACAATGACACTAAAGTTACATAAGACACTTAGCGATCCTTCAGTGGACACAATGATTTTAGCTAGTTAGCGTAGAGTCATTACTTTTATGCTGACTAATTTAAAAAGACAACATATTGTAGAATGACAACATTTTCCTCAGATTTGTTGTTAAATTACTAAGAAAACATTATACAAGCTCATAAAATTACACTAAAAGTGTCTACATTTGTGAAAACATTGTTGTCAGTACCATGGCAGGAAGCTACAAATTGGCTAGCTAGCATAACTCTAGCATACTATAGATACATAGATACATCTTTTCTATGGACAATTAAAAAATGCAGTGACAGTAGAAGCAAACCAGAAATTATTAAGAATATCAATATTTACCTCAGATATGATATTAAAACAACATCATAAGTCTACAATTTAACCAAAAGATACATACTGTAGAACAATCACTATTTATTAGTTAAGCTTCAGTGCAATTTTAGCTAGCAAGCACAGTCATTATCTGTTTTACATGGACTAATTTAAAGGTTAGCCCATGGGAATAGTAAAATAATGTAGAATATTAACATATACTTACTTTTAAGAAAAATAATACTTACTAAGAAAATACATATATATTTATGAAAATATGCACCATGGAAAGAAGCTACTTGGCCAGCATTTGTGAAAATGTACTGATGTAATGGTAGCAATGAAAGCAGGACAAAATAATGTACAATTACAACATTTTCCTCAGATGTGTTGGTAAATGACTAAGAAACACCTTAAATGTCTACAATTACACAAAAATAAACAACAGATTCACTATTTATTAGTTACAATTGTTGAACTTTATGGGCTTGAATTTTTGCTACAGTAGCTAGCTGGATAGCTAGAGACCTTTTATGCAGACTAATTGAAAGGATAAATGACAGTGAAAATAAGAAAAAAAAAGTAGGATATCAACATTTTTCCTCAGATTTGTTGGCAACTATTAAGAAAATACTACAGTATGTGGACGTGAAATTTCATTAAAAGGGCACAATATGCTTAGAATTCTTGTAGCTAGGACACTTGGCTAGCTAGCATAAATGTGCTATGTATTTTATATGGACAAATTCAAAGCAATACAATATTAACGGTGTTAGTAAATGGACAAGGTTAGAAAGTATTGATTTGTCTGTTCATGCTAAAAAAAAGTAATTTTAGTAGAAATTGGTAGACTTTTAAATGAGATTAAAGTACATAAATCCTAGGGTTTGTGGCTTTCACCTTTGGGCTGTTGAGCGCAATCCTGGTTTATTCACCTTCATCCTAAATCTACCTCACACTTCCATTTTTCCCTCCTGACATAACATATAAAGGCGTCGACACAGGACCTGATGATGCTGGGACAGGCAGGGTAATAAGAAGTTTCGATGCCAGGGGCAGGAGCAAGCGGGGGTTAGGGGGATAGGCAGTGTGCGAACATGGCTGTGTTCAAACTCTCACTTTCATTCTGGTTTGAGTGACTGAGGCAGCCATTTACCGACAGAGGCAGTGAGAAACCGAGTAAGGGAGGAAGAGGGTTTCTCTGGAGACAGCCCCCCTTCTGCCCCAAACCTCATCCTCCTCCTTCACCTCCTCCCCTGGTAGAAGAAGGAAGGAGCAGAGCTGCAGCTTCCTTAATGAATGCGGTCCATTACCCATCAGCCCTGCTTGTCGGCAGCTCCCCAGCCTCAGCGGCCTGGGGCTTCAAATGGCAGGATATTGACACGCGGCGCCGCAAAGTGACTGAGCGAGTGTGTGCTGAGGTGTTTGTGGTGTGTGTGTGTGGGGGGGAGGGAAGGAACGTGAGTGTGTGTGTGTGTGTGTGTGTGTGTGTGTGTCTGTGTGAGAGTATATATGTGACAGACATAGAAAGGGAAAGAGAGAAAGAGATCGAAAGGGGAGGGACAAAGAGAAAAAAAGAGTGCGTGTAGGTGTGTGTGAGTGTCTGCCTGCATTATTGTGTACAGGCATTTGTTGCTGTGTGTGTGTGTGTGTGTGTGTGTGTGTGTGTGTGTGTGTGTGTGTGTGTGTGTGAGTGCACACTCAAGTGCATGCCGAGACCCCAAAGGGATGCGGCTCCTTGGATATAATGTAGGGCTCGCAACAGCTATTAAAGGGGAAAATAAAGCCTCATGGGGGAGCAGTGGTCTACCTCTTCCTTTAAACATGTGACAAGCTCTCTCTCACTCCCTCTCTCGCTCTCTATCTCTCTCTCTCACTCTTCAGGCATTCTCAAGGACAGTGTTAAACGACTTCAGTGGCAGCCATGCAGGCTGGAGAGGAGGAAAAAAAAAATAGAAAACAGAGGAAGAAAGACAAAAGGGAAAAGACAAAGCCTGCCTCTGCGTCTGAGGCTACCCAGTGTGTTTTGGCGAGATCGAACGACGGCGCCGGTCTCGCTCCGAGCATCTCAATTATTATCTGTATTAAAAATCTAAATACCGGAGTGTGTTTGTGTTTGTGTGTCGCGCTCATCCTGTCAGCTGTTCTCATAATGAATATATGGCAAGTGTGTAAACATGGCGTATTCAATTCAGAAGAGCGTATTATTACACCCACTCTAAATTACTATCTACAGAGACACGGCACGGCCTAGAGACAGAAACAAATCAATACCGCAGTGAGAACGCTAACACAATGAAAGCAGCACGGCCCCTGCATATGCATTCGCATCTACACAATCTCTGATTACTCACAATTCAGTTTCCAAAGGCAACTCATCATTTTATATTAAACACAAATCTCATATTTACACATTATATTAAAAGATCTGCGATTTCATATATACTTATGTGTTTCTGGATTTGTTCCAAAGACTTGGCCGTGCGTGTGCGAGTGTGCGTTTGTTTCTGTGTGTGAAATGTGAGCTTGTTACAGAAAGAGGCTTTAAAAAAATAATAAGATCTATGTCAGCGTGGACCTTCTCAAAATAATCACACAAGATCAGTGACTAAACTCCAGCAGGAAAATAATAACTACATTCTCCAGCACTGTGTCCTGCTATATTGTGTTCTCCCCCATTGCATTCTCCATCATCATGTTCTTCCTCGCTTTGTCCTCCCTCATGCCATTTCTATCACCATGTACTTCCTCTGTACATTCTTTTTCACTGTATTCTCCATCATGATGAGCTTCTTCACTGAGCTCTCCATCAACATGTATTTTCCTTACTGCATGTTCCATCGCCATGTTTTTCCTCACTGGTCTCCATTATCTCCTCTATGAATTCTCCGTCATATGTTTCTCCAGCACTGCATTTTCCATCACTACGAACTTCTTCAACACATTCCCTCTCACTGCATTCCCCCTCACAGCATCAACATGAACTTCTTCAAAGCATTCTCCATCATCTTTCTCACTTCATTCTCCTCCACTATATTCTCCATGAGTACGTTCACCATCAGCGTGTAATTCCTTCACTATGTTCTCCTTCACTGTCTTCTCCATTATCATGTACTTCCTTAAACATATTCTCCCTCACTGTGTTCTTCATCATCACCTACTTCCTAACCACATTCTCCACTCCCATGTACTTCCTCACTACCTTCTCCATCACCATGTACCTCCTCAGGATGTTCTCCCTCAGTGCATTCTCCATCACCCGTGTACTTCCTCACTGCATTCTCTATCAGCATGTTCTCCCTCAATGCGTTTCTCCTCACCATGTTTTCCCTCATTATGTTCCCCTCACACTACATTGCGTCTCTGTTTTATCACACCATGTTCTCCCCCCAAATGCTTTCTACTGAACCATGTTCTTTCATATTGCAGTCCTCCTCACTGTTCTTCTTCCCCATGTTCTCTATCACTATATTGTTTCTACTATGATTTCCATCACCATATTTGTCCTTGCAATGTTCTCCATCACTGCACTTTTTCTTGACCATGTTCCCTCTCAACAGATTCTCATGTTCTTTCCCACCATGTCCTCCCACACCCTCTTCTCCTTATTCTTGGCAAAGTTCTCTGTCCTTGCTATCTTCTCTGTCACCACTATGATTTGGAGATGATGACTGAGTTCAATGACTTCTTTGCTGATAAAAGTTCCCTTCCTGTTGTTCTGTCATCCACTCATCTTTTTTGTTTTTAAATCTGATGCAAGTGAACTCCACTCCAACAGTCAAATCTTGCAAAAACTTCACTACTCCCTTTAGCAATCCTGCTCAAGTCTTTCTTTTTCCTCCTCCAAAGTTCCTCAGTCACTGTTTTCCTTTCATGCTGTTACATCATTTGATCCGTTTGGCATTTAGGGGTCATGGGTGATGGTTTGAGTGCAAGAAAAAAGTGCAAAAAGCTACTAAACCTATCAGCGGTTCACTTAAAGTCCATGAAAACAGGCATAATTTATCTGTTGTGTGTTAAGACTTGGCTAAGGGATAAAAGCAAGAGAAAAAGAGACAGAGAGAGACTACATGACCGGGAAGCTGATGATGATTTATTAAGAGATCGTTAGTTTTGGCGGCTCCCATTTCTCTGGTGCTTATCGATACGGTTGGGCGATGGATCGGCCGGCTGGGTTTATAGGACACGATGAGAGGTGGATGTTTTGCTTCCTAACCACCTGGGAGAGGTCTAAAGTTGGCTCTGGGCTGTTAACATTTCCTTTCTTGTAAAACGATTGAGAACTGTTCCATTGTAGAATTAAAAAAAAAAAAAAGTAACAGGACTTCAGCTTCATACAGCTAATCTGATTTACCTCTGGGATTAAAAATATCAACTTGGCATAGACACAGCAATGTCATCTTCACTGATTATGTATTTCACGTAAGGTTAGCCTCCTTGAGGAACATGAATGTCTTATCTAAAAGCAAGAAGACAATGTACTCAGTCTGTCCTGGTGCTTTTTAAGGTTAGATGGAGATTCTAGACGCATTTGATCTGTCCAAAATAAGACTGATGGTGCAGTTATACATCTGATTGGTTAGAAGGTGTTGATTGATTTTCCATTGCAGTAGCTCTAGCAGGCGTTAACACGATTATTCTAATACGTTTAACATTTCTATAATGACTCATTCGCATGAAAGTGTGAAGGACACTCCATATAAATGTGTATAAAATGAATTTTATGTGAAGAGACTTTTTTTTTGTTTTAAACAATACACCAGTATACGTCCAACTCCACTCTACAGTATGTCCAAGGCTAAAGCATTCATTCTGAATCATGCGCAGTTCCCCTTAAGGCTTTTAGAGGGCTTTCTTATGTAGTCTCAGCCTCAGGAATGGCCAGAGAGAAAGGCCTCTTAGCACACCGCCTCATGGGGCTCTGTGAAAAGGAAAAGAAGGCAAGAGACGACGGCTGAGAGATCTGGAAGAACAGCACTTAGACAAAGAGACGGCCGTGAAGAACACAGCTCGCCGTTCTCAGTGCTCATGTTAGCTACGGGCAAAGTAAAACTGCTAGCACACGGACCGCGGGCATACTAGCATGGCTAAAAATCCCAAAGAGAGCGCCACAGCGCTAGCCCACAGTCTTTGTTTTTTCCGGATTTCTGATGTTAGATATAATATGAGCTGGACCAAAATGCATGAACATGACATCGCCCACAATTTCCTATTGTCCCAGAGTCCCGGGAGGTTTTTTGGCATGTCTGTGCACAAGTTTGGAGCGTCGGTGCCATCTGTAAGAGTGTTAGAGTTAAAGAAACTCTCAAACACACTCCAGCTCGACACTTTTAATTAAGACATGATGGTGCCAACCTTAAACCCGACAACAGACCGAGGAAGTCTGAGCAACTGTCGAGAAGGTAAGCATGTATTAAAACCGCTTTTATTAGTTCCACATGGATGAGAAACCTAAAGAGATACATGTCCCAAAAGTCCCCATACATACGGGATGGTTGGATCAACAAGTTCTGAGTTCTTGGATTGGATTGGAGAGATTCCAGACTTCTCACTTTGATTTTTACCTGTGGGTGAAGATGAAACCCATGTTGTACGGAGAAATGATACAGCACAAGTATCGTTAAAAGGAGCACACTCAAAATGTGATTATATGCATAACACAAGATGTGTTAACAAGAGATTATCAGGAGTGGGAGGGATGATTCTCTTACTGTGTTTGCAAAGAGATGGCAATCATGTACAGGATGTTTTGTAAACAAAATTACAGTTTTGGTAAAAAAAAGTGTTAAATGTTCATTTCCCCTGTGTTTGGAGACTTTGGGGACGCACCATATTATACAATTATATGTAAATTTTAACAAACGAGTGAGAAGTAGTTTTAAATATGTCAAAATGTGTAATTACGGATGATGCTGAGATGCTAACGTCAGCATAAAAAGTTGCTCCCATTAGGGGTCACCAGTGAGGACAGTTATGACAGTAATTTTGAGATTTTGGTAGGGTTTTTACACAATATTTTGTTCAAGGGATGTCCTGCAACCCAAGTGGTTGGGTGTGGGGCATTGTCTCGCTCAGGCACTAACCCGTAATCTAATCACCATCATGTAGAGATTTCGCATTTGTCACTACTTTACATTAGATTAACTTGGTACTACCAAACCAGCGTTACTCAGATCGAGGATTCCAGACACTCAGTCTTCACAGGTTCTTTCCTTGAGTAAATAAAATACATTTAGGAAGGACATTGTTTTTTTTTTTTGTTTTTTTTTTAAATATGAATATAACAAGTCAAATTTACAAGTGAGAATTAGCGATAGTTTCAGTGTCAACGCCTCCAATGTGTTAATAACCTGAACTAAACAGAAGTCTGGTTAACACTGGACACAGTCCAGTATTTCAATTGCCTGGCTTTGGTTCCAATAAAACCAGTAATATATGAATAAATCTATACAAACAGCTCGGAGTGAACACTCTCTACGATAACAAAACACATCTCAGGCCAAGTGCAGATTTGACCTCGTCCTCTGACCGTGGCTGGCTCAATCTCCTTGGAAACCAATTATCTTGTGGATTTAATGTGTGTGTGAGAGAGTTTTCAGGCGAGAGAAAGTTCAAACCGTGATTTACCAGAACATGATTTTGTATAACTTATTTACTGAAAGCTGTACAGACGGAGTCTGAGCGAGTGATAGGAACGTGACACGAATTCATTATGTGCTAGAGGCATACTACATGCACGAATTGAATTAGAATAATTTAAATAACTTTTGCAAATCGTGCATGAACTTGACATCATATCTATCTATCTATCTATCTATCTATCTATCTATCTATCTATCTATCTATCTATCTATCTATCTATCTATCTATCTAATAATCTATCTATCATATTTTTTCCTAACATTTCTTTCTTAAAGACTTTCTAAATGGAAAACATCATCATAGAGACTATATTAATCAGAATGAGCATGAATTATAGATTATATGATGCTACAGTAGCTAAGAAAGTGATACTAGCTAGCTAGCATGACTATGCATTTTTTTCTAGAATTGTTGGTTTTGCTAACCATGTCAAAAATGTAAAAAATATATTTGGAATAAAACGATTTATAATAATAATTATTATTATTTATAGTGATTTCATATTATGTTATATTGGATTAGTTAAACTTTTATTTGTTTTTGATAACAAAATGATTTGAACATCTGAGAATTTTGAACCAGTGGAGAAATTCGTCTGGTCCAAACAAAACCATTATGCTCCTATTATAAAATAATATATATATATTGAAATAAAAATTAAATAAATAAAACAATTATTCAAAGAAACAACGTATCACTTTAGTAACTGAGTTTATGGCTACGGTTAACTTTAGGTGTAGCTTAGCATTAATTAGCTGCCTTAACAGTCATGTCAGGTCCCCATAAGGGCTGCAATAAAATTGTGTTAAACATGTATTTCAAGCTAAATGTACTATATTAAAATTAAGGATTATTATTCTGTAATTTAATGCTGATACACAGTTACAGTTATTTTATAATTCGATTTCCATACTCTCTATACTGGCTCAATCCTTATACACTACTGTACCACACGCCAAATCACCTTATTCACCTATAGAGGGAGCTACTGCACACACACACACAGCCACAACCGAGTTGAAGCGCTGAACGTCTGCGCGACGACGCTAGGAGAGGTTTGAAGTATGACTGCAGCGGCAAACAGCCATCGTTTAACAGCTTTGTTGCTCCAAATGACACTCATTACCCTGTCGAAGGAGTGCAAGCAAACGCTCCAGCAAACTCGCAGTGCAGCCATCCCGCTGTTTGACAGAGGAAGCAAAACAACTGCACAACTGCTGTGTTATTATGGGGCCTCATTAAGGGAGAAAGATAGGGGAGGTATAGAGAGAGAGGGAGAGAGGGAGAGAGAAAGAACAAGCAGGAAAGATCAGGAGAAAGAAGCCATCACAGAGAAACATTCAGGCGACGTAAAGGTCTCGTATAGCTGGCTTAATCAGGATCTGTTGCATGTTAAAGAGAAACGAAATGAAACACAACACTTAATCAAAGAACATGCAACAGCAAGGGACGCGGAAGAGACAGCGCGTCGGCCCGACGATCAAAAAGGCAGCACGCGGATGCATGGGGATGAGCTAGACTCGTTGGGATATATAGCGACGTGAAAAGGAATTGTAATTGAATTTTTAAAAATGCATCTTGCATCTCAAGCTTTTATAAAGGAAGGACGCAAGAGACGACGGAAAGTTCAGCGTCGACATCTACAAAAAATAGTGCACTTTCTCTTAAAAAATGAGAGTACAACTGAAAGAAACCCAGGGACGGGCTCCATAAAGGAGACACATGGATGGAGACTCCTGGTATTATCACAGCCCGAGGAAAGACAAGAGAAATGGTTACATGGAGACGTCTTGCTTTTCTGTAAAACAACAGACAGGATTAAAACTCGGGTTCCGAGCTCGGCGGTCGTAGGAAAAAAAAGCGACCCTTGATATCACAAATGAAAGAGAGGACTTTTAGAATTCCTAAGGTGATATCTTACACACACACACACACACACACACACACACACACACACACACACACACACACACACACACATATATACAAACCCTAAAATAAAATAAAAAAATGAAGGCTAGGACTTAAGAGCCCAATTAAATGCTTTCTTTAGGGAGTGATGGTGGGAGGGAGGGTGGTCTTCCCGGGCCGTGAGCCCTGGGCTACATCCTCTAATTAGACAGAGGCAGGGAGGATCTCTGCCTGTCACTGGAAGGGAGATGAAGTCCGCAGGGCTCCGAAACACACTCGCGTCCCGCCACAACACAACACACTCCTGCTGTAGAAGAATGTGCATTAGCTCCTTCCTTGCAACATTATAACAAAAAAAAAAATCTGCTGAGACCTTTCCAAAACCACTAATGAAGTCTAGCTCTAAACTAAAGCTGGGTTAACGCTCAGTACACTTTTTTTTTTTTTTGGCCTGATTTTGCTGACAGTAACTGAACATCTTAAAAGAATTCTTTGGTCATGAGTTACGCTCTGCTCACCACTGACCAAAGATGGATAAAATCTCAGCGTATGAGAACGACACTGTTCCAAAATCCACCAGTAGGAGGACGGCGAAGGATTACGCAAACCTTCTGAACCAGCCAGGGTTAGGAATATGCAGAAGTAAGTGAAAATCACACAAGTGTAAGAAAATACATCTATTATATTACCTTAGCAATACTGGTGATTCAGTTCATAGTCAGATTTGATCATTTTTGTCCAAACTACAGATGTTCTTATCTCAAGTACAAGTGTCCTTAACTGTAAAGCCTGATTTAAAGACGCCACAGTTACACTAGCTCTACAGTTATAACAAAACCTACAGAGCATCCGGATGCCTAATTCAAAAAAGAAAACATTTCACACTAAGATCAGTAAGGCTTACTGTCGCCTTACACCTGCAAGGTTGTGGGTTCGAATCTCATCCCCTGAAGCTTGCATGTTAAATAAACTAAGTAATAATAAAAGATATTACTTTACTATTTACTAACTTTTTTAATTAGAGCTGTCGAGTGTTCAAATCTAAGGCTGGTCAAGTCGTTCTTAGCCACTGCAACACTGTGATCAAGTAAAAGTAGACATTAGAAGGGCACCAATTATTTATGCTTGAGTTCATTTATTGTGTGTGCACAAAACATCGAAATTAACCTAATCAACAAGCAACCACACATTGAGCTTCCCTGCGGCTTTAAACGTTCCTATTTGATTGATTAATCAACTGCTTTAACAACATCATAGCTTAATGCAATCATTCCAATAACGCTATGCTGATTTGAGTAAAATTAGGAATGACTCAGACGGACCCTATGAATTAATCATATTTATTTCAGGAGAAATCAGAAAGGATTAAACACAAGGTCTGAGGGTTATTCTGATTACTAACACACAGTTGTTCCTCCTCAAAGCCTGATGCTGTGTGTGTGTGTGTGTGTGTGTTTTTTCTAAATAAGTTTTGTGAAATAAGGGACGCCTGCGGCACTTGAAATAGTTACTGTTAATTTGCCGTTCCTTTAAGAAAGTTTAGGAAAACTCTACGTGACGTGTCAGAGATCAGAAAAGGTGATAGATCTCTCAGCCGAGCGTGCGGCGCCGCTGTTTGTTTGGATTGAACTTCCCCAAGCGCGCAGGACGAGAGGCAAGACAGAGAACAAGCGAGAGCTCTCAAAGGCTTCAGGGAGTTTTTGTCACGCCTCCCTCTAGACCATGTGTTTGCATAGATGCATCAGACCCGGAACAGAGACGAGCGTCTTCGTGGACGTGCACGCATCACACACACACACACACACACACACACACACACACACACACACACACACACACACACACATATGTACACATGCAAACATGCAGAATTCTCACAGGAGTGAAGAGTTTGTCAGACTGTCTAATTCTAATCTACCTGCGTAAGTGGAACATCACTCTGAGACTCCTCCTCTCGGCCTCGGCTTTCTAAACATCTCTGTTTTTAGAGCTGGCGTCTATCTGTTTTGTTGGCTTTAGCATCATACATTGGTCTAGATCTAAATCCTGAAAAGTTGACACATAGGCAGGTGAAAGGCCTCTATTCAGATATTAATAAGAATTAGAGTCCGTTATTAATCCCAAAGGAAAATTGCAATGTTACAGCAGCCAGTTCATGTGATATACAACAAGACACGAGCAAACAAGGTGCAGAAGAATATTAAAGTCTAGGTTAAAATAAAAAATCACTATGAGGAAAAAAGTGAAATTTATTAAAAAGGCTATAAATAAGACAATTCTTATTTGTCTTTTTTTATTCTTATGTATTCCAATTTTAGTAAAGTTTGTCTTTCACACTGGCACTTATGTTGTCGACAGTCGTTGTTGTCAGTTTGATAATCAGATCATGAATAAAATGAATAAAAAGAAGTGGGAAAATCTCGGAAAGATCCAATAGATCATCATTAGTGAGTGTACCCCTGATTATGGGCAGCGCTGTTTCAATGATAAAAAGCTTGTAGAAGGTTTTGAACAAGAACGTCACCCCTACCTGCTCCTGGCATTATACAGTACCTGACACTATGTTCTGACCTCAGCTTCTTAACAGTCAGGGATATTTGGATTTAACTGTACTGTGATATACTGTACAGAACGGCGGCTTATGGTTAGCGCAGTTGCCTGGCGCCTCCAGGGTCCTGGTTCGATTCCTGCCTTGGAGTTCGTGTGCATGGAGTTTGCACGTTCTCCCCGTGCTTGGTGGGTTTCCTCCGGGTACTCCGGTTTCCTCTCACAGTTCAAAGACTAGGCAGATTAGGCTAATAGGCTTTCGCAAATTAACCTTAGTGTGTGAATGTTGACCGGAGGTATCACGGTTGTAAAAATGGGGATAAATACAATGGTCACCGTTGGCCTCCACTCCCAGAGCGTTCTAGATGGATGGATGGATATACTGAGAAATAAAGTTCTTTCACTCACCAGTGCATCGCTATAAAAAGTAAAAGTACTCAAACACTAGCACACTTGTACACTCTGGCGCATTTAATTAAATGACCCAGGGTCGCTTTTCTTTCCTTAAAATGTTCCCTTTGAGTCTGGTTCTTGTAGCGATGTCATCTCTTGCCATTATCCCTTCTGACTTCCCCATTAGAGATTCAACTCTACATTTTAAAGTAACCTATTGTTAGGTTCATAGTGAACGGAATTGAGGAATAAAAAAGGAAGTGAACATTGCGCAGGTATTTCTTTAAAAGAGAACTGTAATTAAGGTGAGGGTCGAGCAGCCACCCGCGTGCCGCCGGTACTCGGGAAGTCCTTCTTCGCTCTTTCCTTCGCTCGGCATCTGAGCAGTCGTTCCCACACTGCAACAAGTGGAAGGTCTAATGAGGCGTGAAGTCAGCATATTACGAGTAGTGTTTAAAAAACAGAAGGCGAGAAGAGTAACGTCACTCGTTAGATGTTCGATAATGCCTCCTGGCCTGCTCTCGGCGCCAGTTTGCGAGGGGAAAAAAAATGAAATTCTGGATATTTTGTGTGGAGAAGTGGGTACATTTTTAGAGCAGAGCCAGCAGGGCCGAGTTATTTCCCTCACGTCAGTATTATATGAGTGCTACAAATCACAAATATGAAGTGTGTTCCAGCAGAGGGAATGGCCTGTTAGGATAAGGGTATGTGTCCACTTGCAAATATTGTCACCACGTACAGTCATCTCTGCTGCTACTGGGCCTTTATATGACTTTTTTTTTATGGGCTTAGCTGTTGGGCAAAGCACGTAGATGATATTAAACTGCATCGAGCTATAAGAGGAACTTAATTACTGATCGCTAGGTTGCAATGCTAATGTTATAAACTGTACTGTAAAGTCATACAAGGATGGTAGGATAAGGTACAGAATCCGGTACGACTGTTTTAAGTCATTATGATGTATGGACGTCATCTACTTGGATAGCAGGCTAGCTGGCTACTAGCAAAACGTCCTCAGGTCAAAGGAACTCTATGTATATTTATCAAAGGTCTCAAGAAACTAATGAATCTACTCTCATGTAATTGGACAAATGTGAAGTAATACAGCACACTTGGCTCTTTTGTTTAAAACGAAACTATTGGCACCCTACAGTACAGAATACAGTCTTCCTGTGAGAAACATTAACAAGTAAGGTATGGCTGGGCAATTAATTCAAAATGAAACAAAACCGACATTCAGGACCTCTACCTGCACATGTTAATTATTATTATTATTATTATTATTATTATTATTATTATTGTTAATAATAATTATTAGTAGTATTTTTTTAACATGGAAGTAACATGGAGGAAAAAATCCCCTGCTTTGATAGTTATAAGCATATTTACAGTACATAATTGTTCCTTCATCAAACTGGAGGTAAAATGTGTAATTAATCAAAACATTGATATTGACTGGCTGAGTTTCAGGATGTCGTTTCGGTTTCATACAGTTGAAAGCAGCTAATGGTACTGTATGATCTAAACCTAGAGCTAACAGAAAGTTCCCTAACATTCCCATGCGGCTCTTGAGAAGGTCCTGCCGCAACATTATATAACTAATGTTCTTTTAGTGACTTGAACTAAAATCTAATCAGTTACAATTAACCGAAACAATATAATGATAAAAGAATACCATTACATTAACAGCATTACAAGACACCATTATACAGACCACCTTATATGTAGTTCCTATTTAAATTCTCACTTCATTTCCACAGGCGGTTGTATAAGCATTTGACTGCATATTGTACTAACCCTAACCCTAACCCTGACCCTGACCTTAGCCAACCCATATTTTTTAGTACAATCTTTGTTATAGATTTGTTTCATTTCATGACTTTATAATTGAATAAGTACAAAAGCATTTCTGATTTTCAAACATTACAGTATTACAGCACAAAAGTAAAAGTTAAAGAAAAAGATCTGTACGCCAAAAAACAAAGCAGCATATTGTACCTTTAGAAAAAAAAAAAAAGCTGCCAGAATGCGCATGCAAAAAAGAAGCAGGTGCAACAGTCAGAGTCCTCGGAAGGGCCGTGGGTGGTTCTGCAGGACGCTCAGTAAAACTAACTTCATTATAAAACTGCACAAATTGGTCCTCAAAGCGTCGTCACGATCAATACCGACTTTGTTCCATTAGTTTCTCTTCACTGTTTTTTTTTTTTCTCCTTGCATCCTCTACAGTACGTAGACCCTACGACTCCTTACAGCAACAACGTCATGTGACTGAATGACGTGTACGACTGCGTAACATACAGTAGTGACTTGGGAACACGCTAGAATGAAATTGACCGCTAAGCTCAGACAGGGAAAAAAGGCAAAGAAAATAGAATGAGAGAGAGAGAGAGAATGAGAGAGAGAGAGAGAGAGAGGTCTAGAAGAAGCCCTGCTGCAGAGAATGGTGGAATTGTTACTCCAGAGATGTTTTGCTTCTTATTGAAACGACCGAAGACGACTAAAACTAAAACCATCATGAAAAACAAAGAGAGGAAGAGGTGTAGAAGGAGGACTAGACTGGTGCTGAACAAGATGAATTTGTTCTTCATTCTTTGCAGAATAACAACATTTTGGGCCCATTAAATGAGCAGTGCACGGTCCGGAGTGGAGTGGACGAGCAGGGTTCCAACCAGTCAAAGACCACCGCTGGATCTCACACAGGCCCGAGAGTCAGTCAATCACACTGTGTGTGCGTGCGTGTGTGTGTGTGTTCCTGGGAGGCCTGATTAGGCCTCAGCTTTCCGATCATGCTCCTAGACAGGCCAGTGGAAATTGGCCGGCTCCTGGCAGGGAGCTACCTGTCACTGCTCATCGTCTCCTGCAATGAGCTCTCCTGCAAATGAATAAAATATCATTCCCCCCAGCATTCTCTCTCCATCCCTCTCTCATTCCATCTCTCTCTCTCTCTCTCTCTCTCTCTCTCTCTCACTCGCTATTCCTTCTTGTGTCTTGAGCTCAGCTGGAGCCTGACCCTTGACCTCTCCGGCTGGAGAAAGTAATGATAAGGAGATGTTGCCACAAAGGCAGGGGAAGAAGGGAAAAATCTTGATCTAGCTGAAAACAGCCTGGGTCTTTGACAGACTGATCTCCGATTCAGCTGGAGATACTGACATGTTAGACAAGATGAGAAAGTGATGGACGATGCTCGCGGTAGTCCACCGCATCAACAAAACAAAATATTTTTATTATATATATATATATATATAAAACAAAACAAAAAATAAAGCTACCACAAATCTATCAATCTTTGTCCTTCTACTTTGTCTTCTAATTATTATTAATATTATTACTATTACTGTTATTATTATTATTATTATTATTATTATTATTAGATCTTTTTTTTTTCTTAGTTTTTAGTTTTTTTTTCTCCCTAAAAATGTTAACATGATTCTAAATTACCCACACGATATTGAGGTGTCAGCATACGGCTTATAATGATGCTTAAAATGCAAATAGCAACATAATAACTATAAAAGTCATGAGGTTTTGTGAATTACAGATACCCAACATTTGAAAATATATGTGCATGTGTATGTGAGTGCTGTATGTGTGTGTGTGTGTGTGTGTGTGTGTGTGTGTGTGTGTGTGTGAGAGAGAGAAAGAGAGAGAGAGAGATGCATCTACCCATGGGGCACAATCTGTGAACAATTTCCAGGTGAAATATAATAACAGCATTTCCCCGAGCGCAATGTGCTGCTCCTTTCATAACCTTCCCTGATCCAGAACAAAGATCCAGAGGTCTTTCATGTCTGCTCTTGTCTCGACAAAAAGCCTGTAAAACAACTAAAGCATGCATGAAACTCCACCAAGGGGAGACGTGCATCCATCCCATTCTGAACAGCGGTAAAAACAAAATGGGGTGTGTGTGTGTGTGTGTGTGTGTGTGTGTGTGTGAGGGTGGGGGGGGTATTGAGAAACATCCCTCAGGTTAAACAACGGTTGTTTGCAACTTATCGTAACGTTCGTCTTTGTGGAAAATGGAGAATGAAAAACAGAATTAGCAACATGATGCTCAAACCGAGCTTTCTTTCTTTACCTTCCTCGTGACTGGAGGCCGTGTTGGCATGTCAGGTTTGGTTTATTTCATCGTCGTGGACGTGCGGTGAGTTTCCTGGTTTGCTTCAGGAATAAGACGCCGCTGTCCGAATTGAAATAATAAATTTGTGTGAATTGCGCAATTCGGTTGAATAACTCGATATCAGGACAAGGGTTAGGGTTAGAGACGAGGGTCTCCAGTCACGACGGTCTACAACGTTGCGGCACCAGGATGTTGGCGGCGGATTCTTTGGGTACCGTGCGTTCCGGGTAGCTGTTTGTCCGGCACATTCCATTCGAGCTTGATCGGACTGGGATCTGGGGAATTTCACAGCCAGGTCTTTACAACAAGCCCTATACATTTCAGGATGCGATGCACTGGACTGGACGGTCTTATTTTTTGGGGGGGGATTTTCCCCCAATTTTTTCCCTAATTTAGTCGTGTCCAATTCCAGTCCTTCCGCTTGCGTGAGCTCACAGACGCCGCTGATTGGCTGTAGACCCGTGATTAATGTGGGAGCACCAAATACCTCTCATCCCTCCCCTCTGAGAGAGCTCGGCCGATCAGCTCTCTGTAGACCTCCGGCTATGAGAGATTACAGCATCACCCGGACATCGATCTCGCGATCTCTGGATGATAGGTCGAGCACTTTACCACTGCGCCACTTTTTATTTTTGTGGGACTGGATCAAACATCCTGGCATTTGAGCTTACTGGTAGACAGGAACCTTGGCATACTGTATGAATGACCAGCTTTAAGAACTAAAATTTGCCTCAGCATACATACACAGCATTTTTGGTATACGAGTAAACGAACCGAACGCTGGCTAAGATGCGCATTTGTCCGAGAGCCTGTCAAAACTTTTTTTGATCAGTGGAAAGCCAATCGAAGCAAGTTTACATTTATTTACAAGATTTAGTAAAGACATAGCACCATGCGTCCCAAAAATTTTAGCAAGGGCAATAGCAAGAAGACGATAGAAGAACGATTGAAATCATCATGAAAATATTTCCTTACAATGTTAAGGAATACATTACCCTAAATGAAGTTAAGAGCAGTACTGACTACTAAACTTTTTAAGATCATGTCAATCCATTTGGTCTCCCATCTCCAATGATCCTGTTTGTGAACTTGCATCAAGTTAGCGCTTGCTTTGTTAGCGTTTGCTGAAATGACTCACCTGAAGCTCCGTTTGAAAGAAGAACTTCTGTGGACACTGCGTGCAGTCGTAGATCTTGTCTTCCTGACCGTGAGCTGAGAAAATATGCTGCTGAAGCTTACTGGCCTGGACGAACACTGCACAAGGAGAAAAAAAAAACAGAAGTGGAAAAAGACTATTATAAGTTTATCTGTTCTTCAAACCTCATGATAGAATCGTTATTCATATTTGTGAGCAACGAAACGTCTGGATTGCATCAGAACTAGACGTTTATGCATTTGAACTTATTTGAAAGGATTTGTCGTTGTCCAGAGAACATTACCTTCACCATTATATCTGATTCACATCATGACCCTATTAGCGGTAATCCAAAATTCTAATATATCATATCAGATGCCTCTTATAGCGAAGTGTTGGATAATAAGCTCTAACAGACCTGCTTTGAAGGGTGTGCGCGAGATAACGAGGGACATGAGAAAGAGAGAGAGAGAGAATGAAAAGAAAGGTTTGCACACCCTTAGGACAAAATAAGGGAAATCAGAGGTAAAGATAATAATAATAATAATAATAATTATTATTATTATTATTATTATTATGTTCATATTGTATTACCACCTTTCTTTTTTCCCTGAAGCTGATCGGTAAGACTTGTGGAAAGTGTTTTTCTCACAGCGGATGTTCTGATGTCATGTGCGAGCCCTCATTTAAAAAAATTCCATATTGCGCGTGTGTACTGGTGGTAAACACGGCAAGAAAAGCGAACTCAGAAGGTCTGAACTTCTAATCAAAATGAAATCGCTGTGAGAAAACTAAATTTAGAGCCACTTAGGAAGCAGAGATGTGGTCCTGATTGCATCCCTGTTGCATGAAATAAAACAATTTGGTGTAACCCACATTCCCTGTCTGCGTGCCTGTATAGAGGGAGAAACTCTAAATGCAGCATTCAAAACACACACATACACACACATACAAAAAAACAAAAAACAAAAAAAAACATGCCAAATGCCAAAGAGAATGGGATCTGGGCCACTGCAAACGTCACAGCACTCAGACGAGTCGGCGAGCGAGAGAGGCTTAAAATAAGCCTGGCATTTTAGCACCAACGTTCGGATCTTGAACATCCAGGGGGCTGTTTTTCACAGTCATGATAGCGGGTGTGTGCTAATAAATAAATAAATAAATAAATAAATAAATTTTAAAAAGTCATATGATAATGTTATGTTTGAACAGTTTTATCTGTATAGTTGGATAAAAAAAAAAAAACAGCTAACTGCGCAAAAGAAAATGACTGAAAATAAATACAGTAAATAAAGCATGTTGTGGTGTAGTGTAGTGTAGTGTATTCCTGATATTCAGAAGCGTGTCCTATTAATACAGTAGGTTATCAGAGTGAAACCGAAGTTTGCTAAAAATACACACAAGCAGACATAGGACCCGACACCATCTTGAGGTTTTCTGTCCCCTCTCAAATATGTGCGGTTTTCTCTTTCTAATTATTAAATGTCATTCACTGCAATGACCAGAGGTGGGTAGTAACGAGTTACATTTACTTGAGTAACTTTTTGAAAAGAAATGTACTTCTATGAGTAGTTTTACCACACTATACTTTTTACTTTTACTTGAGTAGATTTGTGAAGAAGAAACGCTACTCTTACTCTGCTACATTCAGCTCCACTCGACTCGTTACTTTTCTAACCATTTATTCTACACTTTAGATATTCTTTGTGTTTGCCAGAGAAATGCAGCTGGTGGATCTACCACATGACTGTGTTTCACCAATCAGGTGTAGCAACAATAATCACATGACTCCGTTTGCCCAATCAGCCGCAATAACAATAACTGCATGGAGTCACATGACCACCAGAAGGGGGAGGGGTTTGTCTTCAGCAGTGGTAGACAGAGAAGCAAACATGTCGCAGTTAGTTTAGCTGTTTTATTTATTTTAATGTTGCAGTGTTAACAAATATAATTAGAAAAATAAACTAGAAGCTAAAAATATATAAAATTTTCTTGCATTTGTTCTGCTGGACACAGTTTATGGTGAAGTGAGACTCTTGTACATACTGTATGTTCTAATGTGATTTTCTGCTGAGTCATTTGCAGGGCGACTGAATATACAGTATATCTCACACAGGAAATAGTTACACTGTTCAAACTTATATATGTTACCTACAGGAGGGATTTATGTCAAAAGCTTTATATTGTGGAAAATTGGCAATTTGTGTTTTTTATTCCTTAATTTGCTATTTTGTAAAGATATTTAATTTTATTCATGTATTTTATTACATTAATTTTATTAATATTATTATTTGGGAATGTCCCAATTTTACATTATTTTCTCATTTTGATGAAACGGTTACTCAGTATCTTTTCACCGAATACTTTTTTACTTCTCCTTGAGTAATATTATTTTGAAGTACAGCTACTCTTACTTGAGTATGTTTTTTGGCTACTCTACCCACCTCTGGCAATGACTAAATAAAAAAATCTTAATCTGGACATTTGTGATTTAATCTGTATCATTTCGTTGGACAATTTTCGAGATATTTTTTTAGGTTTCTTATAATATCACATACAGAATATACGGTTCAGGTTGTAGCACTTTCCGCCTGGTACATACAGTACTTTAAATCTATAAATCTATTTCCAAATGGCAAAATCACAAGTTAAGAATGATATTGAAGCGATGTGTTTAGTGTACAGTATTTCATGTTTCTTGTACATCTCTTGAGTGTTGCAGCATTACTGTATCTCTTACTGTAGCTCAATCTTCCAGGATCCCCACTACTGCTAAACCAGGAGTGGTAATAATGCATAAACTTTTAAAGCAGAGGTGGCCAGCCACTGGAAGATGAAGACACCAATCTTCTTAAAAATATATATATAAAAAATAATAATTATATACAACCTTGTGATTTGGTAGTAAAAAGGAGTTTGGACACACCTGCTAATTTTAGTTTTTTTTTTGTTAGTGACTTTTTTCTACACTGCGGATCAAAAGAGAGATTTCAGAACTATAAAATAACATTAATTAGGAGTTATGTAATGAATTAATTAACAACAAGAACAAGTTATTATTTTAAGACATGAAGGTCGGCGCAGTTTTTGCAAGAACAGTATTGTGTCGAGTGCATTCGCAAAACCCATCAAGCACCATGATGAAACTGGATCTCAGGAAGACCTTCCCAGGAAAGTAAGACCAAAACTTACCTCAGAATTTGTAGAGGAGAAGTTCATTTAGAGTTACCAGCCTCAGAAATCACCAATTAATCTCAAACATCACCTCAGATTAGAGCCGTTATGAAGGATTTACAGATCAGAAGTAGCAGATATACACCTCAATATCAACTGCTCAATTGTGTATTTTGGATGTCTGCAGCAATTTCTTTAGGAAATCAGGAAAGACTTAGGATTTAGACGTGTGCCCACATTTCTGACTGGGAGAGTATATACTGTATACGGTAATATAGAAATCAATATTGAAAAAAATCGAATAAAATACAAAGATAAATACAAAAAAAAGTCGGCAAAAAGTTGAAACTCGCAAGAGTTAATCTTGCCTTAGCTATATCTTAATCTAGTTTACTGAGCATGCTACTGAAAGTTATTCTGCATAAAGAAATTTAAAATCTTGTGGGTTAGTTATGTGCTCTAGAGAAATTGACATAATACCAAACAGCTCAGTTTGTACTGTTATAACGACTGTTATAAGACTCGTCTGCATCTCAGGCAGAATTTAATCCTTTGCTTAGTCCTGGTGTCCAGTGCTGAGGTTTTATTAAACACTTTATTCATCAGATCCTGAGACGCTAAAAAAAAAGGAGAAACGTGTCTATTAGTCTACACCCTTAATTATACTGACAATATAAATATTCATGCAGACACGCTATTTATTTATGCGTAGCCTGAATACAGTCACCCCAACTTTGGGACGGCACTTAAAATACATACTGTGCCTGTGTTGTTTTAATTAAGCCAGCACTACTGGATGAATATGTGTGTGATACTGTAGAGTGTGTGTGTGTGTGTGTGTGTGTGTGTGTGTGTGTTAGTGCATGTGCCCTAATTCTCAAAGGAGTACTTCAAACGTGCTCTTCGTTATGCTAGACCCATGTGTCCAGTCTGAAATGAGAGAGAAAAAGGAGAAAAGGCGACGGATGAGGGAGGGGTCCGGTCTCTGAGGGACACAAATGTGGGGAAAGTTAGCATTCTAGGCTACATTTGAATATTTTACACTTGATAAACAACTTTTTTTCTTCTTCTCCTTTTTTTCCTCCCTCCTGTTTATGTGGCACAAGGATGTTGACGGAGCATTGTGGGAGATTACCGAGAAGGATCCTGTCCAACTTTAGACGCTTACCTTCCCCTTCGGCGCGCTGAGTAACATTGCAGCGTGTTGCATTATTATCGGATGGGCCTGGCTCGCGCTCTAACTCGATATGGTGTTGAGGATTTGCTTTTCTTTAAGGGTGTAAGAAGTGAGACAAAAGTGCAGAAATCCCTCTCGACTTTCACCTCCACTTCTGATTTGTTTGTGCGAGTCCTCGCGGTCGAAATCACAAGGCGAACCGCGCGCGCCCTGCTCCTCCGCGGTGAGCACACACACTTTTTCGCTGCGGGCTTCCTTACTTCTGATAGCTGTCAAATTTGCCCTGCGAGACTGGAGCTTCTGTCATCTTCCCGGGGCCTCTGGATCTCGCTTCAACTCCACTTTTCCCTCTTTCCCTTTCCGTCTCCTTTCTCTCATCCCCAATTTTTTTTTTCTTTCTCCTTCGCCTTTTTCTTGCTTTGTCTGCATTCCCTCCCCGGTCCTCCTCATCCTCCTCATCCTCCCCTCGAATTCCTATAATTCATCAGATAGTCCAAGTAATTTTAGTCCACCATCATTTTCCATTTCTGTCTATCCTTTGCTGAATTATGCTTCTGTTCTTATAAAACAATAAGTCTTCTACTCCTTGTCTTTCTCATCCTTGAGTAGGACGTGTGTCTGGCTTGTCTTGACTTGGGCTTGTATTTGACTTATTGCCATTGTCTTTGACTTGCCCTGGTCTTCGGCATTAATCTTATTGAATATGCTTTTGGTTTTGGAATTTTAAACACAATATTTCTGTATAATGACAAAAAAAAGTATTGTTTTTTTTTATCTGGAAATAAAACCAACATAATTAAGCACGTCTTGCTTCTGACAAGGATATAAAGGTTTGCAGTTTGAATCTTGATTCTGCCTCGCCTTTATTCAGATTCAAGCTTAACTTGGCCTTAGCCAACTTTATGACTCAAGTCTTGACCTGATCTCACTTCGTCCTGGTCTTGGACTTGAATGATTATAATCGCTACAGTGCTACTTACAGTATGTCTCAAATATGGAACAAACTAGAAATGGGCAGTGGTGGCATGGTTGAGGCTTTGGGTTATTGGGTTACTGATCGGTTACTGGTTGGGGATTCAAGACCAAGCACCGGCTTGTTGAGCCCTTGAGCGAGGCCCTTAACCCTGTCTGCCCCATGTTATGTACTGTTTACTATCGGTCAGGAACTAATGCTGTACACTAAAATTCTTCCCTTCTTACCCTGACACACCCATCACCCTGGAATAGACTCAATCTGGACTCATCAGGTCACATGACCTTTTTCCATCACTGAAAAGTCTGATCTTTCAGCTTCCTAGCAAACTGAAGCCTCTGTTTTCTGATTAGCCTCACTAGTAAGTAGACACACAGCTGTTTAGTCCCAGTTCTTATCACATTACAATTCTGCTGAGTTAAAAAAAAGCGCTAGTGAAACACTGGGATAAGTGCATGAGTGTATCAGGGGATTACTGTATATAAAGACATAAAGGGAGTTTTTCTTCCTCTCATAACTATGTTCTGTTATTCCGGACAATCAAAAGTCCTGAACGCATTTATATGAATTAAATATTATCTATAGATTTCCGCGTGTATGAATATGCTACTATGTCTATAAATATAACAGAGTTTAATTATTTAATGACGGTGATTCATCTCTGGTCACAGAATGCATTTAGCAAGTTAACTCAATTACGTGACTGAGTAGATGATTATGAGAATTAAAGGCAATGTAAATAAATAAATAAAGCGAGTAAGTAAGTAAATAAATAAATAAATCAGCAGCCATAAACCGAACAGAATGAACACAGGGCTTGTGATTGATGTGATGGAATTCCTCCACACTATTTTCGCATGAAGCTCCGACATGCATTTGAAATTCATAAAAAGGGCTATTATTAATTATTAACATCATATTTGAATCCTTTTCTCTCTTTTTTTGCAGAAAAGACCTGCCACAAAAAAAAGAAAGAAAGAAAAGAAATGTCTCCTGTATTCTATGGTGTGTGTGATCGGGTCTGGCGGTGTGTGTTACGCCAGCGTGAGGGACGTGCTGTAAGCAGTGTGTAAACGTGAGCCCTGAATATATACAGCTGCTAAACAAGTGTGTGGAACGGGAAGTGGGGCGACGGGAAAGCGGCTTTGTCCACCGAGAAGAGCGATGAGGCTTAGCGGGAGCCGAGTGGCGAACGGCAGCTAAGAGCTTTGCAGATTTCATTATCCAGACAGTTAACCCTGCTGACACCGGAGCGGGGAGCGATCCTCACAGGATGGAGTGCGCCACGCTCCGAGACTGATGAGATCATTACCACCAACATCCACAATTAGCATGCCCCCCCCCATCTCTCTCTCTCTCTCTCTCTCTCTCCACTCATACATACACCCTTCTCTTTGTCTCCTCCTCTTTCTCTTTTTACATCCACCTGCAGTGCTCTATCAGTGATTTGGATTTAAACACACACTTTACTTTAAGTCGCACCACAGAAGAATGAAAATGTGATTTCGATTTCACCAGAAGGTGTTCGTTTATTTTCAGGAACAGATATATATTAATAATGTTATACTATTACTACTAATAATGATAATAATAATAAGAAGAAGAAGAAGAGGGTTTTTTTAAATTAGTATTAGTATTATTATTGAATTCTATATTTAATCTAAGGCTGATCACAAACAAATATCATTATTATTTAACAAAGTTAAATGTACAGCAGTTCATATGATGATACAGTATTTATTTAACATTTATGGAAGGAGTCTCCAGTGTTACCGCTTTGTAACAGTTAGATCGAAAACCTGGCGAGGAGACAAGGGTTTGTCACTTTTAAGACAAAAACAGAAAGGAATTTGTCTCAGGTATTGCATGACATTAAAAGTAGCAGTAAACAGGTCAAACATAGTCAATTACATTTCATTAAAGAGAGATAAGACACTTCAGGGTGTGCTGCTAAAGATAAAAAATAATCAACTAATGTTGCTCTGTGTTACATGCCTGCTGCAAGTATCCTGGACAACGATCATCGGTGGTTACTTTGTTTCCAAGATTTAATTAAATTAATACATTTGTTCGTTCAATTGACACATTAATTCATTAATTAATTCATGTATAATAGTACTACTAATAATAATATCAATTAATAATTATTATTATTATTACCTTATTGTATAGGAGTGTTTGTGTATAATACATGATGATATTGAATAAATTGAATAAATAGCAAGGGTGGAGTGTAAATGTATGGATAAGGGTATATGGGGTGTATGTAGATTTTTTATATGGGTACAGATATGTGTGTGGGGTATATGTGCATACTGTATATAGTATGTATGCATATATACAGCATGTACACACACACACACACACACACACACACACATATATATAAAGTATTGATTTGAATACTGTATTTCAAACATGAAACAATATAACAAACAAAATAAAATAAACAAGCAGAACGAATATGTCCGAAAAGGAGTAGGAAGAAGTATAAACTTATTTAATCCTACCCATTTTGACTAATATATATATATATATATATATATATATATATATATATATATATATATATATATATATATATATATATATATGTGTGTGTGTGTGTGTGTGTACTGTATGTATACAGTATGTGTATATGTGTGTATATATGATATGTATTCTATGTGCGGTATAAATTGACTGAAATTGTCAAGTAGTCAAAATGGGTAGGATTAAATAAGTTTATACTTCTTCCTACTCCTTTTCGGACATATTCGTTCTGCTTGTTTATTTTATTTTGTTTGTTATATTGTTTCATGTTTGAAATGCAGTATTCAAATCAAATAATTATTTTTTATTATTGTTTATTATAATTGTTATTATGGAAATTCCTTTGGGGCCAATAAATTATGTATCCATAAATCTATTATTTCTACTAAAAATAAAATAAAATAATAATAATAATAATAATAATAATAATAATAATAATAATAATAATAATAATAATAAAGTGTGTATAAATGTATCCCAGGTGAGGAATCTTTTTTTTCTTCCCCAAAAGAGGTCTATCATGATGATCATTAACCTTTTCTTCAAAATAAAATAATAATCAGGGATTGAGACTAGATCCGTTTTGTCCTCCCTCAGTATTAAAGTGCTGTTGTGGCATGGTTAAATATAATAACGCTCAGTATCAGGTAGTATCATCAGTGTGCTCTTGCTGTTTTTTTCAGCTGCTCCCATTAGGGGTCGCCACAGCAGATCACACAGTTTGGTTATATGGAGACCCTAACCCTAACATTTTTATCCGGGCTTGGGACCCGACTGACACCGGGTGAAGGGGCATGAGCTGAGACATGAACCCGAGTCTTCCCGAAGCCTAAGCCCCGAGCCAGCGATGCTCCTACAGCCATAATCATCACTGAGCGTGAATAGAGGGAAAGACTTACCGGTGAAACAGACCGGACACTTGAAGGTTCCTCCCATGCCCTCGAAGCTGTGCTCGATCAGGTGACACTGCAGCTTCGCCGGCGAGTCAAAAGTCTGATTACACAGCTTACACTCATGGTTCAGGCCCTCTTCTGAGAGAAATGTGAACAGGAATACCAGAAAGAAGAAACAAACACCGTCAGGACAAAAGATTCCCTTCTGATCCGATTTGTACTTAATTAAGTCTCAAAAGTTTCCTTTTATGCACCTCATCCATTATACAGTACGTGATAATGCGAATCGTACGGAGTGAGATCACGAGTGACAAAACACTAAACATTTTCATTTGATAGCACGGACAAATCTGAGCGGAGCGAAGACATCACGTTGTCAACTCTGTTTGAAATATTTCCAGACATAATAAAGGCTCTAGACGGAAATGTTCAAACTTGTAGTAAATACATACAGCAACTAACTACAGTAACTCGTCCTGCTTTACTTTATTACTGTACATTAGACGGCACTCTGACCTGGATCGGATTCAGCTTTGGCACATACTATACTGTATAAATAGTTCTTCATTATACACGCAAAGGAACGAAATGTCTGTCCATGTCTTTTCTTTTCTAGAAGCACTCGGTCCTGACGTTTAAAATATTTCTATATTCTTTTTTTTTCCTTGAAATAATTTCGAATAAATATTACAGTTGCCTTAGAATTATTTACAGATCATCGTTTGTTCAGTCATTGTGACACCTGAAGTACAACATAAACAGGATTCTAATGCGTTGTTTATACCATGAGGGCCGTTCAAGTCAAACCGGGACCGCGTTAAGACGTTCGAATGGCGCGAATGTGTGTTAAAGAAGGTCGCGCATCCGTGTATGATGATCCTGGACAGTAGAGGAGTTCCTGGGAGGCCAGGCAATCTTATCATAAGAACTCTTTCTACTTTAATGGTATTCAATCGCTAGTGAAACACTGGGATACGTCCATTAACGCACAGTAGCAGGAGATTATATAGAGAAATAAAGTGAGTTTTTACTCTCATAATTGTGTTCTGTTATTCTGCGCCATTAAACGTCCCGGTTTGACTCGAACGACCCGGCGTAAAAAGGAATTCATGATGAGGCGTTATTAGAGTTCATAAAATCCACACAGTGTATTTTATAAACCTCGAAAAATGTTACAAGCCGTGTGTTTAACTTCTGATCAGCATAATATCTGGTTTTTAATTTTTTTCGACGAGAAGCTCTGATTGCTAGCGATTTGCCTATTTTCGTGTTTAGCCTTGATTAAAGAAGTGATATGAGAACATGCTTTTGATTTCCCCGTGTTTCAGAAGCAGTAAAAGAACGTGCGATCAGTTCCCATTAGGCACAAATTGGACAGCCAGCAGGGGGCCTATCTGCTTTAGGAACTTTTTTTTCTTTTTCCTTTCTCACTAGCATCCAGAAAGCGGCGTTGCATTACAGGGGGGGAAAGAAGCAGGTTTTACACCAGCCTGATGTTATTTTGATGCTGAGTGCGTGAAATTTGCACACGCTGACAGCGTCGACAGCTACACAAATCTATCTTCGTGCATTCTTTTGTCTCACTCTTTGCTGTTAACGAATCATGATTAAAAAGGTGCATGATTTATGTAAATGCCGCCTCATTATAGATTTCATGCTGCCTTCGTGACCGCGCCAGTCAGCGCGGAAATGATGAAAACACGCGTGCGTGCAACAAGTCCTGTTCCGAGCTCGCAACTATACGGTGTTGATGGGATTCATGCATAAAAACGGATAACATCACGGAGCTCCGTAATCTAAAACATGCACCATGAAGGAACGTGATCAATTAAACCTCAAAGCAAATGTCATGAAAATCAGCATGCATGGAGTGATGTCCTGACCCCGGACATGTGCTTCAACCTCGAAAGTTATTCAGGATATAAATAAATAAATAGGTTTTAAATAGCTACGTGCTCTAAATTCTGAACCCCGTCTTCGCTGTAAACTACTCACAATGGCTTAAAGTGAAAATATTGTTATCCGCTGGCGCTGTAATTCATCAAATCTGACCGGACTCCTTGGAAATTCACTTCTTTTCTCCAGTATGCGCACAGCCTGGAGACTTCTCCTGTTTAAATGCTATTCATTCTCACTGCCTCGATTTCTGCAGACACACGTCTGTTCTTCCCTTCACTGTATAACTCTCAGCCAAAACGTGGGATTAGAGCTTAAAAGTCTCAGCTACTGTAGGTGAAAAAGAGAATTTTCAGATTGGATCATAAGACACTATTTTCCAAAACACTTAACGCTTCTTTGTCTCTCGATCCATGCTTCATTTTTTATTTTTTATTTTTTTTGTAAATAGGCATACACGGATATATTTATATCAGATAAAAAGGAAAAACATTTGCTAAATACAGTTTCATGCCCTTTTATGTCGGTTGTGTCCGGAACTTTTTTGAATTCAAATCGTTCTTTGATCTTAACTGTCATTCAGATGAAACTTGGCCAGTTTAGATTTCACATAAAAAAAAAAGACATAAACCTGAAAAAGTGTTTTTTTTTTTCTAAAACGCAAACTATTTCGACATGCATTCGACATGGTTACGGACACTACAGATTTTTTTTTTTTTTTTGCTTTTTAAGCTTCTATTTAAGCAATTATTTTTTACATACAGTATGCTTTTAGTTTAGTATCAATACTCGTAAAGAAATATGAATCATTTGTATTTTCAATTATTATAGTTTCAAGCAAGACATTATAACACTGTTTTTTTTTTTGAGAATTTTTATGGAAGCAAGATCGGTCACTTCCATGTTACATGAACTTCAGAAGGAGCTTCTTTGGCCATACACTATAATATTTTCTGTATTGTATGTATAGCATTAAAAAAAAAATCAAATAAAATCAGCACCAATACTGTTTTTTTTTTGGTTGCCTTTAACTTTCTTTTACCAGTGTTTTATGCATGCCTTCACAAAAATAAACAAATAAATAAATAAATAGATGGATAAAACAAATAAATATAAGGTACTGTATGAGTCGCCTTTACAATCAGTAAGATAAGGTAAGTGAAATCATCCATGATTCATTCACTCTCTCACTCTCCACGGTCCGGCGCTTGCCATATGGGGCCGAATCAAAGCCTGGACCCCTCAGGAACCAGCTGAGGCACACCAAGGCACCCAGAGGACCGTTTAGCAGGACGGACCGTGATACAGCACTGGCAAGACAAGCGACCTGAGCAGCCCGACACCCAAAAAAGTGCCTGGGACAGATGGGTGTTTAGCATGAATGATTCTGTTACCAGACACCTGAACCAATCTCTCTCTCTCTCTCTCTCCCTATATATATACTGTACACACACACATACACACATATATATACATGCTGCAAGGACAGAAAGATATAGCAAACAGGCCAAAAAAATTTCCCGTAGAGACCCTAAAAAGCCACAAAGTCCATTTCAAACACATTTCTGACTAAGTTGAGCTGATAATATTAACATGTTGACACATGTGATTAATCAGAATTTCAACACGTTACAATCTGACCAAGTTTGACTCTAATGGCTTCCCGGCTGCATGTGATAACAGCACGTTTAGCACAGATAATAAGATGAAACCAGAGATCATCAGGTGTGCTGGACAGCAGGTTATATTATAAAAAGCCTCTAGATGGAAGTTCGGATAAAACCGAAGTTTAATGTAAGATGTGGGAGTGGTGGCTAAGGCTCTAGATTGATACGTTTTGGAGGACCTGGGTTCGAGAGCTGCCAGCGGCGGGTTGCCACACCCTCTAAATACCCATCCAATGCATGCAGTGCCGGTTAATGTTTGAGATGTTATACACCTGCATAATATGTTTCCTCTAAGCAGTTTGTCATGCATTTAGTGATTAATTAGATAAAAAAAATAAATAATAATAATCGATTGACAGCACTAGAGCGGCACGGTGGTTTAGCGGTTAACACTGTTGCCTTGCACCTGAATAGTGAGTCGTATACGTGTGCCCTGTGATGGATTGGCACCCTGTTCAGGGTGTACTTTCCTGGGATAGGCTCCGGGCCCCCGTGACCCTGAATACAGGATGAAGCGGTATAGATGATGTGTGTGTGAGTGACAGCACTAGTGTTAAGGTAAATCAATTCCATTTGTCTGAAATTCTTAAACAACTTCAAAAAACTCACCAAAAAAAAAAAACCTCTACAAGAAATACAGCACCAGTGGGTCACACAGTGACAAATTCTCCACGAAAACAAACACGAAACACTGATCTGGCAGCATGTTTCCCTGTGTCTCGAACACGAGAGTATTAAAAGCAGACTGCCCGAGACGCTTCTGAGAGAGACAGAGCGACAGAGGGACACTGTCATCTCCGCTAGAGCTCTGAGCTCACTTCCTTCCCATAGTGGAAACTTCAAACTGACACAACCAAACCATCAGCAGCAGCTCGATTCAAAAGTAAGAAAGAAAAAAAAAAAAAAAAAAAAACCTCTTTCTGTTCAGCCATTTTGCACTCGGTTGGCTCGGCGGGATGTGACTTTAATGTTAGAGGTTTGATGCCGACGCAGCCGCTGATGATTGTCCATGTGCACACTGGACTCACTGACGTAACGTTCAATTATTATATTCAGGTAATCAGAGGATGAACGTTATTACAGGGGAAACCATATCATCAAGTCTACAACGGATGTACAATGGAATTAGCAAATATTGGTTTTTGTAATCAGAGATTTATAATTTTTTAAAACTATAAGAGGTGTTCGAGTCAAACCGGGACTTTTGGTTGTCCGTTTTGTCGACCTCTGACTTACGAAATATCAAAGTTACAGAAAAATCATTATTTTAATCTATTGAAAAAAAAAATATAAATATATATATATATATATATATATATATATGCGTTTATTTGCTTACACCCATGTCCTTTTCTTTTATAGTTTATTACAATAGATTTCGTCTGAATTGTCCATCATTCTTTGTTGTAGTGTGTTTTTCTGCTACATGAGAACACAATTAGTGGTCGGAGATAGATTCCATGCTTCTCTCATTGACCAGTTCACCACAAATTAAATGAGAAAGACACAAACTATTAAGTTCGGCAAAAAGAGATTTTTATTTATTTATTTATTTTTTGTGGTTTGGAACGAGAACGTGAGACACGACCCAAAAGCATACTGTATATCTCAGAGACGGAAGACAGAGAGAGCTGATCTTTCTCTTCTGCTCCACTGCTTCTTGCATTTTCCCATCAAGAAGCTTCGTTATATTATTGCTGTACGGTATTAAGAGGTAGAAGCTCATAGGTTTAGAGGCAGTTTTTTTTTGTTTTGTTTTTTTTCCCCCGCTCCTAAATGTCAGTTGGTTTACTCGAACCCGAAGCAACAAGGGGATGTCTCTCCGAAGACCTACAACTCAACCGATCACATCATCATGTAGTCTCTTTAGATCCATTCCAATCTAATAACTTTCCGCTTCCTGGCAAGCGCGGCTCTTGTTTTCTCGTGTCTATAAAACCGCCTTCCCCTTGCGCATTCCCGAGGATCGTTCCAGATTCTTCGGGTCGAACCCGAATTCCTCGCCGTTAGGCCCCCCCCCCCTCGCACCCCTCTTTCTTTGTTTTTTTTTTGCGCGCTCGTCTCTTCTGTACTTCCTGACACACCGCCTGTTCGGTGTTAACGCAGTTTTAAGAACGAGACAGTGCCGGTGCGTCTGCAGCCTAGCGCCGCTGACACCAGAGAAAGCTGAAAGCTCATCTGCATATCCACAGGGTCTGCTGCTCGCGCCCTCATGCTTTATGCATTCAGCAGCTCGCTCCATCGCTGGCGCCTAATCTCTCTCCCATGTGGAGGGAGTGGGAAGTAAAGAAATAAAAGAATCCTGCCAGTATTAAATATACAGGATGCACCTTTTCCTCTTAATCTCCGAGTTGAAAAGGACACACACATGGAGACGGGCATCGGGGGTCGATCTCGGTTTTACAGTTTAAGCCGAAATGCTAAACACGAGCATTTCATCGGGAGGAAGTTCTCATTTCTGTTACGCACATATAGACGATGACTGAACTTAAAGTCCCGCTTTAGCAAAAATGGCCTGGTTTGCTTTGCGCTGGCTTCTGCTGAGATGCAGCGCGGTGTTAGTGCCTGGCATTAATGCAGAAAAATCGGATACATAGATTTACAGCCGCCACAAGGGGCCGGGGAGCGTCTTGTCCTTAAAGGGACCTACCGAGCTCGGAAACACGCTTCTGCAAAAACAAACAAACAAAAATAATTCGATAAAACTCATTTAAAAACCCGAACTAAGCGGGTTAGTTGTACATGTGTTACAGAAGTCGGTTCCTGATTAGTTTCTCTGTCTTTTGAACTATTCGAATCTAAAAAGAAACTGAACTTTTTAAACTTTCTGTCCACATTGTCCTTCCCTCCTTCTTCCTGCCATCTTTTCATTTGTTGGTCTCCTCTTCTGTCTTTTCATCCTTCCTTCCTTGTTTACTTCCTTCTGTCCATCTCCCTCTCTTTCCTTCTTTGTACATTCTTTTCCTTCCTTCCTTCCTTCCTTCCTTCCGTCTTTCCCCTTAATGCTTTTTGCCTTTCCTTTCCTTTCTTCGCATCTCTTCTTCCTGCCTCCATCCCTTCCTTCCTTTTCTTCATTCCGTGGTTCCTACCTTCTTTTCATGTGTCCCTTCTTCTGTGTTTCCTCCTTCCTTACTTGTTTAATCTCTTCTTCCAATCTCTCTCTCTCTCTCTTACTTCTTCTCTTCCTTCCTTCCGTCTTCTTCCCTTCTTTCTGCTTTCCTCAATGGTTCCGGCCTTCTTTTCTTTTGTCTGTCCCTTCCTCTGTCTTCCTGTCCCTCCTTATTACTTATTTCCCTACTTTTGTCCATCTCCTCTTCCTGCCTCCATCACTTCCTTCCTTTCTTCACGTTTCTTTTCTAGCTTCTTTCTTTTCTTTGTGCTGCTTCATTCATTTATTCATTTCTTCTTTCTGTCTTTTATTTGCTGCATGGTTCCTGCCTTTATTACTTTTGTCTGTCCCTGATAGACAGACAGACAGACAGACAGACAGATAGATAGGTAGATAGATAGATAGATAGATAGATAGATAGATAGATAGATAGATAGATAGATAGATAGATAGATAGATAGATAGATAGATAGATCATGCATGTGTTGGTTCAGGCAGCACTGTGACTTAGTAGTATTTGCAAGTTGCCCGTAATGCAATAGGTTAACACTCCACCCGTCTTCTGCCCTACGTTCCCTGGGATAGGCTTTATCCTCACCATGATGAGCACAATAGATCCGCTATTTTGATGGATTTGCTGATTTCTGAAGATGTGGTTATAGCAAATGTGAGGGAAGGATGTCACCGCACTGCATTAGTCTAATTAACAAGAGCGAGGCTAAAGTTCTTTTTTTTTCATAAAAAGCTTCAGAATTACATAAATCCCGAGGTTTTCCTGGCTCCTACTTGGCCCTGTAATTCATTTAACCTGAAGGGAAAAGAAACCTATAAATCACCGGGACAGGACGAGCCCTACAAAAGTACGCATAATTATCGATGGTTAATCCGGTTGGTAATGCGGGGGGGAAAAAAAGATGATAATAATAAAAAGGAAAGACACTCGGCTTGTCACGTGGTCAGGACGCTGTGGGCCCGCGCATGAAGCCACACCGCTGCTGTTTAACTTTTATATCTGAAACTCCCTCTACGTTTCCACTGATTAAAAACAGTCTCGGAAGGCCTTTATAGTTAGAAGCAGACCTGGAAGCAGTAGGTGGGTCTGCTTCTCGCCTCTCGTGGTGAGAGCTATCTATTAAAGCATAATGGGCCGAAATCTGCGTGATTAAAGCTCAGGGAATAAGGGATGCAAACAAATCGACTCCTCCTCCCTAGGACAGGCGGCGTGTTTGTTCCTGTGTGTGTGTGTGTGTGTGTTTATAAAAAGAAAAAAAAGAGGATAATCTCTAGGGTGTGTAGCTGCTCACATGGGAAAGCGCGCTGCATCTTTCCAAAATTATCGAGCGGGAGGATCCTCAGACGAGCGGCTCCCTACAGGCTAATCGTTGCTTGACTGGTCTTCATTTTCTTCATTAGCTCGCACTACCATATAAGGCGAAACCAGGCTCCTGAGTCATTTCATTAGACGCTGTGTCTGGATTTCTGGATCGCTAGGAAATGGTGGGCACTGTGTGACATTAGCCGGCGAGCGTTCAGACTGGGACGCTGAAGCTGATTAGCGATGTTGCGTCTCCTGGAGGTGGACGTGCGCGGTTGAGTCGCTCGAAAAAAACTCTGAGACTTTCATGAGGACGCTTTCGGTGACGGAAAGCGCGCGTGAACTTGAAGCGTGGTCGCCATGCATCGTAAGGCCGACGCGTCCACGGTGTCGACCGCGTGAGTTGTGGGAGACATAACTGCATCATGATAGGACATCGCCGGTTTTCAGGCTCCGTGAGCTGATAATGTAATGAGATAGCAGCTTATCTCATTCTGTGATGCTATTTTAAACCTCTGTCATTACCTTAACTCATTAACTCCATCTATCTAACGCTATTAAGTTTAAGTCATGAGGTCAATGCTGTTATAACATGACGCTGCAGCGGTCACATGATCTGACAGGTTATAAAAGTAATGATAACTTTGGTTTAGCATTAAGCAATAATCTTCCCGGCGTAGCTGAAAACCCAAATACACAGTTTGAAGTCAGAAGCATGGCTACGAAATATAAGCACGTACAGAACTTTTTAAGTTGTCAGGGTTGACATGTTTATGACATCATGATGTCCGACGTATTATTACGGCTATTACGGCACTTCATGTAAAGCATTACCGGAGCATAGGCAGGGGACACACAGAGCTCCACCCCAACCTTCAGGGGAGGAACCGTGGGAATTTGGAAAGGTTAAGTACACTGTGAAACCTACTGTAGATTTGGAAGGTGGAGCGAGAGAACAAGGATTTGATAAAAGAGGATTTAAACTGAAAGGAAGATGAGGGAGATCAAGACCAGAAGGTGGCGGTAATGCAATCATCGTAAAAAACAATTCGAAGAGGCAACACCCTAGATTGTCCCAATTATGTCCGTTTTATAATATTCAAGTCTGATTATACGCTAATGGCGTCACAGCAACGTAGCGGTTTGCGCTGTCGCCTTGCACCTCCAGGGTCCGGGTTCGATTCCCATCTCTGTGTGCATGGAGTTTGCGTGTGCTTGGTGGGTTTCCTCCGGGTGCTCCGGTTTCCTCCCACAGTCCAAAGACAAGCAGATTAGGCTAATTGCCGTTCCCGAATTGCCTGTAGTGTGTGAATGAATGAGTGTGTGAGTGCATACGCCCTGTGGATAGGTTCCAGACCCCCCCCCCCCCCCCATGACCCTGAATACAAGATTATGTGGTGTAGATGACGAGTGAGTGAGCGATTATACTGTATGCACATAAGTGAAAGTGATGTAATTCAAATCCAGTTTTTGCAACAAACAAAAGAAAAATAGGTGGCCGGCTTAATACCGAGGATGGGGCGGAGTCACCAGAAGATGCCATGAACGAGTAAGAACAGAGCTACACCATGGATGCAACAGAGAAGCCAAGAACATTCCACATTGAGCGTGAACATCGTGAGATGCCGCGCAGTAACATCAGATTAGCATTAGTGTATATAGCGTTAAGATGCTAGGGTTGGATCTGAGACAAGAAGCAGATACAACTAGGAACATCCATGGAAAATATTTTAATGGAAAAAATACCCATAGATCTGGATTTGCAAATGCTAACCATATTTAATGCAACACCCCCATATATATTTATATATATATTTATATGGTAGATTTAATCAGAAATTCATAAACGGAATTCCATAATAGATATACAGATGACTTAATGCTGGAAAAGAACATATGTTACAGTGTATTAAATCTCTGTGAGCCTCCAAGGGAAAAGCACTTGGAAAAAAAAAAAAAAGGCGGGAAAGAGGGGGGAGAGGGGGGGGGGGCACACAACAAGCAACGAGGAGCAAATGTGTACGTTTTGTGTCTACCAAGAGAGGTCTTGTCAGCCAAATAATGGGGCATCAATGGGAACACGCAGCATGCTGCACCCCGATTAGCATGCTGCTAAATGTGGAGATGGTTCATGAGGGAAATCACGGGTACATGGCAGACCTATAGAGACGCACCGAGGAGCTCTAGAGGAAGGGGCAGAGGCATCTTTATTTCTCTAGTGTTGATTTACCACAATTTCAAATGAAAAAAAAAAAATAAAAAAAAATGGTGAACACTTTGGGGTTTGGCTGTCCAATTAATGGAGGGAAAATTACTTGTGTTGGCGAGAGGAGCACACACAGGGACGGAAAAGCAGCAGACTGGTTATCTAATGATAGGTGGGAGCCGACAGTGAACACACCAACATACGTCCGCTGGGAGGTAAACAGTGAAAACCGCCCTGATGGATTGTGCGGAGGCACGACACAAACACACACAGACGTTCGCGCCGCTCCTGATGGCTGTTCCGGTGGCCATTTCTGAAGCAAACTGCTTGCAAATGTGAGAAATGTCAAGTACATGCACTCGGGCTATTGTGGAGATCCATGCAGAGCCCTGGAATGGAAGGAAAAAAAGAAAAGAGGAAATATGGAGCGTTCGCCATTCGGGTGATGGGGAGAGTTAATTATACGCGCGCGCGCGCGCGACACGGCAACAGCTCAAATCCGTCAGTCCCCTGATCTCAATCATAGGAGGGGAGTTTAAAAAAAATAAATAAATAAAAAAACCCGTCAGCGAGGAAAAGAGACTGAGAGGAGCCCCTCGGCTTGGCTCGCGGCATTGAACGCTGAAAAATTATCCAGCCTCTTATAATTATCAGCACTCACCTTAATTGACTCTCTGAGTCTGCTTGCAGAGGGACGCGCCCTCGTAATAATAATGAAACACTACACAGGCTATAGACAGAGCAGAACAGCGCGCGACATCCCTAGTCGTTTAAATAGAGTCTGGTTTTCTTTTACCCTCCCTACCCCAGCTGAGGAAGAAAAAAAAAAAAAAAAGAGAAGAGAAGAGAAGAGAGGAGAAGAGAAGCAAGGAACATTTGGCAGAAGCAAATTCATCATCAGGTGTCTGGAGGTAGGGCTTTAATAGAAAAGGCAAGTCCCACTGAGCGCGCACCATGTTGCGGCCAGGCACGCATGCCCGCGAGCAGCAAGCCACTAGTCACAGTGGGCCGCCGGGCATTAGCATAATTTTATATAACACAGGCCCCCGCTCTGGAAATTTAATACATTTCAGCAGATAGCAGACCGCCATTTTGCATAATGTTTTTTTTTTTTTCCCCTTTCCTTCATCTTTCTGTCACTGAAGCATTCTCTCTCTGTGTCTCTCTACCTCTCCGAGTCATGCTCTCTCTCTCTCTCTCTCTCTCTCTCTTTTACACTCCCTCCTGATGCTGCTGCTGCTGCTGAGGCTCGTCTTCCTCGCCCGCCCCACGGTGCCCCTCGCACCAGGAGAGGGGAAGTTCATTACCTCAGCTAAATCAGAATTAGTCCCTTCATTTTGACGGGGCGAACTTCATTAGAAAGGCCCTTCCATAATCCAACGGGGAGAAGTGATGAATCTACGTGGGGCGATAATTTGCTTCACACAGCACATTCAGCCGCTTCATCCATTTTTTTTCTTTCATTCTTTTTGTTTTTTTTAATACCTCACTGCTACGCTTCTTCTTTTTTTTCTTCTTCTTCGTCTTCTCCCTTTGCTCTTTCTTTATGCGTTTTCTTTCGTACTGTATTTCTCTATCAGACCGAGAAGAACAGTGTGCTCGGAGAGAGGAAAACACCTGTATGCAATTAGCTAATGGCACGGAGCGCGAGGCAGGACGGAGGAAGAAGGAAAGCAGACTGAGCGGACGCGTCTCTACTAAACCTTAAAAAAAAAAAAAAATGACGCATTAAAGAAAAAACGTTTAACATTAAAGATAAGACAGGACGAAAGGGTTGATCGTACTAAAGTTGCACAACAACACGAGTGGAAAAAAAAAGAAAACGGCATCGTATTATTAGCGTGAGTGATAACTAGCATGTTATTACCTTCCATGCAAACCGTAACTAAGGAATGCATGAAACCCGAGCCGCTGGAATGGAATACATCATTGCGGAGTGAGCTGTGGATGTGGGGTCAGCGAAATTTGCCTGCGGATCCAATGGGCACTTAAAGAAATTGACTGTAGCGCGGATAAACATGACCGTGGCTTGGTTAGCAAAAACTTCAAACGTGGTGAGCAAAAGATCAGCATTTCGTTTCATTAAAAGGTTCTTCTGATATTAACATTCAATTATGCTAGTTCCCGAATCTTTAGCGAAACGCGCGGCCCCATCTTATCTGACAGCTTGTTCTTCTTGTCCTTTCTCAGTCCCGCTTTTACACCCCTACGGTACGACTAAATGGAAATGTGAAGTGGCGCCCCCTGCTGGCGCGGCCCACTGTGTCCCTCCTCACGGAATCCACGCAGGAGCGCCAGTCTAATTTTGGCCGGTGCCAGCTCTCTCCTGGACCCCCAATTACCCTAGAGCGGCTCCGCGTGCTGCCGACATCTGCTTCGCCGGAGCTTCTGCGGCCCATTTATATTCCAGCTCATCTACATGGATATTGAAGATAATAATAAACGAACAGGGAGGAATAAGATGCGGCGGCGCAGGGCTGTGTTTCAAACAGGCTCGCGCTGGCGCTGCCCGCCTAGGATGCTCGTTGCCATAGTTTCCATGATTTGAAAAGGCGAGGGCGACCAATCAAACACGGAAGCAGGACACAATCAGGGGAGAAATCAGATTGTTGTGGAGCACGACAAATGAATTAAAAGGCAAGGAGGATCAGGGCCTTTGAGATTGCACCCAGAGCCTCAAACAGCTGAACGTGCTCCTCTCGTGCCAAAAGCACAAAGACCTTCTGCCTCGACAATACAGCATGGGTCTAGAAACAATGCATGGATGGTGTTTTTATTATAATAATAACAACAATAATAACAAATAATAATGGCATAAATAAAGCTATTAGACAGCAATGTGTATATTTTAATATCATCAAATATGTCATTAAAAAAACAACAACAAAAAAAAAAACAAGCAAAGTATATTTCCAGGATGAATCTATTAGTGGAGGTTTAAAGAACGGCAGCATTTTGTGCTTGACCTACTTCAGCACATTGAAGGTGTGATGATTAACTGATGAGTTGACTCAAGTGTGCAGCAGCAGTGAGGAACGCTGCTTCACTCGCCGAAAATAACAATGAACAGAAATAATAAAAAATGTGTGAGACACTCACAGCTGTATGTACAGTACAGAGTTCAGCGGTGATGGATAAAAGTTAATGTTATTGCTCGCACACTGATTAATGTGATGCTGATGTGTTCACACTAACCTTTAAAAGAATTCTGTAAGAAAATAATGCAGAGGGTAGACAAAAAACAACAACACCAACAATAACAATAATAATAATAATAATAATAATAATATAATAAATAATAATAATAACAATAACATCCTGATTGAGAGACGGCTGATCCATTTGAAACAGTGACGAGAGGCTGTTTAGAGATTTAACCATTCAACTTCTACAGTCACGTAAACGGTCAAACTTGATAAATAAACTCAAACAAAAATAAAGTAACATTAAATAAATTATATTTTTTATATTTTTTTTTTCCATTTTTTCAATTTCTTTTCGTGGACGTTACATAAAAATCTATAAAATGTACTGTGCTTTACGCCTCTCTAAGACTGATTTGCTAGCAGTTCATTAGCAAAAACTATACAGACTAAGTGGCCACTTTAATAGGTACACCAGGTCAACCGCTCGTTAATGCAAATCTCTAATCAGCCGATCACACGGCAATGCTGAAATCTGAATTTGAATTTCGATTCGATCGAGATGATCTGCTGAAGTTCAGCCCGAGCATCGGAATGTACAGAAATTGACTTGGCTGTGGTTGGGCTAGTCCCAGTATTTCCAAAGCTGCTGCTCAACTGGGATTTTAACAGATAACATATAGTTATAGTTGTTGTTACATGTATGTAGCACCCTGGTCCTGGGGGAACGTTGTTTTGTTTCACTGTGTACTAACTGTATATGGTTGGAATGACAATAAAAGCCTACTTGACTTGACTTGACTTGGATTTACAGTGAATTATCAGAAAAAAAGAAAAAAAAATTATATATATATATATATATCCAGTGAGCTTCAATTCTCTGGGTGAAAACTCCTTATTATTATTTTTATTTTTATTATTTTTTTATTTTTATTTCAGACGTCAGACAAGAACGACCAGACCGATCCGAGCTGGTATAAACGCAACAGTAACTCAAATAACTCAAACAATGCCAATCCTTGAAGCGGATGGACTACAGGGACGGAAGACCACACCGGGTGCCTCTTCTGTGGCTGAGAACAGAAAAACTGAGGCCGAATCCATGCCATGAAGAACTAACACGGTTCTGAAACCAAAATGGGTCCGACCCAGTACCGGTCCCTGTGGAGGGCGACAGTACACAGTACTGTATATTGCGACATATATCACGTACTGGATGTACTGCACGTGAAGTCACCTTGGTCTGTCTAAATTAAAGAAAGATGAAATCATTAATTAGGCTTTCAGTTGAACAGCGCTCTAAATCATGAACTGTGATTTAACGATCATTAAATTAACTTCGCTTATATTCATTCACAAGATGAGTTGTTTTTTTTTTTATGTTTTGCTTCATCTTGTATTCTCATTAGCGATGTAAAACCTGTCAACTGTTTTTTTTTTTTTTTTTTTTAAACAGTGGCACTTTGTGACACAAATGATAGAGCAATCGAATTGTCCGGGGATGAGAACCCTGGCGCTCTTCATCATCGCAGCAAGTGGGACAGCCATGATTAAAACACGGTGTCAACATGACTGACGGCTTCTTCGAGAGCTCGCCGAGATGACAGTCGCGGCGGTATCGGGAGAGCGCTGCTTCATCTACGTCGAACTTCACAAACGCAATCAGACTAAACAAACTTCCCTCAACACGACTCGCGAAGCTTACAAGAAAAAAAAAAAAGAAAAAACACAAAAAAAAATCTTAAGATGCCTGCCAAAGGCGGAAAATTTCAACAGTAAAAAGCACATAAAGGTAAGGGAGGAGTCGTTCCCATGGGTGTGTGTAGAGAACAAGATTCTCATTTTGCTGCACCAGGTTCTGAAGTGTTTGATGCTAACAGTGCGGGTTTATTCACTTCCTGTCTCTCTGAGGAGCGGAGTCGTGTCGTACAGGTAGGGTTACTCGCGGAACAGCACACTTATCTCTGCACACTCTCGACATTTGTCAACAGCTAGCGGAAAGGGAATCGACGTGCGAAATGGTAGGTGTGAGAAAGGCAATTTAATATTAGTCATGTTGCTTTTGCGATTCAGTTTTTTTGTTTTTCCACCTTCATCCGTGCGGAGATGCATCGTCACTAAGACAAGGTTGTGGACGGAACACAAGTTGTGGACGCAATCTCCCGTTTTTTGACGGAGGTGTCTCTGGGATGAGAAGTTCTTGTATGAGAATTTTGTTTCATCTGTTTTTTTTTTTTTTTTTTTTTTTGGATAGAAGTCAGAGACCCGAACGCACTGACAGGGGGCCCCTGAGGGCGCTTGTCTTCACCTCTGAATCAGAAGACGAACATATCGGGTTCCCTTAGTGCTCGGTACACAAATGCACTCACAATCAAAAAAAAAAAAACTTACAACCACAACCCCCTTTCAAAGAAGAGATAGAAAGACAAAGGTAGAAGGAGTCAAATCCAGGTACAGAAGAAAAGCATAAAAACAGAATAATTCCCTCGCCTAGCCTGCGCATTCGGCTCCGCAGGAACAGCTGACAACCCCGATCCTGCAGATTTCCACCCCCAAAGGTCTGTCACACTGCCATCACTGCTGCTACCGCCTTGTCCCTGGAGACAAAAAAAAAACCTCGCCACCCGCCATCACACCAAATCATAGTCCTCCTCCATAGGGGTGTAACGGTCTTGAGTCGTGTCCCATTACCACGTCTGTTAAGGTGGATTTAAAGGGTGCAAGTTTCTCCCTTCACCCTCTCACCTGCCGAATCTGGCGGGAACGCTCATTGGTTAAGGGTGAACGAGAGGGGAAAAGAACCAGCCAGGAACACTAAAGGGGGGCCGGGGGGGGTGAACAACAGGGTGGTGTGCATCGGTTAATTTAATCGGGGTGCACAGCTGCACAAACAGGGGTATCGTGGAATTTCTGTCTGCTGGTAAAATTGACCGTGCATGAATGGCTCCATTTTCCTCACTGGGACAGGCCATTTTCCATATGTCCCAGTGAACTGTTGGAGCCGCTGGCCATTTTTATATTCTTTCCCCTTTTCTTTTTAACCACCTCACACCACTACCGTATACAAAGTGTGTAGGAAAACTAAAGAGATCATGCGATGCACTCTTTTGTTCAACACAAAGCTCCTGCCCCTGCTGCTAGGGAAAAATAACAAAACAACGGAAAAAAAAAAAAAAAAAAAACCCTCTGACCTACTGACCAACTTGTTAAATCTAAAAGGTTGCAAGAAAACACAACATGAAACAATAACAATTCGAAGAATGAAGCAGTCCTGACATCTTGAACCCACATGACTGGAGGATGGACTACTCTCAGTGTGAAGAGAGCAGCTTTTAAAGTTATATCTACGCTCAACTCCTCTGCTCACATCTTCTTCTTTTTTTTTTCCAACTGGCAGAGACTCCCTCTAGCCATTTGGAAGGATTAGAACCGAGACGAGAGAGTGGAACGGCGGGGAAAAAAAAAAGAAAACTTTTCAATTTTTGAGTGATTATGTGATGTTTGAGTATAAGCTCCTTCATACTGCATTAACCAATTGTCTATAATGACCATTGCCCAAACTTTCCAAATCCGTCTCACTACTCTACCACAAAGCTTGCCATGATATTCCCCTTATCATGCTATGGAAGCTTGACAATGGGAGCTCTTGCGTCTTCGCTTCATTTGAATGCTTCTCGTGGTATATTTTCCTCCCAAAACGTTAGAAATATTTAAAAATATATATCCTTTTTCAAGGAAGACAAACCTAGAAGGCATAAAGTAACCTGGAAGCCTGGCATAGTGAATTAAAAAGGACAGGTGGAGGAAGAGAGAGGGAGCCTGATAGCCTGGGGCTGGCGAAGGATGCGGTAAACTGAGCAAATGAAAAACTCTGGCCAGTTTACTAAATGGATTGTGTTGCTTTACAAAAAGCACTTTGTAAAATGATACCGAGGTGAAAGAGGAATAAGCGTCAGAAATATCCAAGACAACACACCAAGGACACACCGAACTACCCCTCCGCCCCCCATTTCGGCTATCTTCGCTGGCCAAGGCTCCAAGGTCGCACTAGTCCAAGCCAGACTTTCCTCTGGATCCGTTTCCTCTCTCCAGGGGACGCCGGACTCGTGATTCAGTGCTTCACGTTAAGAGCAATTCACCTGCCTCCAATATCTCAGTGGTATGCTATCCTCCTGGGAAGGAGGGGGAGCCAGTCAGAGCATGAGCAGGGGGAAAAAAGAAAAAAAAAGTTTCCACATATGGTTAAGTCAAGCTGCTTGGAGGATACTGAGCGTCTGCTGCAGGGAGAGCAGCTCCTAAAAGGCCCAGCTGGTACTTGGAAAAAGGCCTTCTGCATTACTACACCTCAGCGCCTGCCTCACCTCCCGTTTGGAGCTGCTGTTGGCCAACTCTTGCCAGCCATTTTAGATTCCTACCCCTCCCTCTTCGGACCCCCATTTTGCCATCCCTTCCCCTTTCCCTGTACTTCCACAGGTTCTGGATCCAATTGAACATTTGGTCTTCCACTGCTGCTTAATCAAATTCCTCCATCTGGCCCCCTTATCCCTGCGGAACAGGGGAAGGTGCAGCCGGATCCCTGGTCCAAGTGCATATTGGGAGGGAGGGAGGGTGGGAGGGAAAGAGGATAGGGCCAGGGACTGCCTACCTAACTTACCCATGCTGGTCAACAAGACCAGGTGGTGAGCCAGTCTAAAACCTTTCTTGTACCCGTCATAATCAATGTAGCATAGTGTAATTATTTAGTAACTAATGAAAGCATTAGCGTCTCACCGGTGCACCAGACAGCATTTGCCACAGGTATGAATGAGAGGGGGAAGAAAAAAAAAAAAAAAACGAAACAGCCTGGGTGCTTGAAGCCTCGTCTGCTATTCTTGCGGGGGTTACCAAATTGAGAGAAAAAACACGTCACCCTAAATTGAAACGTCTGAGCTCCTTGATCAGAACACCTGTGAAAGCGCAGGATTTGCTTCCTGCCTGCAACATCAATCATCAATCTTTTCCCAGCAAAAAGCACAGCATGATGACTAAGCCTATTCTCACATCACCAGCGTAGCGCACGGCATCAGACATTTTGTTGTTGTAGAACAGCTATCCTCTCCATCGCCAGGTGGCAAAACATGTGTCAAATAATTAAACTGGTTTTACGGAACAGGACAACAAATGCAATGCAATTTGTTTCTTATCTTTCATTGGCCCATAGCAGAAGCACATGTGAGAGAGAGTAATTAATCAAACCACTGGAATATGTGAGCAGCAATTTCCACTTAATGGCACTTACAGGTATTGGGTCCCTGAAGTTGGCCATTTCGGCTCTGAAATGAGGATTCATTTTCCTCTTTATGGTTCTGACAATAAAATTGAGCAAGCACATTAAACAATATCCATTTCGCTGGATTCTGATAATGGCCAGCTGATGTGACTGTGACTGGGCACGAGGTACACTGTACATCAAACCACAACATGGCCAAAGATCCACAGGCAGACAGACATATTCATATTTATGAAGCGATACTATGGATATGTTTGATCCCTTTCTGATCTTTTTTTTCTTTTTCTCTCTCTCTCTAATGATCCCAGTGGTAGAGTAGTTGTCCCTACTACAGTAAATTAAGACTTACTTGTGAATTCCTAGCTCTGATTGGTCAAAATCGGCCCTGTAGAAGACAAAAAAAGTGCTGCTACTTAACAAAAAAAAGTCTCCAGTGTCCAACATTTTAGTATAAGAGGTTCAAAATACATTGGGATATACTGTTATACTGTGGGAAATAATCGCCTTCAAGCTGGCAACATTCACACCAAACAACTTCCTTAATTTGCTTGATGGTAATTTCATGTCCTAGTAGAACTTAAGCACAACTAATGAGCACCATGGTTCACCATCGTTCATGGCTTTCGGATAAATTCACCTTGGGAAGCCGGATCACTATCCAACCGAGCCAATATCATACAGTATGTAAGCCAAGCCAACCTAGCCAATATCCCTATCTGCAATTCTGAGCAAAAATACAATTTAAGCTCTTCTCAGTTCGTGTGTTATGGATGAGTTTTCAGGATACAAATTACACCTTAAGGACCACAAACATTCTTGGTTTGAAAAACATCAAATAAAATCATTGGATCATCCTACAGTATTTAGCATAAAAAGTGGGCTTAGTGGCTATTCCAGGGGATGCCATGAATGGGGTGGCCTCAACTCTTTACAGGGCACAGATCCCTGACACATCATGGAGACGACTCAGAAATGCCAACCAGCCCACGATGCGAGGCTCATGGGAGGGTTGCCTGTGTGGGGAGGACATGCAGACATACCAGCGGCAGGATTCAAACCCCCAACCCTCATGGTGCAAGGCAACTGTCCTCCCCCTGGATACAAACAAGCAAGCACGAATGAAAAGTCATAATGAGAAACATTCTTAGTGGTTCAACTTTTCACTTTAGCGTGCAGGAAGTGCGCGGTGATGAGCCTCACCAGCCCGAATTCAAAACACAACACCAGATCCTTGATGAGTGGAAGTCCATTTCCCCCACTGCTGCTCTAACCACAGAGCTCCCAGTCGTCCAGACAGAGACATAGAGCATATCACTCTCTGCTTTTAGTGGCACTGCGGCCTAGCCTTAATGGCACCCATGTCCTCTTAAAGCTTTATTCCCCCCCTCCCGGTTTCCTTCTAAAGAGCCCCTAAGAAGCTTCTGGTTTCAGTAATTCCGCCAGGATCCAGACAGCAAAACAAGAAACAATCAATCGCTCCTTCTCTCCTTCTCTCTCGGAACTTATAATGTAAGTCTTACATAACTACTTAGCTAATGATCTCGCTCTGAATCCATATTATGAACACAACTAGATTTTCAATAAGTGCGAGAGGTGTTCAAGTCAAACTGGGACTTTTGATCAGATCATAGTTATGAGAGTAAAAACTCCCTTTATTTCTCTATATAATCCCCTGCTACACTAACGCACTTATCCCAGAGTTTCACTAGAGCTTGGATACCAACAAGATAGAAAGTTTTCTCAGTGCACCAGATCGGACTGCCTCGTTCTCGTCTGAAACGCTGGCCTCCCAGGAACTCCTTTAATGCAGCAAACACGTGGAAGTGGCTTGGTGCGAGGACAGATGTGACTCTTCCGTAAGTTTGCGAGACGGTATCCATCGATTTCCAAGGATCCGAATGTTCACGGGAACGACTGCACTGGGCTCTGAGCCACCTCAGTCCGGATTCGCCTTCTTTAAAACCGTTTACACCAAATGTTCTACTGCAGCTCAGAGTCTCATCACCGTCCTGTGCTTGAAGGCTTCTGTAAATGTCGATCTGTTTTTACGCCTTCATTCACGTGAAACGTCATCACAAGTCCCTGTTCGACTTGAACACTTCTAATAGTATTACTGTTACTGTTTCCTGAATGATATGTATATATATATATATACAGTATATAAAACCCAAGCCGTCATGAACAGGTCACCTCTAAATAATTGAACGATGATGCTTTTGTTATCAAATCTTTTCCGGATCATGTGCTTCAGTGACTTCAGAGAGAGGTAAAGATGGGAGGAGATGCAGGCAGCAGGAGAAATAAATAGTGAGCAGAATTCACACAGGGTCCAAACACACACACACACACATCCACACTAACACATGCGCACCACTCACACATGCTGTGTGTAAGTGTGTGAGTGTGTGCACGAGTCCCAAGGCAACAAAGATGCATCTCTTCTGCATTTGGCCCCCTTATGGGCTCCAATCTTTCCCTCTGTGTCGCCAAGCCAACCCTTTTATTCTCCCCAGCACTCTTTCCTCCTCTCTCTCTCTCTGGGGTTTAAATACTTCACTCTCTGATGGCTGGATTTTCTTAGGCGCATCTTCTGCTTCATAAGAAAAGCAAATAGCTTTTGAAATATTTTTGTACCTGCACTTTTGTGTTAAATTTAATGTTTACTTCACAGTACCTAAAAGAAATCAAATAAATAAAACGCTCTCTACATGTTTAAACACACACACTCACATACTACGGTATGTTCCCCTTGCACGTCAAACAGTCCGCACATGCTTAATGCTTTCTTAAAGATAACGGAGCATCGTGATGAATTCGTCATCGCGTCGTATCAAAAACTCATTTGGTTGAGGAGCAAGATTCCGCTAAGAAGGAGACAAAATAAAAGGTCAAATTCAATTGCCTTTGCTGCTGGCCAAGCCGTACCCAATGACGCGCAATAATCTAATACATGATGTTATCACAATATCAGCGAATCCTACGGCAACTGCAAATAATGACACAATATTCCATCTCTCAGAGGACTCGGAGCACTCCTTTCCTCTAAATGAGTTCGGTTGTTTGTCTTTGTGCCTTGTGACTGCTCCTGCTAAAGACGTGCTGCTCCAAAAATAAAGCGGCCAGGGACAGGAGGGATCATCGAATCGTACGAGCGTGGGTCTCGCGGCCGCCAATGAGGGAGGGAGGCGCTCACACGTCGCTCGCGCACAAATAACGGCGACGCTGGAAATAGCGAAGGTTTAAATAACCCTTACTAAAAGTATTTGATTAGAACATCTCTCGACATAGACCCGAGGAATTTAAGGGTTTGGTCGCAAGACAATGTGGGGGGGAATAAATGACATGTACAGATGATCGTGTGATGGCATGGACCATGAAAGACACACAAAAGAAGAGAAAAAGTCCAAACTTAAGACAGAAAGAGAGAACAAGAAAGAAGATGGAGAAACTCCCTCTCTTTCACTCTCTCGCTCTCTCTCTCCCCCTCCTTCTTCCATTCCTCTGCTCCCCCAGGAGACTTCCCTTGATGCCAAGCATTCATCATCTAGCCTCTAATATCAGTTATTCAGTGGCTCCTCTGCTTACAGCAGAATTAATTTGGGCTTTAATTACTCTCATCGGTGGAATGCTGATGAGGGAGGGAGAGGAAGCAGCCTGGGACGCCGCTCATTCCGCCGCCTTCATTCAGGACTCAATTCCAGCAGGACCCAGACGCTGGCAAACAACCGGCAGGCCAGCCAGGAGCGCCACACCGGGACCCGCTGCCGCAGAGACGGGGGGATGGGGGGAAGAGAGAGACAGGGAGAGAGAGAGAGAGAGAGGCAGAAATAGATGGAGGAGAGAATGAGAGAGAGAGAGAGAGAGATGGATGGATGGAGAGCGAGGCGGCAAGACAGGGATGAGGGGAAAACTGAAAAGGGTGTAGAGTGATACAGAGCATGAAGGGATGAAGAAAAGATCAAGTGAGGAAGAAGAAGATGATGAAAGACACAGTGATCAAGTGACAAGGAGGTAGAGCGAGACAAAAGCCTAAAGAGAGCTAAACGCCTATAGAAATCTGCTTTTATATAAATATATATATATATAATGCATTCAAATTTTTAAAAATGTACTACAAAAATAGCTACAAAAACTATCGATCTTTATTAAAAAACTAATTGTTAAAGGATTTCAAATATTTTAAAAACTGTCTACAACAATTTTATTAAATAATCTTTTATTATTTCTATTACTTAATTATCATAAAATATTTTAAAAAGTCTTAACACAGAATAACTGCAAAAAATTTTGGTTGAAATAAATAAATGAAGAAAGAAAGAAACAAATAAATAATTTGTAAAACTTTGAATAAAACAGGAAAAAATATTTTCAACAGATCAAAAAAAAAAACTAGAAATTCTATTTGTTTATAAACTGAAAAAAAGGTTTTAATATGAAACTTCAATTTATTTTGATCTTCAAAAATCAATTTATTTTACAAAAAAAAAAAATGTATGATTTACAAAATATCCCCAAAGTTTATTTTTATTTATTTAAATATCTGTAGACATTCTAAGAGAAAATGTCTATAAAAATCTATCATTTTTATTTATTTAAAATAAACGTGTAAATATTTTCGTATGAAACGTCAACAAGAAAAATCTATTACTTTTTTATTTATTTAAAGTTTGAACCGAATCCATTAAAAGTTACACTGCAAAATCCCCCAAGATTTCATTTTCCATTAAAAAGATAAGATATTGCCTATATTTTAGAAGATTGTTATGATGCAGTATTGATATAATACGATCATAAACTGCACTGCTATTATGTTCACACGTGTTGGATGGAGATCATCGTTATACATTGTGCAACACGTCTAACCTCGCGAGCGTCACGCGCTGGCTTTGAGAACGAGCAGAACGGGAGGAAAAAGCAGCACTTGGGTTTTTCCTAAACCCTCTGCCACGCTTATGGAATGCAGCATATTGGCTAAGGATTGTGATTGATTGGCCGAGTCTGCCATAGCGATTCGTTTGATTAAATGGAACCACGGGACTCCCGTCCAAGTCTTAATGAAGCAGCCATCGAAAAGCTGGCGGAAAAAAAAAAAAAAAAAAGTCAGGAGGCGAGCCAGGAAGCCTACTGCTCGAGCCGGAATGGGAAATGAGTTGCGGGCGCCTCTCGACTGCAGGACGGAGTCACGCAGGACACTCAAGTGCGGCCACGATCGGCCGCTTTCGCAGTCCAAGTACACGGTCTGCAGTGGAACGTGCTGTAATTGGCAAAAAGCGAGAGGTCATTATTAAGAGCGATTTAAAGTGTACAGTAAAAGTACAAGATGAGCCAGCGCCGGATAATAAGCATAGAGACAAAAGTTCTGAATGTGTCAGTGATAATAGCAGTGAAGTTTTCCACAAACGGTCAGAAACACGTGATGTAAAGGTAGGACAAAAACTCTCTCAATTCTATCTTAAAAGTTAAACAATGGTCTTGCTCAAGGGCCCAACAGGGACAACTTGAACCTGGTACCTTCCAAGCCATAGTCCAAAGTCTTAATCCCTAACCCTTATCACCCCAGTCCCACCCTTGCCCATGCAGACCAAAGCAAGCCCATCTAGTCTAGCTGATAAAAAAAACAAAGAAAGACACCAGAACACTCAGTGCAACACAGCTCACTGTGTTCACAACCCAGCTCACTGTGTTCACAACCCAGCAGGCAAATAGTTCAAGGTTGTTGGGATCCAAATTCCCTAGAACCCAATGCAACCAAGCAGTCATGGGATGCACCGGACAAATAAGTCCGATCCATGAAGGCAGACCCCACAACCCAGAGTACCCAAAGGATCCATTGCCCAAGTCCTGGTGCCAGACACCACAGCATACCTCCAGCGGTCCTGTGGAGCTCAGATCTGGCGCAGTGGCACATGGGGAACCGAAAACCTACAGTAGGTGGTTTTAAGTGCATTATTACTGTAATATTAGTTCTTATTAGTTCTCAGTCCTCATTGGTAAAAAAAATGTTGATTCATTTAGTATAAACAGTATCTCAATCAACACCTTCTGACCAATCAGAACTGAGAATTTATTAAAAAACTAATGTCACACATGTTGGTCGTACAGTATACATAGCCAGCTGGGACATACTGTACATCAGAGACGTCTCCAATGAGACAAATTTGTCCATGATATATATCAGTCTAAATGGAATGAAACATGTCCTAACTCCAGCCCTAATTCGCATCGCTTCAATTTGTCGGCCTAAAAGGCTCGCGAGCAGGAAAAAAGGTTCCACTTCACATCTGGAAAAAAACGTGCCTTGTTTTTTTTTTTCTTTTTTCCTTTTCATCCCAGAGCCCGAACATTTGTGTTAATGGTAACACGAGTATTGACTGTGTAATTATGTGGAGCACCGTCTCTACTGGGAGAGCGGGCGGATATCAGAATAACACTGCCATAATTAATGTATGCCAATACTGCATGAGAGAGGAGGCACTGAGAAAGCAAGAAAGAAAAAACAAAAAAACAACTGGACTGAAATTAATAATCACAAGGACTTGCGTGGAGTCAGTCACACATACACACACACACACACATGAAAGTGTAAACATGAAACTAGATTACGTTGCTCAAGAGCTAAGAGAGGACACATGAGGAGATAAAGACGCGCGTTGGACGCTAATCATGCCGATGCAGAACCAGGCGTAGCTGAGGTGTACATCCATATTAACGCCTGGTGTGTTTGGTCGAGGGTTAACAAGACTGTAATCCTGCACTGTGAGATGATGGAGAGGAGTTCTTTCTTTCTTTCTTTCTTTTTTTTTTTTTCTTTTCAAATCTTTTTTCAAACTTCTTTGCCTGAAGTATCCACGGGCGGTGCTGATATCTGCAAACACACACTAAAATTTTACAAGAATAAACTGTAAATTCATGATGGAGAGGCAAACAAGGTCAAGAGTCATTTCGCCCACAGCGCTTTCTCTATCTGTCTCTCTCTTTCGCGCGCGCGCGCGCGCACACACACACACACACACACACACATGTGCGCGCACTCACACAGATCGTGAAGGAGCTGTTAGCTGTTCCGAGGAGGTCACGCGAGGAGACGTGATCCTCGAGCGGGGGTGTGCGCGCGGCCCTCGCGCAGGTGGAGAGGCGCTCGCAGGCAGCCGCTTTGGCTTCGACTCACGCGAGCCTCTGACAGTAATGAGCTTGTGGGTCATCACTGCTTCGCACATTAATATTTCTTAATGATAATAATCATTACGCCAGACGCATCTTTTCTCAATGTGAAAGTGAGCGTGCGCGCGCGCGCCTTCGTGCGTGTTCGAAAGCGGGGAAGGGGAGAGGGGGCGGGGCGGGGGGGGGGGGGGGGGGGAGGGTAGAACGCTGGCAAAAAAAAAAAGTGCCAGGGAGGCAGTGTCATTAAGACAAAAACAGCAGATAGTGTGTGTGTGTGAGAGAGACAATAGCTATCATCATTAATGGGATCAAACAGCAATTAACACCTCTTAGTTGTTAAAAAATGGAAATGCTGAGCGTGCGTTTGGCCTTTAGCCTCGGATGTTGTAGTAACATTTTTCCGGCGATTTCCCCTCGCGCAGGCGCTATTGCTTTCTTGGGAATCGCACTCTCGAGCCGCTATTCTACTCTAAAGTTACTGTCCTTAGACCACAACGTCTCGCAAATCAACTTTCAACTTCTGAGCAATCCTAGCGTACATTCACCGCATTAAAGACACTCTCACTTTCATTCCTTCATCATCATCGTCGTCGTCGTCGTCGTTTCAGCATCGTTCCGAGAATCCCGTCGGCCGGTCGTCGCAGCGAAGCCGGATCCAGTCGCGTCTCCTTTCGCGGCAAAAAAAAAAAAAAAAAAAACCTTTCGGCTCATTTAATACAACTGTCAGAGCCGGCATATCACAGTCCATTATCTGTCCTGTCCACATTCATTATTGAAGCTAATGATCTGTTGTCCTCCATGCACCTCATTGAAGGGGGACTACATTAGAAGTCGCTCAGTAAGTTAATTAGTAATTATAAACCTTAAGGATTAATCAGAGCGAGAGCGGCTTAAGGTTTGCGTCTCCGATCCAGAGATGTCGGGGGAAGGGAAGGGAGATGGAACGACAGTGGAGACAAAGGACGAGAAATGAGACGAGAGTTTGACGACCACTTTTAGGTTTAAAAAAAAAAAAAATTAATAAATAAATGTCGACCGTGAAATGTACTTTTTCTAATTTGAGTAATTAATGTGTCTATTGAAAAAAAAAAAAAAATAGGCACTTTTCCTTCAACCCACTCTAAAGAGAAGAAACTCCTCACAAGCACCAGGCAACACCCTTGTGCACTGTTCCGAATCCCGTATTCAATCCAATTCAAGAAACTAGCATTGATAGAAACGCGCACGCTGACATGAATCCGAGGCATCAACGACTGATGCAACCGCGCACCCATAAGGACAAACCTTTCACATCTGCCTGCACTGGAATTAATAACATGATGCAAACTCTGCCTCTGCCTTACAGCCATGTCCAGCGCTAAAATCACTTACACCTCGGCGCTGTTTAATCTGCGAGTCCGATTGGTCAGAAGGTGTTGATTCGCCTTCTATAAGGAGAACTGACAGCGATTCTGGCTGCGAGGCAGATCACAGGGTTTATATTAATGCGCTCGCTGGATGCTAACGTTTCTAGAGGAATGCATTTTAGAGTGGCTCATTCACAGAGGCCAAAACTGATTTAAAAAACTTTTTATTTAAAAAAAAAAAAAAGTTTTCTGCAAAGTTTTCTTCCAGAAGACTTTGTGCTTTATGGTTTCTCTGGTACATTGATCAGGAAGGGCCCTTAATGTAAAATAACAGGATGGTAACAGTAAGTCCAACAGCATTACGCAACCTCATCAATTAATATCTACCTATAGCTGCACACCTCCACATCTTTAATATCTTAAGTAACGTTTTTTTTTCTCCTGATATGTATGATCATTGTTAGGTGTAACGCGTTACAAAGTTGACTCGCGGTGAGAAGCGGTGTTACGCGCGAGTGACCACATGACGTCCCGCGAAGTTCTGCAAGGTCTGTGAAGACAGACGTGCGGAACGATGGAAACGCCAAAACTCGCGGTGAATCATGATGAATCGTACTAACGGCCACCGCGCGAAACCGCGTTGGTGAAATAGGGGTATTAGTAGTGAAGAGATTACGGGCCAAACTTCGCTGAGTGATGATGGTAGAATAATTATAAAGGTCTTGACTAAAACAACATGCGTGAGGAAGCACAAAGGAGTTTTCATTTTCTGCAATGGAAAAGTACTCGAACTAGTTACTTTATCAGAAAGTAATGCTGTAATGTAACTGATTACTTTTTAATGACAGTAATTTTGTAATGTAATTATTTACTTTAAAAAGTTAAAAACCTTAAGGTTTAAGGTCTTAACAAGATTTTATAACATTCATAGATTATTTTCTTATTCATGTGCCTATCTAGTCTTTTTATGCGTTTTAAGGGACAAAGACTACGGATCCAGACAGTACAGTACAGTGGGACCTCGGCTTATCGAGTCCCCTCTCTTAGAAATGAAAATTTTGCAAGAAATTTGCCTTGTCATGCGAGCGACCAAACCCGAGCTAAGTTGCGCGTGCGTCCGGGGGCTGGAACGGATTGTCAGCATTTACACTATTTCCTATGGGAAAATGCGTTTTGCAAAACGTGTTTTTTTTTTTTTCGCCTTCAGAACTCGCCACTGAATCAGATTAAATCACACGCCGGGGTACGGCTGTGCACTCAAACTTTTTAAAGGGAAGTAAACTTCTTAACAAGATACAATGCAAAGTGTGAGTGAGATTAAGTATATTTGTGTTGTGAGGTTAAAAATAAGATGAGGAAATGGACAAGTATAGCCAAGACAGTCGGAAATGACAGTAATAAGGACGGTAATAATAGCCAGGAGACAAACATACAGTAATAATCACTTAAAACGGCTATTGTTTAGAGGGGAATGGGTGGAGGCTAAACCTTTAACAGATAATTTTTTTCTCCAGGTTGGTCAGCTGATATGAGGTCATATGCAGGAATTCAACTAGATATGTCATTAGAGTGAAGATAAGCGTGAAAATAAAATAAAAAATAAAATAACGATGCTTTCATTCATTCAAGCTGGATTTTTCCTTTCAGTGACAACAAACTTCATCGAATCACCCGACAACGCCGCTACGATTTGCTTCATGTCAAGGTCTAACCTGACTGTCTACCCCTTTGCATTATGACTATCAGGTAGTTCAAAAGGATATAAATAAATAGCAGCACTCTGGCTGGGGACCGGGGCAGACTCGGCGGCTGGCCGTTGGCCCGAAGCACCTGAAACCTATTAGAGAGCTTTGGAACATTCTACAGGGTTCCACCGCTGCGGCCAGAGGGCATCGTAAAGGTCTTCGCAGGAGAGAGCTGCGCTAATCAGCAGCCCGTTCTCCGGCTGACCCAGGGGGGGGGTGGGCAAGGTGAAAAACAAGAAGAAGTTGGTCACGTTAAAGGCAAAAATCTCTCGGTGAAACTGTCTCACTGTTGATGTGAAAAGAAAAAAAAAGAAAGAAAAAAAAAAACACCTGTCTTGGGGACGAGGAGGCCTTTAAAAGCCCCTGATTATTACTGTTTAGTCATATCTAGAGTATTTAATTGACCTGGAGTCATGCATGGCATTATAAAAGTCTTCTCAAGCACTACTTTTCTCTTTAACAAGCTCGATTCGACATGGCAGGTCACCGAGCTCATTTGCTTTAGCTTAAGACAGAAATCCGTGATATTCATAAGTTTACTACGAGTTCAACGTCTACAGCGTGTGAGGAATAAAACAGTCAGCGGAAAAACAATAATCCGTGACGATGCAAAGATGTAAAGAGGCGGCATGAAAGCTGATTGTTTTCCCGTGCTGTGGCGCTTTACTCCTTTTATACCACGTCAATTTGCCAGTTTATTTAGGAACGACTCATCCGTTTAATGTTCATGCAACTCGTGTTACCGTGCGATCGCAAGCCATCATGGCCTTCAAAGTCACCATGACGCCTATCGACATGCGGTCGCGCTTCTGAAACATCCCGGCCGAATGTGTGCTTGGTGCATATTTGCTCCGCCGTATTTGTATTGGACGTGTCGTGGCGTGTCTGTGTTTGTGTCATGTGTGTTGCATGTGTGCATCTGTGTTTGTGTATTACAGTGTGACCGTGCGCCAGCGTGTTTGTGTGTGTCACTTGTGAGTGTGTGTCATTTGTACGCGTGCATGCGTGCGTGTGTGTGTGTGTGTGTGCGCGTGTGTGTGTGTGTGTGTGTGTGCTCTGCGGGTATGGCAGGCAGGAGTGGACAGATGGCTGGCCCTCTCCTCTCTCAGCTGCAGGAGTGGAGGGTGCAGTAACTGCGCCTCTTCTGCGCTGTTGACCTTGCCATGGCCATCCATGTGCCTGGCACTCAGCCGCACCACCCAATCCACTCTATCCTTATTATTAAAAACGCGCACACACACACACACACACACACACACACACACACACACACACACCCACACACACACTCACACACACACGCAGGCACACAGACATTAAATCACGTACAAACACACATACACACCAAAATACAAAGCATCAATGTGCATATAGAAACATATATCATACTAGTGCAAACAAACATAAGTTTTGTAATTGCGTATATACGTATAAAACGTATGGCTAAAACGCATAACCTAATAGTAGCATAGCAAACGCCATCCCAAGAAACGAAAATATGAACTTACAAAAGTTCTTTGGATTTTGTGGAAAAGAGCTTGAGAAGTGTTACTCTACATTACCCCATAAATCAGTCAGAGACAGAATACCGGCTGTCGGATCTGCCCTTTCAAAGCCAACTGACTGAAGCCAAGCGATCTAAGTGTGAATGATGTCTCGGCCTTGACCTTTTCTCTTTCTTTGTACATATGGGAACGGGAGACAGAGGGAAAAAAAAAAAAGAAAAAAAAAACCTGATAACTGCCAAACCCATCAAAGACGCCACATAGGGAGCGAGATTCCATTCAGAGTTAAGGGCTGCGTTGGGACGAGGCCAGTTTTCCAAGTCCAGCTTCCTATCTAACCTTGGTCGTGGGCGTCTTTCCATCCCGACCCTTCGATGCCTTCTTCCGCGACCGGACGTTTGGAAGGCCGAACGCTACCAGCCACTACTTAATCCTAAGCATTCAGCTTCAGAACAAGGGGTGGCATTAAGACTGCTAATGTAATGCGGCCCCTTAGTCGCTCACCATCAATAAAACATGCGCGGGAACTCGGGGTGAAAACGCAGAGGGGTCTTTCACCTCTGGCGGCTCGAGGAAGGAGAAAGTGAAGAGACAGAGGGGATGAAGGGTGCCTATCAAAATCTGAGTAGGGCATCAAAGAAAAAACAAAACGTGTAGAAAGGGATTAGGAGACATAATAGACTTAAATAATATGTCGAAAGCAAATATATTTTTTAAAGAAACATTGTTTAAAAATATATATTTAAAAATTATTCTTCATGATTATTTCAAATAGATAGATAGAGTACTTTATTAATCCCAAAGGGAAATTGTATAAATTATATAACTGTATAAAATCATATAGTTAAAAGTAAAGCTAAAATTAAATAAAAAAGAATAGTCTATGAAAATAAAAATAAAAAATCTGTAAAAAAAAAAATACTTTTAAACACAAAACACTTGTACAAATATAAAAAAATATATTTTAATATTGAAATTTAAACATATATTATTTTTATATTATTTATATCTATTTTTAATAATGAAAATCACTTTAAATAAACCTTATAACTATACAAGGACTTGAAAGGAAAAATACTACTACTACTAATAATCATAATAATAATAATAATAATAATTAAACACACTTAAATAATTAATAAATACATAGAGCTTGTCAAGACGTTATCTACATCTTTCAAATTTCCATTGAGTCACTCCAATAAATTATTTCCTTTAAATAATTTGTACAAGAACCTCATGGACGCAGTACATACAGCCCTGCATACAGTATAAAGCGAAACTCTAAAGAAAGCTCTACTAAGCCATCCTAATAGACTTCAGCTGAAAGTCTGGCAGAGGAAGCGTTTCCGTTTGTAACAGGAAGCGGCCTGCGTTCTCATTCTCAGCTGTTACACAATAAACAGTCTAATAAATCACTAACAAAATAACCTAGATCTATGCAGACAGACAGACAGACAGACGGACAGACGGAGGTAAATGAACGGAGCGTCTAGTCGTGTGCATCGATTTTCAGGAAAATAATAATTGACTCCGAGCATCCTGAGCGGGTCACGTGCAGCATAGATTGAGCAGACGGCCCGCTTTTTATTAATTGGTGATTAATAACGCCTCACCATTCATTAGTGCAGTCACCTCGGTGCAGTGGAGTGTGGCTGTGTTAATAAGTAATTACACACACCTTTCTGATCAATGACTTCTCTCTCTCTCTCTCTCTCTCTCTCGCTCTTTCTGTCGCTCTCTGTCTGTCTTTCTGTCTGTTTTCCTCCATCATACTCACTCTTAATGTCACAGCTCTGGGCTTTGGTGCGCACTAAAGAGAAATGTGCTAACATTAGGAATTCTATTGCTTTGGGTATTTGAATGGAGAATTTACATTAGAATAAAACCAACAGATAATCGATCTATTAGACACCATATGGATTGATATGCTGTACTGTATACCAAAGGCACCCGAAAAATCTCCAAGACCGCGATGTGAATGATAATATCGCAGTCCATTCGACCCCCCCGTCCCCCCGTCCCCTAAACCAGCACCGGCTTGATGGGGCGTATTAGTTATATAGTCGGTTAACATTCAGTAAACACGTCACTGCGCAAACTATTCTCGCGGGATCCTCAGACAACAGTGCCATGGATAATTTGTGTTCTCAATTCCAGGCGGCAAATTAAGTCTCCTTTTCTCTATTTTATATACATATATACTGTATATATCTTTCTTTTCAAGACAAAGCATGCATGTAATGCAGATGTACACAACAGAGGAGCCGGACTAGACGTAAGGCTGGAAATCAAAACGAATTTGAAACATAAAAACAAAACAAAACAAAAAAAAAACAGAAGGCAAGAACGAGGAAGCAGGATGGAATCTCTTGTCTCTCCTGTTCTCATCTCCTCGCGCTTGGTAGCAGCCCACGGTTCTGCCTCACACAGAGAGGCCAGCTGTACAGTAAGCGTGCGCCCTACTCTGCCCCCTAGCCCCCTCCACCCTTGCCACCTTCCCACCTCCTGCCCATCGATCCAGGCCTCTCTCTCGCTCTCTCTCTTTCCCTTTTTCCATGTTGTGGATGGAAGTCTGGGCATGCACTCAGCTTTCACTCCCTCCCACCTTGCAGTGAAAAAAAAAAAGGAATAAATAAAAATATAAAGAAAACAAACCAAAAGGTGACCCTCTAAATCAGCTTTTCTATGAAATTCCTGACTGTCCTTCCAAACATCATGCACCTGTTTGGTACGAGCTATTTGGCAAGGGAAAAAAGCCAGTGGAGATAAAAGCTGAAACTAGTGATCTACCCATGTGGTCCTAGTACCCTCAGCGTCCAGAACCGAGAACTGTGGCTGAATGTTCTCAAAATAAAATAATTGACGAAATATGATTGGCTGTTTGGAGGTTGTTGTTTTTTTTTTTTTAATCAATCAATATGTTGTTGCTCATTATAAATCCTAAATCATTTTATAAATAATTACTGAGGGTCAGTCTATACCAAGTACCAAGTTTGTAAAAGTCTTAGGACTAGTTCATTGTGGGCGGATTAAGACAGGGTTTCCCTTTTTATTCCAGCCAAAATTGAAAACAATGCATCAAAGCAGCACCATTATAAAGCACATATTATGTCAAAATAAATCTAATCAGTCTCCTTCAGTTTGCATGCACAAACAAAAAGGTCTTTTATTTTTCCAATTTTGCTTTAACATGCCAATTAGCTGGTTCCCCTATTGTGATGTCATATAAGAAGATACCTCTTACTTGACTTGTTGCTCAGCTCTGCTGTTCTCTGGGTGGGCGTGGCTCAGCAGTAGCTCATTTACATACTGTAGACACGGAAACGGGATGAAACAGAGGGAGACTGAGGTATATATAAAAATAAAAAAAAAATGGAGATTCGAGTTGGGGATCTCTGAGACCATAACATGGGACCTTTAAACTACATTTTTGTCTGAGTAATAAAAACGAGTGCTATATATGGTTTGGTCTGAATGAATCATTTAAAGGAAAAGAAGAAGAAGAAGACTCCTAATGACCCACTGGAATCCTCACAAAAAAAAAAAAGCCAAGGAGATTTGAAAGATTGCTGGATGTCTGAGATGAAGGGCAGATTAGACCTTTTTTCTTGTGCATGACGACCTCACATCAGGGTACTGAGATGTAAGCAAGAGGTTCGGCTCAGCAGGAGAACATGGAGGAAAAACAGGCTCCTATGGCGCTTTCAGGGTCAGAGTTCACGCTGTTGTCAAGAAACACGGGGACTCTGAAGTGCTGCTGTGATTCTTTTCAGCTTAACTGTCAGTGAAAGCCCTTCACACACATGAGGCAAAGTTTTTGTGGCTCCGGCGAGTCTTTCGCTTTTGTTACCATATCGCAATACTAAATGTAGACACGACTCTGAATCGGAATCCTGCGCCGCACTGAACAGGTTATCGATATAAAACGAATTTATTAAACCTGCTGAAAACCTCAACATATAAATAATTACAACATGAAAGAAAAATGCATTTTTATCCATAGAAATCTACAAACGTAGGCTGGTGTGTATGCCCTGCCTTTATACGTAGGCAACTCTCAGGACCATGCATGCCAAGCTTTCGTCTGTAGAGGAAACACGTCTGAAGTGTGTGCACCGCGCACACGCGGGCCTTAATAAACATCCTTCAAAAACCTAGGACGTTAACGACAGTTTTAATAGTGACCACAGAAGCTGAGAGAGGCATAAACCCTGGCATCCACTCCTCCCGTCTTCCTCTCGCCCTCTCTGGTGGCACATCGCATGCCTTTAGTTGTGTGAATTAGCCATGCCAGCAAACTCCAAACTAAAGAGTGGCCAGCTGTCTTCTGGCCTGCATCGAAATTGCTCCACGGTCACCAGCAATCGAATTTTTTCATTTTGTTTTTTTCCTACAGATGGACAGGAATATCACATCGAGTCCCATGATTTGAATGACCAGCTGTATGGCGAATGTGGATGGATCCATCTGGACCTTGAGAGCCGTCTCTTCACTCCCAAGGGCAACGCGGCTACCGGTTCAGGCCAACGCGCACCGCTTTCCGCGCTAGAAGCGTGATTAGGATGTTATAAGTCCTCCTTTTCCCCGCACAAAGCCACACACGTCCACTTGGGTCCATGAGGCAAAAGCCGGACTCGTCGCCACATCGCAGAAGTTATGAGTTCTCTAAAATCTAAGGGATACTTTATTCAATTTGATTTTGGCGGTCACGGGGACGATGGGTGCAGAGGTGGAACAAAGCGGCGCATCAAAATTGCTCTGTGCTTTTTCGGAGCCTTTTTCTTATTGGCCATATCTCAGATTAGGCTCGGAGGACATGCTAATTTACTTTATTCTATTTTGTGCCATCATGTCGTCTATATATATAGAGCTATCGGGGTGAGTCAACAGCCATAAAGCAAGGAGCGTAGGGCCAGGAACAGCACCCCTAAGAGAGGAGCGCCTGCTCCATTACCTACGCTAATAACAGTGACAGCTGAGCAGAGATGACCCCCGGCCTCTCGTTTCGCCTCTCCTGTGCAGATGGCCATTAAAAGGAGAAAGTGTCCCCTTATTTCAAGGGAGAAGGCATTTGGACCCTTTTCCAAATGAGGCCTCTGCTTCCCCCCGTCCCGTTTTGCTTTTCTGGCACATGCTGTCTGTGAAGTAATTACGATGCAGTCCAGATTCGCCCCTCCACACCACACGCCACCCCGTGAAATGCCGAGCCCACCCACTATCGTCACCCACCAGAACTGTCAAAGGAAGACTGTAGTGGACACCTGAGTACGGGATGTACGGGATCAGCACCATGCCAGTTGGACAGTTCGTTTCCGCCATTTTGAAAATGGAAATGGTTGCCTGATACGGTGGAGCAAGTCTTTTCTGAACGGTCACCGTACAAGGACAGAAAGGGTTGCATTTGTATCGAACCCTTTGTTGTTTGGGGGGAGGCGGTAGGGAACAGATTATCTTGAGGCTACAGCATGATACTGATACAGCATGAATCATAGCTGCAATATGTGTAGCTTGGACCACCTATTCAATATGTTGCGCAATGTCATACTTAATACAACATATTAAAGTAAATATTTAGGAGGAACATGTTGGAAAGTCCATGTGATTTACGAATGTGACATGGGCTAATGGTATATTCTTTTTTACATTGGTAGTGAATCCAGTGTGTTCAAACAGACATTGGCTTATTATATCTTTTGTTGTCACATCTTATTAAAAGTAGACATCATGTTTCCTCGGCAGCTCCCAAATTCAAGGACTTTAAAACTAACCATATGCTGATGTAGACGTCTTCACTCTTTACTGTGTAAACCTTTTCATTTATAAGGAATCGAAGACGAATTTCGGTTTCAGATCTCACTAAGAGTGTTCATGTAGAGGTTTGGATGGCATATGTCATAATAAGACATAAGAGTTTATAAAAGATAAGATTATTATAACATACAGTAAAATCTATTTATAGTCATCACTCAAATGAGGATGGGTTCCCATGTGAGTCTTACAGTATGTCATCTCAGGGAAAGTTACCGTTCCAACGTTGTCCCCAACTTGCTTATTAGGGATGAAATTGACCAAGCTTTAATATCCTGAGACCTGGACTCAACTGTTTGGTATGCCGCATTTAATCTTCATCGTTTCTCTTTACCATCACCTGATAACTACAGTATGAATTAAATAGAAGAAAATTTGACAGAAAAAATATATTTAATGATGCTTATACAAGGATTACGCATGGATTTGCAGACAATGTAGTGGGGACAAAATAGCATGTCCTCATATGAGGACATCTGGGGTTCAAAAGGACTTTTTTTTTTTATCCAGAATTTTTCTTTCTCTGAAACTACATTGTGAAAACGCCCATTGTTAAAAGAAATGTAATAAATTCTAATTGGTTGGAATCATAGACTTGTCCAACATAGAACATAGAAAAGAGCGCCTTGCGTATTCTAACTAAACACCGATACTGCTGGCGATGTGAGTGAGTGCGAGGTTTTAGAGCCAAGAATCACATTAACACGTGTACTAGATCATTCACAGATATCTGTAATATTAATAATATGAATAAATAAATAAATAAATAAACAAATAAGTACCATGAAGAAGTAATGTGTTTTTGAAAATGACTGTTTACTACCCAGAAAAAAAGGCATATGCAGGTCATTTTATAGATGCTCTTATGTGTTTGTCAACATAGTGGTAATGGATTATAACCATAAATAAAAGTAATTAAACATGCATTCCACTTGGAAACATACTTTACCACCCTCCCTTGAATGACTTCTTAACCTGATCTCACCGATGTCATTTTACAGACAACTAACCCATTAAAAAATAAAATAAAAAAATAAAAAACCCACGGTAACAAATTCAATAATAAACATATCTGTAACTCAATAACCAGTAAACCATCTTAAACAATATACTCAATGTAAAGTTCATCCACTGTAAATATTATGAAACCTTGCTTTTTTTAATGCAATTGTTTAAAAGTGTTTGCTACTATTTCTAGCCTTAAAACCTGACTTAAGTTACAGCCATGGCAATGACTGGACATTACTCTTGCATACTGCATGTCCTTATGTTAACAAATTTCTCTTCGTCCTGGTCTCGTCTAGGTCTTAAAATTGTGTTTAAGCTCTAACTTAAGGAGTAAAGACCAGAATAAAAAGTTACTGAAGATGAATGCATTAAGAGTTTCCACTACATAAACATGAGACATAATGTGCACTTTTTAGCCCTTAGTACTGTATCATCAATACACTGGCTTCAGGAAAACAGTAAAGGTGCTGATTATGTGCTTCTTGCATTAACACCAGGCTTGTAAACACTGCATTTGTGAGTAAACGTGTGCAAAACATGAAATGTGAAAATATAGATACTAAACTTACCAAGCATATGATTTGCCACATGAACCTGAATGTCCCATTCACTGTGGAAGACCATCTGACACTTAATGCACTGGTACGTCTTCTTCTGGGGAAAAAAAAAAAACAGCAGTCAAATGAAACAGGCAGTGACGAAAGTGTGGAGTTAAAAATTAGGCCTGATATTAAACTAAGGTTTGTGTTACAATATCATGCACGATTTTGGCTATTGGTGCATGTCAAACAGTGCATCGATGATAATGTAATAAAAGTCTACAACAAATGGCTCTGAGAACGAGCAAAAGCATTGGTATAAAACATTCATAAAAGCACGGAGTGGCCTCTGTTAAAATAGAATAAAGTGAATGAATGAAGCTTTGCCTTACCTCTTCGCTTTGTGAAGGACTGACTTTTGGCATGGGGGATCCTTGAGGCGTCCTCACTTGACCGCCACTTCCCTCTCCTGTCTGCTCTCTGTGCACTGTCTGAAGGTGTGTCTGCAGTTCTACCTCTGATTCAAACTTCACGTTGCAGCTGGAGCATCTTGTCTTGGCAACAGTAGATGATATTGATGATGAGGACGATGTGGAATAGGTGGCCGCTTTTCTTTTTACACCACAAGGGCTCAGACTTTCCCCTTGATTCCACCCTGCATTAGAGGGTGCTGGTGTTTGTCCTCCTGGTTGCTGCTGCTTTACTCCGTTTATGGTTGGACTGGAGCTTTTGCTAGCACTTACACATGTGGCACAGAGACCATACGGCAGTCCGTTAATATCGAGCTTCACCATGTCCTGCTTGGAGCGGAACTCCTTAAGACACGAAGCACACTTGAAGAGCTTTTGACTCTGGTGATGCTGGTGGTGAGGAATAGTGGCACGCCCACTTGGATGATGGGCAGACATGGATCCGGTCTTCTGCATGTGGAAGGTGCCGTGGATCTTCAGCTCTAAGGTTGAAGTAACGGTCTGCATGCAGACCACGCAGCGGAAGCCAGTCAGAGAGTTGCGCAAATCTGGATGCATTTGACAGTGCTCCAGGAAGTCTTCCTCACTCTGCAATGGTAACTTGCAAATTCGACAGCTGCCTGTGTCTAAGCTCTTACTATGAGTTACCTTATGCTCCGTCAAAGTAAGCAGAGATGGAAAGCGTTCTCCGCAAATGGGACACATGTAATGCTTTACAGGTCCCAGGTGAGTTTGCATATGTTCCCGGAGCCCTGCTTCAGAGAAGAACGTTCTAGAGCAAACATTGCATTTGTGACTCCCCTTGATAATTTCTGCTTTCTTCTTGTGCATTGCGGTCTCCCCTGGTCGAATGTTGTGATCCCGGAGCTGGTGATTGGTCAAGAGGGAGTCCATAGTGTAGGATGCGCCACAGATGTCACAGGTGTACATGACCTCTGAGGACTCGACATCCTCTTCGCTTCCATCGTGGCTGTTATGAGACTCCCCAGTACCAGGTCCTCCATGGCTATTGGTGAGGATGCCCTGAAGTTCTGCATCATCTTTAGAAACTGATTCACCACCACCACTTGAAGAGCCATTGGTGCCACAGTTTTGGGCCTTTCCTTCAAACACACAATGTTTCTCACGTAAGTGGCGTTCCAGCAAGATGATTGCATGGAAAGCCTTGTTGCAGAAGCGGCAGTTATATTTCTTGCTGTGTGTGGTAATGTGGCACTGCAGCTCAACTTCTGTGCCAAAAGACTCACCGCAAAATATGCAGCGGTGAACCCGGCCTTGGTTCTCCAAATGACTGTGCTTGACATGCAGTTGGAGGTCAGTTTCGTGACGAAAATCCCAGTTACAAGATGTACAGCGGTAGACTTTCTTCTCATTGCTGTGTTTTACTGCAAGGTGGAGCTGTGTTGAGACTTTGGAGTCAAATACTTCTTGGCAAAGAGTGCAACGAAAGAACACAAAGGTATGCATATCAAGGAGGTGCTTCTGCAGGTCATCTACTGATGTGAACTGCTTGTCACAACTTTCACAGATGTAGTATGTGGAAGTGACAGTAAAGTGGACGGTCACATGCTTAAGCAGAGCGTCCTGGCTGGGAAAGTCCTTGTTGCACTGTGGACAGGTTAGTTGTGGTAGCATACCATCAAGGTGAGTTTTTAGGTGAGTCTGGAAAAGATCCAGACTAGTGTACTTAGCACCACACTGGTTACAGATGAATTCACTTGTTGATCGGGATGAAGTGCTGCCATGTTTGAGAAGGGTAGCTTGATCGACAGATATTGAAGATGAAGGGCTAAGGGCTCTATGGGTCCTTCTCCCATTGTTGATATAATTCAGTGCCAGGGGTATGTTCTTGTGGTTTTCTTTGATATGCTTGTTCAGCTTCAAGACACTGTTGAAAATAGGAGAATTGGTACAATAAGAACAGGAATAGACCTCCACAATGGGATCTTTAGGAGTGACTGCAAGTGGTGAGTCAAATCGCAAGCTTCCAGAATCACAGTGGGTCTGCCGTACATGTTCTTCTAGCGTGGCCTCGGTCAGAAACCCCATGAAGCACTGCGGACAGAAAAAGGCATTGCTCTCCTTGGCTACCGGGCTAGGAAAGCCATGTGAGCAACGGATGTGTTCCTGCAAGGCATTGAGATCTCCAAGCATCTCTGGACAAAAGTTACACTGTAACAAGGCATCAGACAAGCTAGCAAGCAGGTGGGATGGATCTTCAGCATTGTGGACTTGCTTCAGATGCTCGTTCAAGTTGACCAGAGATGGAAGGATCTCTAGGCAGAACTGGCAAGTATGGGCCTGCTCAGGTTTATCGACATGCATTGTCTTTAGGTGAATCTGAAGCACAGCAAGACTGGAGAACACTTGTTTGTTGCAGTAGATGCAACTGTAAGCTACTTTAGGCTGTTTAGCAGGTCGTCCACAAATATCATTTGTGTGCTGGGCAGCACGCTTTCTTCTTCCACGAGTCTTGGGCACAGTGGGAGCAGTGTCTACCATGGTTGAACTATCAACAGAAAGGTTGGAGTCTGGTGTGGTGCTTGAAACTGATGTGTATCCTACCGTCAACAGAGAAGGACTGTTGCTGTGGTTGCTGGACTCCGGGAGTTGGTGAACGTCCATGTGTGCATACAACTCTTCCACAGTAGGGAAGTGCTCGGAGCATACGGTGCATATATGTCCCTTTTGGTCTCGAGTATGCGCCTGGTCAATATGGCTAAGTAATGTACCCTCGTCACTAAATGGCTCGTGGCAGTAAATGCACTGCAGACCAGGCCCTACACTTCCTTCTTCTGGGGGGGAACACTCAGGGTGGCACTCTGCAATGTGCTTCTGGAGCTCTTCGGGCACATCAAACCCTTCTTCACATCGGCTGCACTTGCGAGCCTCCTTCAGCTTCCACTCCTCTGCTCCCGTGCTCTGACCTTCCTTACCTCGTTCATGCACCTGCATGTGTCCAAGCAAGGAGCTGGAGGACAGGAACCCTCTGCGGCACACAGGGCATTTATGAGGCTTGTTTGTGGCGTGTGTCTTCATATGGATCTTAAGGTGATCACTACGTGAGAAAGCAGAATTGCACTCGCTGCAGTGGTATTTCTTGTCACCAGTGTGGAGCTTGATATGCCGGTCACGACTGCGCTTGTGCTTGAATAGGCGACTGCAGAACGTACAGCTGAAAGGGAGCTTGTCACTATGGCTCTGCTCGTGGCGTTTAAGGAAGCTCAGACGACTGAATGATTTGTCACAAAACTGGCATGGGTAGGGCAAACCAGGGCCCCCTTCGTCTTCGCCAAAATCGTAATCATGAACTGGAGACGTTTGGTCTTTGCTAGATGGTGAAGAAGCAGGCCAGGAACAGGATGGGTCATCTTCTAAATCGACCCCATCTGCAAAAACAGGAAGAAAAGAAAATATATATTTTGTAACTACATGCAAATAAACAGAAAAAGAGCTTGTTCATTATTTACACTTGACTTTAGCACACATGGGCATAGAAGGAGGCAGTTAGAAGAGAGAGAGAGAGAGAGAGAGAGAGAGAGAGAGAGAGAGAGAGAGAGAGATTCAATGGTATTCAAAAACAATGACAAAAAATATAAAAGGAAAATGGAGAAATTAACCTTGTATGTGGCCACCTAATGGTGATACCAACTGAGACAGAAAAAAAGGCATTTTTGACATTTGAATTTGACTCAACAGCTGTCTGCGGGGTGGGTGTTTGTTTAGAAAAATTAATACTTATCAATAGCTTTCATTTTTATGCAAAGTGACCACAAGGGCCCTAAATCCATTTTAAAATCATCATGTCTATTTATACTACAATTTACCAGGAACACCATGAACTGCAAGACACACCGTTAAAACAGCTTAGAGGTGAAAATGAAACCTGTTGGTGATCTGGCAGATCCCATGACATCAGACAGTGAGGTGTGGCCCACACTGTATTTTATTTAATACAATACTCCATAAGTATATAGCCAATTTTTTTTGTTTTGTTTTGTTTGCTGCTGTTGTTGTTTTGAACTGATTAGGTGCAAATCCACCAGAGAGTTGTTTAAAAGGTGAGTGTTCTTTGTCCTGATCTAGACGTGTAATCCTTGTGACTAGAAAAAAAAAAAAGAGCCAAGAGCAGATCTGGGAAAACAGAAAAACAAAGGGAAGCAGGCAAGATTTACGAGACATCTGCAGGAAAGCATAAAACACCGCTTTGGATGGAGCTTTCTCTCCATCCTTGGACTGGCTTCTAGAGCCGCTTCGATTGTTTTTCTTTTGAACGCAGCCCTCTGCCTTCTGTCAGGATAACATGCCCTTGTTGATCGCGTAACCCACTGTACCCAATCTTCAGGAAACAGATGAGGTCACATGTTGACCTCCTGTTCCTCAAACTGCTGAAAGAGGCACATTGATGGGCTAGCCTTGCAACGTCCTCTTGCTGGAAATCTCCCACACTGGGCGAAATGCCAACTTAGAAGAAGAGAGAGAGAGAGAGAAAAAAAGTCTACTCCGGCAACATTTTTTACTCTGCCTAAATTTATAGAGTTGATTGATCGTGAAAGGCAATTTAATTATCACCTCCAGATTAATTACCGAATCACATACGACATCATTCTTCCATGTACAGTAAATGAAAACAACATTCTGTGCATTCTGTTTAAAGGTTCCTGACTTGTCCAGACCTTTCATCTGTTTCTTTTTCATGTAAGGTATCATGAATTATATTATTAAACTATAATATAAAACTATGTAATTATACAGTATGAATGTACATGAAGATATACTGTAGGTCTGTAGGTGACAGAAAGGCACTTTTGAAGCCATAAGAAAACCATGTTAATTCTGATCTTCTCCTTTTGGCTATCCTGCTGGCCGGTCAGAGCCTGCACCCGCCCCCAGACTAGTGTGTGAACACCAACTGAAGAGTCCAGAGAGCCCCTGGAGAGCCCCTGGAGAGCCAAGAGGATAAGAGGGAAGCTTGTTTTCCTCTCGCTCTGCCCTCTCCCTTGCTTTCTTGGTGTTTTTCCCCCTCCCTAGATCATGACGAGAAATGCCCATACCCAGGACAGCCTGAGTAAATATAAGTGAAGGCAGTCTTTTCCATACACACACACACACACACACACACACACACACACACACACACACACACACACACACACACACATAGCACCATCACATACAGTATCCCAGCTCACGACAGCAGTCTGTGTGAGCCCGCCAAAGGGGATGCTGCACACTGCAAACCTCCACCCCACAGCTGAAGGCCTGGCTTTGTTGCACTGCCAAAGCTTTCCTGAACATCCCCTGGCGGGCAGCCTGTCTCAGCCTTTGGAGGAAGACCTCCATCTTAGGGCCTGATGCTGCTTCATGATGTAAGATTTCTCCCCTCCCCCTTCCTTCTTCCCTTTTCTCCCCTTTGCATTTATTTTATTTATTTATTTTTTCGTTTTTTTGGCACACGGTGCAGTCTAGCTCTCTGAGCAAAACAACACATTTGTAATGTTCAGCACAAGGACAGCTGGATACCCGTTTGACATCTGTTTCAGCATACTTATTGGTAGGAGAGCGTTTGGGAGGGGACCAGATAGGTGTATAACAATCGCACATGTTCAGCTGGTAACAACAGCCATGTCTTACCTTTTTTTTCCCTCCCATTTCTGGTTTGGTCAGATTACAAGATAGCACATCACAGTTTCACTGCTTAGTGTGCTGAGAATCTCAGGCTTTTAACACATCACCAACTTCAAACACTTTGGCACACACTCCCTGTGTTTCACTCTGGATGCCTGGATAGACTGTATTTGTGCTCAGACAATAAAACCCGTCCCATTAGGACGTAGTATACGATTACTGTTTTCTAATTACTGTTTTGGTCTTAAGACGGAATTAGATCCTTCTCGGTGAATGCAAACTAGAATTATGATCATCATTTAGGTGATGAAACATAAAGACAGAGCTGTTAATCTGGCCGCTCTGACTGAGAAATCTGTTTTGATTAAAGCTGTATTCATAAGTTGCCAGAAGTTGTTTCCATTGTAATTAATTTTCTTTCTGGTTTTAAATCTTGGAAGCAGTTACAACACGCATGAGATCTTGCTTTGCCGTGAAAATTCATGCAATGTTTAATGTCTTGACTGCTTATAATTGAACCCGTCCATGATAGACTTACATAACCACGTTATAAACACCCCACAAAGAACGTCTTGATTTGTGAAGTTAATCGTATAGCATTGGTATGCTATAATTACCAGTTAGTATAATACAAAAGGTGCCGATTTGTTTTAGGATAAAATGCCAGGAACGCTTCCTTCATTATAAAATGTATAAGGGATGAAAAGGAAATCAGTCAGACTGTGACTGCGGTAAGAGTGAAAAGAACGATAGAGAAATTTAAAACATGGCACCAGGAGAACAGGGTGTTGCTCTGGGCTGTGAGGGAGCTAATGAGCATGGCTGTTTGCTAATTGCTACACTCTTCAGCTAAAAACTCTTCTAACTCCTGCTCTGTGAATGCAACTAGAGGAATGTGAAAGAGCAGGTGAGAGAATCGCGTTCAGAGCACCTGTCTGCTGTGAAAAATGGCACCTTAACTGGTAGTGTGCAGTTGCGTATGTGTGCGTGCACGTGTGGGTGTGTGGGTTGGGGGCTGGTGGGCGGTTGAGGGGATTCATTACGTCTCTCATTACTGCAGTTTACAATAATAAGTGCAAGTCTGCAGCATTAAGCACTGACAGTTTCTGAAGCGCTGCCATCAGACTCGCAACTGGTTTAACGAGAGGATGTTCCGACGTTCTGAGGGTAGGGGGCTAGACTTGACTTTTACTAAATAATTTACTCATTAGGCACAAAGTCACGATTCGAATGCTTCCCACCAAGTGGAACCTAAACCCAACCTCAATAGGCTTTACAAGTTTGCAAATCCTTTTTAAAGGAAAGTCCATGGGTTGTAAAGTCCCTCGGATGGGGGTCCATTGGCTGCCGCCAAAGTTGGAAAGTACTAAAGAAGTGTAGTCCACGATGAAGATTATTGGTTATTTGTCACATATACCATAGAACACAGTGAAATATTTTTTTTCCCACATATCCCAGTTAGGAAGCTGGAGTCAGCTAGACTACAGCACCTCCCAGATAAAACCAGATACGGTTTTACTCAAGGACCTTGCTCAGTGTCATTTTAGTGGTGCTAGGCCTTTAACCCCCAACCCTATGGTCAGTAAGGTCAGAGCCTTAACCGTCTGATCTGCCACTGCCCTTAAAGAGCTATTCCCTATGACTGGAGAGTCCATGGGCAGCCACGAAAAGAGATATGCAAGAGGAGCTCACAAGGGTTGAAGGTCCTACGAAAAACAAGATCCCATAGGAGAGCACTCCAAGTATCAAAACCCAAGGTTGAAAAAACCTACAGAATAGGAGTCCATTGGTCACCAGCTGGGTTGGAAAGCTCTAAAGAAAGGGCATCCATGGGGGCCACCGTGGGGAAAAAGCTCTGTGTAGGGGGAGTCCATGGGATGCTACAAAAATGTTGAAAAGCCATAAGGAAGGAGAGTTCATAGGCAGCCGTCTATGGTAGGGAATTCGCTACAGAAGGCCACAAGAAGTCCACAAACCACCATCTAAGCTTGGAAACCATATGAAAAGGCAGAAACGTTCTATGAAAAGAGGATCCACAAGCTGCCCTATAAAGATAGGAAACCCCATTGACAGACACTCCAAGAACCACCACCCAAGCCTACAGAAGGGAAGTCCACTGATTACTGATTTATAGACCAGGCTTCCTCAGACCATAACAACAGGATAGAAAGTCTAAAAAAAAGAAGGCCGGGCGATGAAGCACTACCTAAGCCTGAGTAAATAGGTTACCCAATAATGTTGGAAAGCCTTATGGGTTTACGTACACAGAGTGTGGTGATGTGTTTAGGTAATTCTGTGGTCGATAAAGCAAAATCCGTCAAACATGACAGACCAGTGCGGAAATTTTTGTGCTACAACCTAGAAGTAATTAAAATGTGCCCGTATCATAAAGTAACATGAACAAGTTTTTTTTTTTTTTTTTTTTTGGATTTTTCCCCGATTTTCTCCCTAATTTAGTCGTGTCCAATTCCTCCCCGTCACTAGGGGGCTCCCACATTAAGGCTACTACTACCACTCAGCCGGGAGGGCCGAAGACTATCACGTGTTTCCTCCGAACCACGTGACGCCAGCCGACCGCATCTTTTCGAACTGCTCGCTCGCGCACCGTTGAGGGCGGCGTAACACACTCGGAGGACAGCGCTATCCGCTCCCTCCGCTGCGCGAGTTCACAGACGCCCCTGACTGGCTGTAGAGCCGCGATTAATGTCGGAGCACTATGTACCTCTCATCCCTCCACTCTTGAGAGAGCTCGGCCAATCGGCTCTCTCTAGACCTCCGGCTGCGAGAGGTTACAGCACCACCCGGGATTCGAACTAGCGATCTCCGGATGATAGGGCGAGCGCTTTAACCACTGCGCCACTCGGAGGCCCTGTAACATGAACAAGTTTTGACCTAAAAGTAGCACATTAAACATTCATCAAGTCACATTACCAGTGGCTGCAGGAAAATAATTTTGAGTTTCTAGCTTAGCTTTTCAATAACATTTACAGTAGCACATCATCATAGTCTAAAAGGGACAGTTATAGTACTGTAGCGGGAAATGTTTAGAAGATACCAAGATAACCATTTGGCTAACATTAGCGGTACATTTTAGAAGAAATGTATGAGATAAATGAGAAATGTGACCAGTCAGAGATGCAAGGTCTTTATTTTATTTATTTTTCCCCAATCTTTCTTTCTCAGAGCTGGATTTGACATTCTTCAATGTATTGTTAAACACTTAAAAGCATGTTGGAGTGAACTGTGTGGGCTTTAGCGTTTAACCATTAACTTCAACGTTGCTGTCAACTTGTCTGACTTTGACCTGGCTCCACGCTGAGAGAAGAAGGAAAAGCGTCTCCACAGAAGCCGAAATAAAATGTTGAACGTTCCCCTAGAGGCTGCTTCCTATTCCAAAGTCTTAGTCCTAACAGCAGTATTACATGCAACTCTGTCGGTGACACGAGTACAGTACTTATCATAAACTGAGCAAAAAGAGAGGGAGGAGAAAGCATCAACTCCGGTGCAACTCAAGCTTTTAGTTTCCCGATAAGTGGAGCGTTCAAGGTGCTACGACCTGAAAATCGGAACTATACTGTATTTAGGTATATTGGGCTATAATATTGGGTATAATTTTATAATTATTAATAATTCATAATTAATATCTTGATGTTTGTTTTTATCAGATAATAAAATATTAAATTATCTCTGCAAATTCAAAACAGGGGCAAATTCAAAACAGGATGCTCAGTTGTATAATGAATTAAAAAAATATATATATGTACTAGAAAAATTAAATATGTGTACTAGAAAAATTTTATCCAAAAATGGCCTTTTGCTCTATAGGGAAAATTCTATCCTATCCTCTGATTTCTTCCCATTTCCTGTGCATTTCTTCGCGAAAGATGCTTATTCCAGGCCTAATCTCCTCTTCCTCTTCCCTGCTCCTATACCCATCTATCCATCTATCTATTTCTGGCTCTCAGTAAACACAATATGGTTCTTTACACATTACTGAGAAATGTCAGTCCCAGCCATCGATCAATTCAATCTGGCATGTCACTCCAAAAGAGCGAAGAGTGTGCGCCCGTGACTTTGTGTATGCACACCACCATGACACCCACTTGCAAAACACAAACACACACTATTATTATTATTATTATTATTATTAATAATTAATTAATTAATTAATTAATGTATTTATTTTAATTGCAAGTCCTCTTTAAATGGCAGTTTGATCAATTTCTGTCTCATCAACTGCTTTTGTCCACATTTAATGGAGCCCCAGTCTGGACACAGGCACTTGGTCAATGTCTCGTGCAAAGCGCCGCCGGCTGCCCAGGAAAGTGAAGAAAAATGACAGAGCAGTGTGGAAAAACTAGGGCAGTCACTCATCCTCTAACCCCAGCCCGGATTTATTTATTTATTTATTTTTTTTTTTACCAGCAGAGGTGGACCTGGGGAACATCCACCTGGGCAAAATGAAGAATTCCAGCTCCTGTCCAGCTTCGGCCCAAGACAATATCATGAAAGCGGTGTGAATTCTGGAGCAACCACACAGATCATAAAACAAGTCCTATTTTAACACTGACAAGTGAACACTGCCTTCTGCTTCACAAAGTCAGCACTACTGCTGCGTGTAAAACGGTTGCCAGTATTTAGATTCTGTCCAGAAAATAAGACGGAATTTCCACTACGTCCGGGACTTACTATAGACGTACTGAAGCATTTCTTTAGACTGATTATACAGTATCTTGGTGTAATATTATATACTCTCACATGTGAACAATGGTATAACAGTGTGTTCAATTTTGGTCACCAAAGGAAACAACAACAACCTAGAAATCTGATACAAGTTTGAATACATTTTTCTTACATACAGCACCACAATTCTTATTTTATGATTGGTCATGAATATGACAAATATCAGTAGTTCCAGCTATAATAATATTTTATATAAAAGGATTAGAGCTGCCCTAAAAAATCTTTTTTTTTAAATGAGGGCTGACTTTAACCTCAGAATTTTTTTTCCCCTTAGAATTCTGAATATTCGCAAAAAAAGAACGAATTCTGAAAAAAAGTGAAAAAATTCAGAGAAAAAGGTTTAAATGAGGAAAAGGTTCACATGAACGCTGTGACAATTCAAGAGACATGGTCTCCAGTGTCTCTCCACAACTCTCCAGACACTCAGAGGTGAAGCTCTAACTACGCGTTCAGTGGTTAAGCCCTGTAGTTCCATGGTAACGTGCAGTTCCTTATACGAGATGCCGTGAGCGAATGACTATATATATAGTAATATATACTTATATTATTATATACTAATAATACCTCTTAGTTTTTGGGTGGTAACCTTAACTAGACTTTATCGCTCCACCTGGTCCTTGATTATTTTCTGACAGGATGCCTAAAAAAAACGTTTAATCCTGACGTAAAATTTCAGTCGCTAGGCTTATTTATAGTAATATGCTCGTGTAAGCACACACATCTGTAATTTCCTCCAGGTGTGTGTACAGTGTCTAGACAGAACCGTTTTCTTTCTAACGTTTTGAGTTAACTTTGTTACTTTCATGTCCATATGGTCTTAATTCAATCTTTGTACTTGTGACTGTGTTTATTTATAGGATCTTGATTCATCTTCTTTAGAAAAACCTGAACCAAGCACGTGAAGTTGAAAGCTTCGTTTTTAGTGCTGTTCCACTTTTTAGTCCAAAGTGCAAGTGGGTCATTTTGGGCTGAACAGAGTGAACAGATGATAGGGGGTTCAAATATGTATACAGCAACCTGGATCAATATGAACAGACTGTGTGTGTGATTGTGAGGGGGGACGGTGTAGATTTAGGACCATAATTATAGGAACACAAGACACATTTCATTAAGCTGTACCATAAAAAAAAACAATAATGAAAATACATAAATATATATATATATATATGTGTGTGTGTGTGTGTGTGTGTGTGTTTGTCCCTGGAGCCTCTTGTCCTTGGGCAGAGCTCTCCTAAGGAAGCTGAGGCAGAGGAAAAGCAGTTGACCAGGGTCAGGTAAGAGCGAGCAAACAGGAAGTGAGCTCCGCCTGAGACCTTGGCTGGGCCTCTGTCTCCCGTGGCTGGCCGGGGGGGAGGACAATCTGTCCCCCTCTGTCCCCCAGTGTGGTACGGCCCGCCAGCGTTTGCTTGCCCAGCGGGACCGACGCGAGGACGGACAGTTGGGACCTGAGGACTGACTTGGCTCATCTACAACTGAGGCAAGGGGACCAAGACCAAGCAAAACTAAACCGAAAATGAAATAAAAAAACAGATGGCCACACCAACAGTGGTTTTGTTATCAATACTCATATGTTTCCTCCTCACCGCACATATCGAGAGGTAATAAATTAAACGGGAAAAAAAAAAAAAAAAAACGAACATGTGGTCCGTCCGGTCTTGGCATCCTCACGCACAGAACGTCTCTTTTCCTTTCGACCATGATGATGTCTTTCCCGTAAATCTGAATCTGATTGAATTTTACTCGGTAACAGTCTCGGTTAGAAACGGCCCACTGAGTGATGTACATCATTTAAAGTTCCAAGTTTATATCTGGTATCATAAATCCCGTCCGACTGCTTGTGAATGTGGATAGATGGATAGATGCTGCATGTATACTTCCAGCCCGGTATGTTCCATTCCACTTTGCAATGAGTAATATTTGAAAATTTGATTTTCTCTCACTCATCGTCTATCTCGCTTATCTTCGGTCACGGTGGCCCTGGAGGCCTATCACAGGGGACTCGGAGCTCTGGGCGGGGTCCACGCCGGACAGGGCGCCAATCTAATGCAGGGCACAGGCACGTACACTCTCTCACACACACACACACACACACTCCAGGCAATTTGGAAATACCAATTAGCTTAATCTGCATGTCTTTGGACTGCGCGAGGAAAATTTGTACCCGGAGGAAACCCAGCGAGCACGGGGAGGACATGCAAACACCATGCCGGCGTGACTCGCATCCGTGACCCTGGTGGCGCGAGGTCACACTGCTACCCAGTACGCCACTGTGCCACGGCGAGAGTGATTGCTTTGTCTTTTGGATGCAGCGTATCTATTTAATACAGTTTCTTTTGCACATTCGGATTTTTTGTAAACTAATAGTAGTTATTCCAGAAAATCTGACATCTAAGGCATATTCATGCCTAATAGTCAGTACTCTTGGGTAATCCCTGATTAAATCATTCTTTTATGATGCAACTCTCAAGATGTTCCTGGTTTGCACCATCAGTAAGGATTCCTGCAACAACCCATTACTCATCTCTAAGACAAGGTCAAAATGCAGATTAAAATGTCGAACAGAGCGTAACAGCACCTGATTAGATGTTTCAGGAAAACCGGAATCTCTGCCTTTGGCGGGATTAAATATTTATAGTCTGACTTAAGACTTCACCAAACTGCAGTGGATGTGCAGCACCAGGAGGCACGGAGCAATCCGGCTATCCGGTGCGCAGCAGCCGAGCATAGGCAACAGACAGAAGGAATTAGAATTCACTGAAGGAGAGTGACCCTTCACCCCGCGGCTGATTAAAACTCTCTCGCCCCGGGTTTGATTTCTCGTCAATCGCATCCCGGCTTGTCACCGTGAGAACTGCAGCAGACAGTCCGGACGCGAGGGCAAGAGCAAAACAAGCATCATCAAGGGAAGAGAGGCAGAATAAAATAAAATAAAAAATAGAAAAAGAAAAATAGAAAGAAAAAAAAAAAAAAAAAAAAAAAAAAAAAAAAACACACACACACACACACATTTGTCAGCCCAAGCAAGACCGTGTCTTTTCACGCATTCCTGTCTTAAATGTCAAGATTTCCACCCCCGAGCGAGAGGAAGCGCTGACACTTTGCCAAGGTTGAACAAAAACTGCATTCATTAATAATTAGCCTTGACCAGAAGCAAAGTAAACTCGAGTTCTCCTTGACAACAGCACAACACCTCCCCGGATTTTTTTAAGAATAAAATAGACACTGTCCAATTTTCACACCAGCTCTGGTATGCCTTTATCTTTTCTTTTATTTCGACACCCATCCCCTAACCTCTACCCGACCCCCCCCCGGGTCCCACAGTCGCTTCAACAGATAGCAAGCGGTACGAGATTGTGATCTGCCAGCTCCGTAATCATGAATCATTTGAATGAATATTGGATCTTACACTGTGCGATCGTGTCCTCATCTTTAACTCTTCCTTTTTTTTTTCTTTTTTTTTTTACAACAAATGATTTCATTGTCATTCTGGTCAACTATAAACAAAAGGCCTTTGGTGTCCTTGGACTAATACATTACTTTTGGCCATTATACTGTATGTATGTGATCTGTTTGGGGAAACGCTGCCTTACTTAGTACTCAAATAACATAGAAATCTAGTGGTGTTCAAGTCAAACCGGGACAAAACTCTCATTACTCCTCTATAATCCCCTGCTGCACTATAACGCACTTATCCCAGAGTTTCACAAGTGCTTGGATATCATCAAGGTAGAAAGTTCTCTCATTACGCCAGAGCCATGATGTGTCTGAAACTCTGGCCTCCCAGGAACTCTACAACCACGTGGGAACATTGTGGAGGGAGGTCAGGACTCTATGGAGGAGCGCGGTACTGGGGTAATAACTCCCTGCTGGGTTCCTGTAACGTGCGAGTGGTGGTGTTGATGAATGACACATGTCATTCATAGGCGTACGTCCTTTTTTAATACATTATCTGCGGCTAAGAGTCTCATCAGCATACCGTCTTCGAAGTCCCGGTTTGACTTGAACGCCGCCTGTAATAAGTAATATGTCTTCGCTTATAGAGATACTCCTTCATATACTGTAGTACACACAGTCTGCACCAGGCAGCACACATTTCTGCTATAATTATCATTTTTGTCATTTTTTTTATTGCTTATGAGTGAAAACCTCCCCAGAATTCACACAGACATGCAGGACCTCAGTTTGACTCACAGCAGCACTGCAATCCAGACTCTTAGGAGATTCCGCCTGCATCTCCAGCAAGCCTTTCTGTGCAAACAACCATCATCGCTATCTTCTAACTGACATCATACCCTTTTTTTTTTTTCTTTTTCTTTTCTATAAACCAGCAATGGCTTTTTGAATAAGATATGTGTGATACAGAACCATGCTGTAGGCTAATCAGCTTTGCACTATGTGTCATTCATTATTCACAACGCGATGTCTGAAACTGACGGCGTGTTACATGAAAAGGATACTGCATCTGGAGGATGTGGAGGTGAAGATGTAGCCACACCCCAATCCCATGAGGGCAAACCTCTGACTCGGCCTTTTATATATATATATATTTATTTATTTTAAATAAAGGCTGAGTATATATATATATATATATATATATATATATATATATATATATATATATACATATATATATATATATATATATATATATATATATATGTATGTGGATGTATATATATATGTATATGTATGTGGATGTATGTATATATATATATATATGTATGTGTATGTGTATATATATATATATATATATATATATATATATATATATATATATATTATAATATATTTGTTACAGCCCTTGTTTTTTTTCCCCTTTTTTGTCTTTTTTTTTTTGTTTGTTTCCTTTTTTCTGATCTCTGTCTGATTATACAGTAGATCGCATTCTCATTCCACCGACGAAGACGTCGTGCCTCGCAAGAGTTAAAAACGATACCTTCCGCCTTTCACGTCAACATTTCGGAGACTTTTCTGCGAACTTTTCACAAAAGAAAACCAATCAAATCCACACCTAAATGGATCCAAGTTCAACCATCTAAGTTCAGTTCTCTTAGTTACTCATTCATTCGATGATCATTATTACGTTTCAGTGCCTATCCCAGGAACACTGAGTCAGAGGCACACAGCAATGCACACTGGACTGGGGGAGCAGTCTATCACAGGTCATGATGCACACACATTCTCACACTGATTCACACCTCGAGGCTATTTAGAATCACTGCTCATCCTACTGGCGTGTTTTTTTTTCGGGAAGTGAGAGCAAACTGAAAAACCCCAAGGAAACGCAGAGAGAACAATGGGAGAAAAATGTTGCACGGACAGTAACCCGACCTCGGGATTGAACCAGGAAGCTGCCGGGCGACTCCGCCGCCACCACCACCACGCGCGTTGCCGCCCAATTATGAATCATATATTGGCTTTGACTAAAAATGCGAATGTATTGTTGCTAAATAGATTGGTCTGTTCTGAGTTTTTGAGCAGTTCATGCGGAAATCCAAATCATCATTACACCAATACACTCCAGATACATAAACAACTTCATCTTCTAATGCACCTCCAGACTTCACACTGTTTGCCGTCCCTCGATCCTGAAGAGAAGAGAGGAAGGTGGATAGGTGAAATTGACATAAGGGTTTTTACCTTGGCTGAGCCATTTCACCTCTTGCTAATGGCACACATTTCTCCTGTACAAAACATACCGGACATAGGGTAACACAACGGAGAGCATTCCTGGATACAAACAACCCCGAGGGTCCCTTCATCAGTCTCAGTCTGGAGGAAGTAGCGAGTAGCGTCACAGAGATGAATAAGCCCATGAACTCATTTACCAAACGCTAGATGACTCTAATATATGCACTAGACCAGGAAACATACAGGATTTCAAATTAAAAAAAAGAAAAGTTCATAAATCAGGTATGGTAATATGGTATACGAGCAGCTTCAATACAAGCGACCGGCTATTTTCGCTCCTGTTCAAATTCACGCTGATCTTCATGGAAGCACATGCTGATCTGAGGGAATTACACTTTTACAGACAGACAAACGTCCTAGCAATCATACGCTGCTTCATCGCGATTAGTCACAGTTGTAAAGTACTACTCATTACGTGCAGTGATGGAATGAAGAAATGCGTGACAAACTGTTAAGAGGAACGATATTGTGCAGTTTTATAAAAATCAAGATTTAAGAAATGTTTCATTTAAAACACCCTACATGCAGCGACTGTGTATTATGGGGTGTGGCAACCCACGAATGGCGAGCCTCGACCCTGGATCCTTACATTCAAAAGTCAACACCCTTGAGCCTTAGCCGCTTGAGCCACCACTCCCACGTCTTACGGTTACTGTATTCTTGTAAAAGTGGTATCCTTTTGAAGGTGGCTCGAGCACACAACTTTGCAAGTTTGATCTGTGAAGCTTTTCACAGCCGTTCGGCACACCTGGCGATGTTGCCTCGGTCATCTTATTATCCGCGTTAAACGTGTCGTTTTCGCACAATTATGAGAAGCCATTAGGGTCAAACTTGGCCATATGAATAATTTGAGTGAAAAAAATAGTAATGCTAAATAATGCTATAACTGCTAAAATGCTAAAATGTAACTGAAAAACACTTTAATGGTTAGTGACCCAACAAATGCCCTTTGATTTCAATTATTTTGCGTAAACAAAAGGATTATTTCAACAGTTCATCCTCAGTCCTAAGAAAAGCTGAGGATGAACGGTCCTTTTGTTTACTCAAAACTTATTTGTAATTGAAATGCAAGGCATCGAGATTAAACACTTATACCCGTTGGTATATACCTTTAAGGGCATGTACTTGCGTACGTTTCGAAATCGGGAAAGGAACACTGAGCCGGGTCTGCCTCTAAACCGTGGTGGAATGAACAGAAGATGGCGGCACCCTCAGGACTCTCCAGATCACTTCCAGGGGCTGTTTATTAGGATGCAGTGGATAGCATCTTAACACTCACGCCACATGCTTTCTCCAGGCCTCAGATAACCTCTATTCTTAGGGGTTTAATTAATGCCAGCCAGTCAGCAGCTTTTCTTACAGCAGAAAACGACTTGTTTCTTGACCCTCTCCAATCCCGAATCCCTTCCCCTTTCCCCAGCGTGCATGGTTTGTTTTTTCGTCTTACAACAGATGCAGCATCCCTATTAGGGTGAAAAGGACTGTGTACATGAAAAGGCTGAATTATTCACCAACACCGGAGTGGAGACAGGCAGCGTACCGAGTAAGGTTTGTGCTGCTTGGTTTAATTGTTTTGTTTTTTGGATTTGGGTCATTAAAAGATATGCAGGACTTTGAACGTCTGTGAAGTTTTTTTTTTTTTTCCTGCAGGTGAGACATCGTGATTATTAACAATCGGAGGATTACACCGATATTCTGTTCGCTTACTGCAAATCAAACTACAATTTAAAAGACGGTCGTCACGATGGGATTAAATCTGCCATACGCTGTGATCTATTAGTTACCATGGAAACAATAACTTATAAGGATAAGTGGACTATTATAAACCTGATAGATTTAAGATTAACCAGAACAATTAACCAGATTTTACTACGCCATAAACCAACTTTGACCCAACGCCATGTAAAACACAATGGAAAAACCAAATACAAGAGTAGACAAGAGTATGCTCTGGAACACTCGGAAAAAAAAAAACCCTCACTTTGCGCAGAGATAGAAATCCATCCATAATGCACTAACAGAAATCTGAACCCAAGTTAGCAGGGGAATCGCAGTGAATCAGCGCAGCAAATGGTGACATAATGGCATGTGTGCCTGAAACACCTGCTGTTGTACACGCCGAGGTCTACTGGCACGCAGGATCACTATGGGGAGTCACACCAGTTAAGTCTGTGCCGCACAATAGTCTCGCTAAATAAATGAGCTTCCCTTTGCTGTAAGCGAGATGGAGGAGGACAATGGAAAAACAACAGAAAGACAGAGCACACAAATTGTACTTGGAAGTAAAAAAAAAAAAAAGAAAAATGTATACGGCAAGGTTAAGAATGGGAAAGACAAACAGCTTGAGCAAAAGAAAGACAATGCTGCAAAACTAGAAGTGAGACTTGCAGGGTAGAGGCCAAGCCGGAGCAAGACTGTAGGAGAAATCAAATTTGCAAGAACATAACAAAAAGCTGTTGCTCAGACAAAAGGGAACACCCAAGGGTATTTGTTGAGCTGTCTGCCGGCACCCGCTGCACCGAAAGTTTATTAAAGACAAGCCCTGCTCACATACAAGAGAAAGCTAAGCTACCAGGGACTGGGGGGGAAGAAGTGTGGAAAGGTTGAAGATGGAAGGGAATTGGTTGGGGTGGAGGGGAGTTGGGGATGGTTGAGGGGGGGGGGGGGGTGAAAAACTAGCACCACGGCCCCCGTCAGTCAGACATTCTTTTATTTCAGCCATGCATTAAGCAACTTCCCTGCTGAGTTGGGCTCCCTTCCTGGTGTGGATAAAGGAGTCCCTGGAGGTGCCTGCCGGTAATTTCCAGCTTCTCCAGAAACTCAGGTATTAGAAAAGACCGCTCAGGGACCGAGCTACAATATACCTCCACAATTTCAGGCACTCGCTGCAGACGATAGAGGGAGAAGAAGAGAGAGAGAGAAAGGGAGAAAGTAGGAGACCCTCCCCGAGGGTCCCCCAGTTCGAATTTCTGAAGTGCGAGGAAGGAGGGGAGGAGGCCTCCAGGGAGCATACACTAGCAATAGAAAATCCACTGCATCGGAGAGAAAGAGGTAGAAAGAAAGAGAGGGAGAGGAGGAAAAAAGCATTTCCTCTCTCTGGTCTGGCAGGAGCAGCCTTTTTTTTCTTTTTTTTTTCTCCACCGGCTCCCACTGGAGACTTTTTACAAAACATGTGTTGCTGACATGTTGACAGATTGCTCAGTGAAGTGTTAGGCGCATGCACACGGCTGTCCATTTAAGGGGACATGGCATCCTAGCCAACATCCTCTACCTGAGGCAGCATGTTTTATACATCACTTCTCAGTTCAAACAAAAGGAAAAAACAAAAAAACAAAACAAGGAACAATAAAAAAAGTAAAGGTAAACAAGCTAGCCTCTTTTTGGTAAAGCGAGCAGAACGTATCAAAGAGGCCGGGTAGAGCGGTGTCCGAGCCTCGTTTAACTTAGATGAGCAGTGACGGCGGAATACCTGGACGTCCGCATTTATTTGCACCTCTGTCTTCCATAAAGGTTCTGTAAGCACTTCATGAAAAGGGAGGAGTGAACGGGATCTGGAAATTTCGATCTCTTTGCGAGCCAAAGAGTGACGTCTTAATCGTCTGGTGGCTTGAAAATTGCTGCCGTGGCAACCAAATGGAAATGGGGGGATGATAATGTATTCATGGTGGTGACGACCCGGGGGCTGCGGAGCACGCTCTCTGGGGACGGCACTTTACCTAAAGCCAGACGTGCCTGGGCAAAATCTCCACACAAGACAAGAGCAGAATACTTAGGAGAAAGAGAATGCGGAGAAACGGAAGGAAAAGAAAAGAGCCATTCAAGAAACGGGAAAGGTGTTATGAAGGGAGGTAGAGCAGCAAATATTGCCTTTAAGGCAGCAGAAGGTAGAGACATTGATTGAGCTCCAGTGTAAGCATTATAAGGATTAGAGAATCGTTGAAGAAAATACAAACGCCAAGATCTTCCCAGTACACTTTGAGAAGATGCTTCCTATTGGATTACGACACCGGTGATTCTTTTCTGGGTGAGATCAGAGTGCTTGGAATATAAAAAGAAAGGTCAAACAGGTAGGGAGATGTTTCAAACAGTTCTTCCTAATGATCTCTTTCACTTGCAGACCTTCCAGTGGTGTATAAAACAAAGCGCAATGCCAGGCAGCTTGCCAGAGAGATGTCCTCAAGCGCTCCGGTGCCCTCATCTCCTTTTATTCCAAAAGACAGTCGATATGAACATGAGCAAGAGATAAAGACTCCAGAATGGGGGAAGAAAGTTGGTGAAAATAACTCTCACCCCTCAACCTCAGATGTGGTGCTGGAGATACCGGCTTACGATGGAGTCTGCATGTTAAAGCGAACCTCGAACTTCCTCTTTTCAGAAGTCTCAAACTGTGCTTTACCTGTTCAACAAGCTACCCTGCGTGCGCTTGACAGCCTGAGGCAGAAAATCAAGGCCGGTGTGATTTCTCTATTCAGTGGACTGGACATCTGTAGCATTAAGCCGTTCTCCAGAGTCCAGTAGAAGGTATAAGACTACGGTTTAAACAAATTGTGTTGTGACACAGAGAGCGGGCGAACGAAAGAGTAAAGGAAAGAGAGGAAAAGAGAAGAGGGCGGGAGCGCGCGAGAGCCGAGGGCATCAACAGTGTGTTCTTGAGTGCAGATGACCCCTGGCCATCCTGAGGCGTGAGCTTTATCCGGCAGACTGAGTAAGCTGCTCTGGCACTGAAAGACTCAGGCCTACATTCCCTCAGGTTGCTTTATCCTCCATTACGGAGGATGAATGACAATCTGCTTTCAAAGGGCTATGTACTGTAGCATGCACAAACATCACTGGCCATAACCGATAGTTATGAAAAATAACACAATAATCCTATGCTTTAATAAGTAAATCTGTACAAATACCAATTGGCAACCCATCCTATACATTGGCACTATACATGTTCCTCTGACAGACCGGATCCACCCTATGCGATTCCAGGATAAAACAATTACCGACCATGAATAAATCAAAGCATATCAATATCAGCTGCGGCACCGAACTAGCCAAAAGCTGTCTCCATAAAATATCGACGCTTACGTCAGTGCTTCAGCTGTTAGCATCTTCCTATGCCTCTTACATCTTACATTTAACAGTTCTACACTCGGCATCACAGATTGAACAAAAAAAGAAAAAGAAAAAGATGCATGGACTGAGTGCTCGGAAATCCACAGTGAAGATTAGCAAACATTGCTGTTTTGCATACTGATGGTCAAACTCCTTCCACCTGCATATTTACAGGAGTGAAAGAGCAGTGCCCGGAGGTAAGAAACAAATTGCATTACCTTGCAAATCCCACTCAGACCTCTTTCTCACTCTTTCTCTCACTCTGCCTCTCGTCTTGTAGCCCGCTAAGTCAAGGCAGGAATAAGATTCCACACTCACCTTAGTCACATCCAAACAGCAACTGAGAATTACGGTAGGATGACATCAACGGCAAGTGATTCGGCCGCACGTAATCTTGACAAAACTGGCTAGTGTTGGCACGTGGGGATTTAGCGGCTTAAAAGTATCTTGGAAACATGTGTAAACTCATACACTACTCATTACTTTGGCCTTCTACCATTTTGGACATGTCCAAAATATTCGTAGAGACTTTTCAGTGCAAATTTGAAATCTTCCAGCCCATCCTAATGGATAGCGCCAATCCATCCAATCTTCAACCAGGAAGATCCAAAATATCCATAATGTGCTTACATAATGGAGCATTTAAAGATGTTGCTTGTCTTTATAAAAATATACAAGGCGCATCCAAGTCAAACCAGGGTAAGCCGCGCTAAAACATTAGAATGAGGCAAACGTTTTAAAGGAGACCATATGTCCATTGATGACGTCTTTTCAGGACGTACAGGAACGCCTGATCATTGAAAATCAATGGATAACTTGCCGCCAACTTGCAGAAGAGACGCATCCGTCCACTTGCATGTTACAGGAACACGACCGGGAGTTACCGCCACATCACCTTGTACAGTCCTGACCTCGCTCCAAGCCAGTTCAACAGGTTTGGAGCAACAAAGGAGTTCCTGGGAGGCCAGCGTTTCAGACGTTCAGTAGGCAGCCTGATCATGGAGTTTTAACTTTCGTAACTGTGTTCTGCTACTCTGCACAATCAAAAGTCCCGCTTTGACCTGAACACCCCTTTGTAAATTTTACAAGAGCCATTTTACAAGACATGCACAATGATATTCACTATCCTACAGTACCAGACGAAATGCTGCATCAATAAAATCTGTTACTCTGTTAATAATCAGTATATAAGATGTAATCACATTAACTTTCAAAAACTTTTTGCTCCGAAGACTCATCCTTGATTCAGTACAATATCTTATCTGGATGATCAGCCAAGAACTGATGCAGTGATCCGAAAAAAAAAAATCTTGTGCTCATCTTAGATAACGTTTTTTTTTTTTTTTTTCAGTTGAATGTTTTTAGTCAGATTACTTTCAAGGTCTCTTCCACTTCCTGATATTGCAGGACGTTATCCTTGCCAATAGCTTCTTGCTGTTCTACATCCAGAACACTACTTGTGGAAATAATTACTGTTAAAATCAATATCCAAAAAATAAATAGATAAACATATCATTCTGATTTTGAGTCTCCAGGGAAGTGAAGTTTTCACAGTTTTAAAACTATGCTAATGCAGGAAACTCTTTAAAATAGGGTTCCTCGTGGTTTATTTTTCTTTTACCACCTGAAGTGATTTTATTTGCGATCCTGTCTGATCGGGAATTCATCTGTTATATGTTTCTATAAAGAACTGAGAGGTTCCATCAACGTTTAAGTCCAACTAACCCATTAGGATTCTAGATTTTTTCGCCTTTCCTCAAACGGAATCAATGCTAACGTCCCATAAAAAGTCAAAATCTCCGTCGATAGCTTAGATTGACATTCACTCAATTTAAGGTGGCAGCATTGTTTTTAACCTTTATTGATAGCATTAAAGCTTTAAGCTGTCTAGACATAGCCAATTGGATGAGTTGAATTACAGCTTAATCAGGGGCTTTAATTGATCTGCAAAGTGCTGAGTCATTAAGTTAAACCCCTAAGCCTGCTAAGACCAGGGTCTTCTCTCCCAGAAGTCTCGTAGTGTTGAGATTATCTTAAGTGGGAAAGTGAACATTTTGAGTACTGCAGGCTGTACCATCTCCATGATCTTTGCTAAGCTGTGTTTGGGAGCAAGAGTCCTAAGCAAGCAGTCCTGATCCCAGAAGAACAAAAGACACCGAAGATGAGATATATCATTCATCGTAAAGAGCTGTCGAAGTGGACTGGCTCTGACATTTGCGCATGCCTTTTGCACAGAATGCTATTTGTTCTGCTCGCACTCCCTCCACGATGAACGCCTGAATCCTTGTATAGATTTGCTTAGAAAGATTAATGAGTTTGAGGGTGGTGGACGAAACAAGTCACGTACAAGAGGAGAGGCCAATGAGATCACGCAAACACCGAGAGCCTTGAATCCAAACACCCCAAAACATCCCAATTTCGTATCGCTCAACAAAATTGCTAACATATTGAGACGCAAAACCCCCTGATGGTTGTGTCACCACCTGGTTTCTCCACCTCCCGAAGAGTTGAGCCCTCCAGAGCCCTGTGAAGCCCTTCCATTGCTTGAATGAGAACCTCCCTCTATCCTGCCCTCATCCACCCTCCTCCCCTGCTGGCCAAGACTCCTTCCTGAGAACATAGACTGGGAGAAAAGAGGCCACGGGGGAGCCATAAAGCTGTCTCACCGTTCACTCTTTCCACTACTTTCGCCCTCTAAACTCCCCGTGGCTCCTCACCAGTGGCCAGTTTGGCAGCCAGGAGCTCAGGGATGCTGGGCAGGAAGAAATGTGCAGTATATTTCCACACACTGACGTAAGACGACTGGTGCTTTAGGCCACGATAACTAAGGCGGGCCTTTGTTCAGACCAGAGCTTTTTTGAGGATGAAAAGTAAAATGTGAAAACTGGTTATGAGGGGTTGCTATGAATAGGACACTACTAAACTGGGAAAGACTTGTTTTTTTTTGTATGTCTGCGATGAGTCAACAAATCTTAAATATTGTTCTCTTTAAAAAGAAAAATCACAGTTTGTTGAGTTCAGTATGTCCAGGAGGCTTTTATTTCTCAGACCAGAGCACGTGGGCACCAATGCAGTTTGTTCTTAATTGTAGTATGGAACAAAACATATTTTGTCCATTTATAGTTCAATTAATTGTTAGGAAAGTCTACAAAACAAGTTGTTATTAGTTAGTTGGTCGTGTAGGTTGTTGGTTGGTTGAAAGGTTGCTTGGATGGTTAAATGGGAGGTTGTTTGGTAGGTTGAGTGGTTGGTTAAATAGTTGGTTGGTTAAAAGGTTGGTTGGCTGAATCACTGGTTGGTTGGTGAAATGATTGGTTGGGTGGTTGATTGATTAAATGTCTGGTTGTTTGAATGGTTGGTTTGTTAGTTTTAAATTATGTGTGGCACCTCACAAAGTCCTTTCGGCCAATCGTAATTAAGAATTCGACAGTGTTGTGGAACAAAATAATAAATTTCCAACGATGCGACAATATTGTGCGAATTGTTTTATTCATCCTCATATTAGTCGTTAAAAGCTGTCGATTTCTGATAAGAAAAAAAATATATATCACTGAATTCATATCACATATACAAATGTATAAAAAAAAAATTGGGGGCTTTCAGCAATACCTAAAAACCTAAAAAATATATACTGATACCACCAAACAGCAGCTCTGTTTCATTATTTCATCTTTGTTTTCAATTATTGCATCCTAAAACCCCTCAGCTCATTCTTTTATCTGAAAAAAAAAAAAAAACCCTGCTCTGTTGCTCTGCGCTAAAAGCTACATGAATTAATAGAGATCTCTGCATCAAGGAGCGAGTATTTAAATCCACGAGACGGTGTGTGTGTGCACGCGCATGTGTGTCTGTGTGTATCCGTGTGTGTGTGTGTGTGTTGTGCTGGAGAGAGCACTCAGGACTCGAGCAGTCTCCTCACACATACACACACACACACACACACACACACACACACACACACATACACACACACACACACACATTATCTTGAGAGAGCAGCACACCCCTGAAAAGCTCTTTGGCATTTGATATGCTAATAGCGATTCGCAATTACGTGGCATGTGTTTGATTATGTTTCACACTTTGTGCGATTATTTATTAATTCAAGCCGGGGCAACAAAGCAAGGCAGTCGGTTGTAGCGAGCGTGCGACACACCTGTTAGAGCTTGTTGCTATCAAAGGAAGCAAACATGATTAGTGAATACGATATTAAATTAAACATGTTCTTTCCTTCTGTCTCTTTCTTTAAGCTCGCCCATACAGACAAAATGGATACAACTGAATCAAAATCAGAATTAACGGAATTAAAATCAGATACATCTTAACCACGACAAATAATATATTTGTATACTATATATATATATATATATAATTATTTCATATATTTGTATGTATATATATTTTATAAATATTACAAAGTGAAAACTTGATGCTTTATTATTATTATTATTATTATTATTAATGTTACCCAAAAACGTCATTAAAAATCACTAGACTCAAAGCTCCGGGTCCGAATTACGCCTCTAGTTGGAATTAGTTGTAAGAAATCCACTTGGAGGAATCAAAACCCTCACACACTAAAGTTTCTGAGATGTTAAATCAATCGTGAATGATCCAGCCCTAATCCTGCCCTGGCTTCTCGACAACAGCCTCATCATCATTCCACAGACATCTCATACACACACACACACACACACACACACACACACACACACACACACCACTAAAACGAAACATCTGAATGCAGTAAAGATGAGCATATGAGAAAAGGGGGAAGTGTAGTAGAGTACACCAGTACACCATCTCATATACAGTACACACACACACACACACACACACACACACACACACAAACACAGGGCTCTCCTGCATGCTACCTGCATTTCACGGTACTAACATCAGTTCGCAAATCTAGACTCAGAATTGAGACGTCTGTCCTCCTCCTCCTCCTCCTCCTACTTTCTTTTTCTCTCATCTCACCATGTAAAAGCCGTCTGGCGTTAACAGCATTACCGAGAGCAGATGCTTTAAGAGGGAGCAGGGGCATGTAAGTCTGGCGGTGTTCGCCACTGCCCCGGCGATGTCTGGATAAAACTACAGGCGTCCTTATCGGCTCACGCGCATCCTCTCCCCGAGGAGGCGTCGGCCCATTATTCACTAATTACCAGCAGAGGGGCGTCTCGATGCCGAACGCATCTGTCAGTCGCCACGCCGCTCACCAAAAGTCTCGGCGACTGAGGAAAGTGAGGCCCGATGACGGAAAAGTTTCTCCTTTCGGAGCTAGGGTTCAAAAGTTCACCTGCGAAAGGTTTTACGTCGTCGTTAAGGAAAAATGTATAAAAGCGCGTCGAAACACGTTCATCAAATGTAAAAGTGCTGACAAATCCACGTAGTATTTCTAATTATAATATTATTATAAGACGTACATAAGATTATTCAGCATGTTGCTCTGTAGATGCTTCTACTCATTTCAAACTGTAATATGACTTATATAATATATACCCATATGAGTTCATTTAAGTTCGAAATGAGTTTTTTAAGACATAATAGGCTATAGTATAGAAATAGGGTTAACGATCTCTCAAGCTATGAATATATTTTCAAAGGTAAAAGGTCTATTTTACATATTAATATGAATAGTTAAATATTTCTTAAATAATTCATAAAAAAATTATCTTGCTTTTAAATAATGCATAATTCAGAATAACCTTTCTAGCACGTTTTTTTTTTAAAAAGGGAATAAACCACAATATTAAAAATTTACTACAATATTAGTGTTATCCCAGGAGTCTTAAAAAAAAAAAAAAAAGTATAATAAATGTTTGACGTTATGAGATTCTAAAGCTTCTCCAGGATTGATAGGATCATAATAATAATTTAACAGGAACTATTTATTAAAGAAAAAAGCAATGATTTCAAACAGTGGATTCAGAATGTTGATCTCTACTGCATATTCTATCTAAAACTTGATATAAAAATGATATATATGAACCACTTGTAAAATTTTTTTATTCGTTTTTAAACTCAAGTGCTGTTTAATATACACTAATTGCTGTATCTTTGAGTGTGCAATATCTCTTGTTCTTATTCTTATAGCTTAAAAAAATATTTAAAATCATAATAAAATAATTTTTGTTTTAAATCAGTGGAGTCTATTCCTTGATTTACTTCATTTCAGCATTTGTGTTATTGCTGGTTTTTGCTGTCTTTGCTCCAAAAAAAAAAAAGAAAAAAAAAAAGATTTTTCTCATAGCCTGGTCGAGGAGCTGGACGTGTGCCTACGTCTTTTATTTCTTCCATTTTTTATATTTAATTTTTTTCATCTTGAAGTGAATGAAACTTCACTAATATCATTTCCTTTAGCAGCACGATCATGAAAGGAATAACGGCGTGTAAATAACGCCGGCCCAAACTGTTCTGCGAGCCCGTTGTCATGGTTACACACTCTGACACGCATACGCGGTGTCAGGAGCATTGCTGATCAATTAATAAGAAGGATTCCTGCTAGCGGAACCCACTACTCATAGCGCGCATATATAGGTAGCGTGAGGCGTTTCACACACACGTGTCGCCGGAACTCAGGCTCGGACTCTGGATTGACCTTTCGCTGCGGTTTCTGTCTTCACCTTGTGTGTGTCTCATGCTGAGGAACATGTCGTTTTACTACATTTACACCTACTTTTGTATCTCAAACAAGCACTAACCGTGCCTCTTTTTTAGAGAATAAGAGCATGTGTGTGTGTGTGTGTGTGTGTGTGTGTGTGTGTGTGTGTGTACAGTATGTGTGTGAGAGAGAGAGAAACAGAGAATGGTTTGTTCGGAGGTGCACTGCTCTTCATTACACACTGACACTGACACAAGGCAGCACTTTTACTCAGACGCACTTCCACAGCCAGAGGACGGAGACGAGCTTTAGTGGGTTTCTGATTCTGCTCCAGCCGAGTGCAGACCTATTAACATTTAATGCTCCATTCTTCTTCTCGGCTCAGACAGCTGCAAGGAAGAGCTTAAACACGAACTGATTCAGGACTTATCTGTGCGTGTACTGTATGTGTAGGGCAGTTTGTATAAATGTGCTACAAGGTCTAAACCCAACCTATATTTTATGGAAAATGCCCATATTGCTTTGTTCCTGGCTTTAATAAAGAGGTTCGACACTGAACGGTTTCATTTTAGTGGAAGCGTTACACAACAAGTGGGGAAAAATGTGGCTGGTTTTGGGTTTCTGAAACAACGTCCTTAGATTCAGCACATTCAACTGTGTTATCAGAGGCAGTTGCTCAGTTATTAGTGCCATAGTCTGTCCACTCTTAGTCGACAGTTTGGACACACCGTCTAATTGCATGGTCTTTTCTGATTTTCATTTCTGTCTACACTGTAAAACAAGGCTGAAGACGTTTATCCAAAATACACAATAAACTCCTTTGAACAGTTTATCCACTTACTGCACAGTACACCCTGTAAAGCTTCATAATGGCTCTAATCTGAGGTAATGTTTGAGGTTAATTGGTGATTTCTGGAGCTGGTGACCCTAAATGAACGTCTCCCCTGCAAATTCTGAGGTAAAATTTTGGTCTTGCTGTCCTGGGAAGGTCTTCATGAGAGACAGTTTCATCATGGTGCTTGATGGGTTTTGCAAATGCATTTGAAAATACTGTTCTTGTCAGAACCGTTCCAGAACAGCTGACCTTCATGTCTTATAAATAAATAAATAAATAAATGACCGTTGACTGTGTCTTTTCATAGTTTTTTTTTTTTACATGCTTTTTGACTGGTACTGTATACAGTAGAACAGGACAAACCCTCTATGGGTTTTCTGAAGAGCGGTTCTAAAGCTCAACGGTGTGTACCGCGGTTAATCCACAGAGCGGCAAACAGAAAGAACCTGTGAAAAAGTGCCCGGTTGTTGTTTAAGACACGCCTTCTTACCTCAGTTACCATAAGCTAGCTTGTTTAGCCTTAGCTTCATTCATAAGCTAATACATTTGATTGAACTCCATCATCCGTACCCTACACCTCGTCCCGTGTCATCTCCTACATTTTTTGCGGTAACGATTCCACTTCCAGCTGGTTCACTAAAGTGATGCATTAACTTTGCAGCTGTCCCTCAAATCATTTACACCACTATTTACAGCAGAACCTTAGCATACCCAATTTAATTAGTTCCGGAGGCAGGTTCTTAAGGCAAATATTTCCATTGTGATCAGAATTGTCCCTTAAATAATGTAAATGCAAGTAATCTTTTCCAGATACCCAAAAATATTAACAATACTACAAAAAATTATGATGCCTTTGAACACAGACTGAAGGCAACATTAGTATCATGGGCTAACACTTTTGAAACATTCTTCACTAATGGAAAAAAAATAATTTGCAAATTCGCGCCGCTTGGCTATCCACTGATGCAAACAAGGTTTGAATGGATCGAGGACATATGCGTAACTTAGCCTGCGACTTTAAACTTCTGCCGAAAATGCTTCGTATGCTGATGCAAATTTCTTGCAAAATTTTAATTCCTAAGGCGCACATTCGTACACCGAGGTTCCACTCTACGGCGAATTTTTGCCTTAATGTAATTTGACATTATGGCCGGTACAGTTGTCATGAATGGAGACCAAAACCTTTTTTTTTTCTGTACCAGGCTGTAAACCTGTTTATTTCTGTTATAAAGCTGAGCACTTTTACATGAGACTCTACAGGGATTGACTCAAATAAGGAGCTAGCCTAGTGGCCATTTGTTGAACTGCATGTTTTGGCGCTTCTATGTTGGACTCGTTTTTCTGAACCGTAGGTTGAGGCATGTCGATCGTGTGAAAGGTGTGAGGTGGGTTACTTTCATGATATATATATATATGATATATATATTGCTCCTGATTGCAATAAAAATCTCTCTCTCTCTCTCTCTCTCTATATATATATATATATATAGAGAGAGAGAGAGAGAGAGAGAGAGAGAGATTTTTATTGCAATCAGGAGCAATTGGTATGGTTTAAAGAAAAAGACAAAATCAGCTTTCTGATGACAAACTAGACTGGAAAACGTTTAGGAAGTACAAGTGTTTTTCAGCAAAAGTGTGTCTGTGTGTCTGTGTGTGTGTGTGTGTGTGTGTGTGTGTGTGTGTGTGTGTGTGTGTGAGTGACGGAGTATGTTCCTGTGTGTATGAGTCATAGTTTTCTATCTACAGTCTCAACCTTAATGGTTTCTTAACAGTAACTCTAAGATAGTGATACACAGAATCAGTGCGAGTACGAAGACAAACGTAAAGATTCACAAGTCTGTCCTTTTCGTCCTCTTTCTCTTCACGTGTCAGGTGAAACCCCCGTAAAGGGAGGAGCGGGAAGGTGAAACCACGTCTTCATCACAACGCGCTTGTCAAAAGAAAATCTTTACAGCTGCTGAGACAAATCTGCACAGCCATTTTGTGCAGTTAGTACTGCTCTCGTCTGTGTGTGTGTGTGTGTGTGTGTGTGTGTGTGTGTGTGTGTGTGTGTGTGTGTGTGTGTTTAAGAAAGAGAGAAATGATGAAGAGTAAATGTGTTAACGAGGGTCAGGTAGTAAATGTGCTGGCATCAGTTATACACACAGTGTGTGTGTGTGTGTGTGTGTTTGTGTGTATGGATAAAGGGGGCTGGATTTTATATCTTGATAAGGACCGAGAACCAAATGTATAGTTATAGCATTAATAAATAACCTAGCAAAAGTGTGTGTGTGTGTGTGTGTGTGTGTGTTATGCACAACAACAGCTACAAAATAAAGCAGAAAGAAATCTTTACAGGAGGGAATTAAGAGGACACGGAGGAAACGCAGGCATCCAGGAGCTCACACAGCGAGGCATCTCCTCTCACTTCCTCTCATTGTGGCTGAGCCGAGCAGCACGGCGAGCTTCTGACAAAAGCCCAATAAATAGTTGATCCAGTGCATAATGTGCAGCGTGAAGCTTGGGGGAGAAGCACAGAGACACATCTCACGGGACTGCAGCTGCTTTGAATGCCTAATGACACTCCCGCTAATGTTTCAGGCACTGGAGAGGAGACGCAGGAGACTCTGCACACAGGCGGTGATGAGGCACACACACACACATACGTGCGCACACGTGCGCACGAGGAAGAGCACAATGGCACCTTCCTCGATGATTACAACGTCCAAATGCGCAAATAACGTCATATATCACTGCCTACGCCGACACAGAAACTCAGAGCCTCGGCAACGTAAGAGCCTGTTATCCTCATGCATCGTCTCGCATCGTGCTCGCAGGATCGGCGCGGCGAGCTCTGTCTATAACACGAGGTCTCTTCTCATGCAGGACGACAAACTCGGAAAGTCATTCTCTCGCCTGATCGGTTTTATCTTCTGCCAATCTCACATCAAATCGCTTCATGATGCCTAGCTTCAAAGGGTAGTACTTGAATTAGCATTGCGCTTGATGTTAATAACCATGCATCCATCTATCCATCTAGGATCCTCTCTAGTCCAACTAGGGACAGTTGGAGGCCAGTAGTGACCATTGTATTTATTCTCAATTTTACAACTGCGCCAGGACTGATGTTAACACAGCAGCTGGAACATGCTAACATCTGGAAATATTAGTTGGATCAACGTCAGTGGTAAAAGTCTAGAACAGTGGGTTTCGTACTGTAGGTTATCGTGTACAGGACTAAAGAAACACCCAATTACAGCTTGTGGACAAAAACTGCAGCTTCCTGAGGTGGGAATCTGAAACCCTGTGAAACCCTCACACTGGAGACTCCTTCTATAAATTAAAATATATATTCCTTCACATGTCGCTATGTCAACTACACCATTCCATCCATCCATCCATCTAGTAAACTCTGTAGTCCAACTACGGACCGTGTAGGTCAATGGTGACCATTGTATTTATTCTTATTTTTACAATAGTCAAAATTTGCACACACATTCACACAGTACAGGCAATTTGGGAATGCCAGTTAGCCTAATCTGTATGTCTTTGGACTGTGGGAAGAAAACCAGAGAACCCAAAGGAAACCCACCAAGCACGAGAAGAACATACAAACTTCATGCACACAGACCACGAGGCCGGACTCTAACCTGGACGAGGTGACAGTGCTAACTGCTACGCCCCCATGCTGGCAACTACACAATTACAAACATTTTATATGTTGTTGCTATAAATACAACAAAATGAACAGTTTGTTAAACTTACATTATTAACAAATTCACATTGAATTTAATTGATTCTAATCAAATTACAGAAAACAGTAGAAACTACTGTTCTAGGAAACAAATCAACACGTTCTGACCAATCTGAAAGAGCTGCTTTATATTTCATATATCATGCACGTTTTCGCTAAGTGTAGTACAGAAGTTAGCATGTGAGGCAGACTTCATAACCAGTCATAACGTGACTTTAACCACTATAACCACTTTATAATACTAGTCTCTAACTGTTTTAATTCAAAAACAGTGTAATCTTACTGCAGACGTTGTGTGTTTGCTGTCATTACAGCATACATGAGATGCTAAGCTGAACAATACTTTTAGCATTTTGTTAGAACAAATACAATCTGAAGATCAATGTGGAACCCCATAGCAGAGAAACTCCAAGATGAGATCTCATGTTAATCTCTTTTTTGTCACCTAGACAAAAATGAGCCACCTTTGAGACTTGAATGAGATTTAGATGTTTTCTTCATCTTCTCAAAGGTGTCTCAAATGTGGCTCATTACCTTTAAATCTCTGAGATAGTTCATATTTGTCTTGTGTGCGACTCACATATGCAGAAATGAGCTGTCTTTGAGACTTGAATGAGATTTTGGCCGTTTTCTACATCTTCTCAAATGTGTCTCAAATATGGCTCATTACCTCTAAATAGTTCATATTTGTCTTGTGTGCAACTCACATATATTTTGTTTCTCCAAAGCAGTGTTTCCCACACATAAAATATACAGTACTTGTAAACCGTGCATTTGGGTTTTCTGATATGTTCTGATATGATCCTTCTTAAAATTTTTGCTTAGTCATGTGTGTATAGTTACTCACTCACTCATCATCTATACCGCTTAATCCTGTATTCAGGGTCACGGGGGGCCTGGAGCCTATCCCAGGAGACTTGGGGTACATGGCAGGGTACACCCTGGACAGGGTGCCAATTCATTGCAGGGCACAGACACACACACACATACACACACATACACTCAGTAATTCACACACTACGGGCAATTTGGGAACACCAATTAGCCTAACCTACATGTCTTTGGACTGTGGGAGGAAACCGGAGGAAACCCACCAAGCATGGGGGGAACATGCAAACTCCATGCACACAGAGACGGGAATCGAGCCTGGCCGGGGATCAAACCCGGACCCTGGCAGTGCCAGGCGACAGTACTAACCACTACACCACCGTGCCGCCTATGTATAGTTAGTTAAAATGAAATAAAATTGAGTGCTTTATATTGAGGAATATATTCTGCTGAAAAAATGTCAATCTATATTGCATAATTCTGACTCATATACAGTATATTTATTAAAACATAATGCAATGAATGGCTAAAATGCTTTGGGGTTTAAGGGCTAGGGTTCTCTGACAAACACTACACTAAAGAGTGTTTAGTAGTTTTTTTTATATACATCCATTTACTCTACACATACGGATAGATGGAGGGGAGGGTTAGTAGGTTGGATCTCTAAAATCAAGATATGTAGATATGTAGATAGATGTAGGTTGGTAACAACTAAAGTCAATTACAAAATTGCTTTGTAATAGATAAATGTTTTATTTCGCAATCTAGCTTGTTTATTAAAAAAAAAAAATCCAACCACCCGTTATATTACTGTACACCCAGGTGTCCCTAGTTGATCAACATGGCTAAACCTTTTACAAATGTGTACACTTTAATGAATTTATTGAAATTAAACTAGCAAATGGCAAACTTACTTTACATTCTGTACAAATGTCATTACCAATAAAGAACTAAAATACAATATACAGAATATTTTTTATCAAGAAGTGAAGCAATGAGATAATGTTTGTGTTCAGTGATTTCTGTAATCATTTAAGGCCAAACCTATTTTTGATTATACATTTATGACCAAATGTTCAACATTTTTTCATGGCCAACCCAATTAAGCCTACAGTACATAAAGATTATAATAAAGAAATAATTTCCCGCAATTTCTCCCACACATGCGACAAGCCTGCAAATGTTTAAGTGGCCAGTGTGTTTAGAGCATCTCCAGGCCTCTGTGTCACGTCAGCAAAAAACACTTTATCCATCATTCATCCAGACCTGTAGGTGGCGGTAGCGCACCACCTACTTTGCCTGCCGCAGACCAAGAAGACCGAGCAGACGGTGAAGGTGTTTTTTTCCCCCCTCGCCTAATAATTTTAAATTCAATATTATTGACAAGGATTCAAAATGTAAGTTAAAACCACAAAGTCTGTGGTAAAAAAAAAAAAAAAAAACCCTGTGGTATACTTAGCTGAAATTTACACAGCTTACGTTTGTTCTTAAATTGGAAAAGGAATTCAAATGCTACCTGTGGGTGGTTTAGCATGTGGATTAGCATATCTAGGTAACTAACATTTTTACACAGTTTTTTTTATGGTAAAAAGCAGTCAGCATGTCCTAAGTTAACCAGTGTGGTTTGACATATTGAGTTACTTTTTACCTTTTTTCTTTTAAAAAAAAAAATAGTAAGTTAATGTTAATTAATCAGTCTTGCAAACCAGTAGTTTTATTATAGAGTTTTCAGTGTTTAACAGTAGTGACCAGAACATGTAACTTTAGAGACATCCGTTTATTATATTCTATAAATAAAGACCAATACGTTTGTTTGTGAAAAGGTTATCTTGGTAATTATATAAATTTTATTTTACCTGGGTTCTTTCCAGAAGCATGCCACCTCAGGAGACTAAGAATGCAGGAGAATGTTCCGGAGTCTCCATCAGCACATCATCAGTCAGGTAAGCACCAGCCCATGAGCAAGCTCAAGCCCACGTCTCAACCTTCACACAGTTTGGAGTTCAGTAGCTGAATGGTGTTTAGGTAAATGTTTTAATATATTTTTTTTTTTTTTGTTCCATTAGATACTAAGCAACTCCAGGAGTTTCAGACTTGGGACAATTGTTGACATCCACCACAAGAGAAAGCTGATGTAGACGGCGAGAAACAACCTTTTGGCTCATTGACCCGTTCTTGTAGCCCTTACATACAGCAAGCAAACAATTTTACTTTAAAAATTTTCATTTTTGACAAATTTTTTTAACTGGAGGATTTTCAAAATGTTGTGGCCTTTGTGTAACTCCTGTATAAATCATACTTTGAGTTGAGCAGTGTTACACTTAATATCTTTGTCAGGTTTTATGACATTTTGTATCATTTAGTGTCTTGGTTTGCCAGATTTTGCTGGTGTCTGTTATATTGTGTGAATTGTAAATGTATTACTGTTAATTGTTACATGTATGCTGTTAATTGAGGATTTTTGATATGTTCAATAAAACTATAATATTTCTCATTTGTGTTTCATGCATCTTATTTATATCTGACTTTAAACTCATTATGGTCTTATATATGGCTCATTTGCTTCTCCTTCAAATGCAGTTCTGTTTCTCATGTACATCTCAGATTTCTCAAATGTTTCTCAGGTATGTCTTGCTTTGTGTCTCAGTTATGTCTCTTTGTTTCTCCTAAGTGGGGTTTAGGAGAAATAGAAAAGACAAAGTCAAGCTTGTAATGAGACAGCTCGATTCAGTCTCATGAGACAAGAAAAAGCTCATTCTGAGCAACAAAATTTAGCCATGGGACACAATGTTACATACAGTACTGAGAGTTAATTAAATATGATGCAAAATATCAATCATAAGTTGTTTACCAGAGCTGGAAATATTAGCATGTAGCATAAGCACACATAACGATTACTACCACCCAACACCATTTACATACAGTTATGTCAGCTTTACAGGCAATGATGATGTAAACGAGATAGTTCGGATTTTTTCAAGTCTGTCTTAAAATTGAACTGCATATGTCTGTTACAATAGACATTATTAGGTCTCATAAGCATATGAAGCTGCTGAGTGAAATCGAGTCGGTATCTTTCAAAACTACAGTGTATTTAGGACAACTTTAACTTTTTTCTTTCCCCTGAAATGGCTGTATCGATGACCGAAACTAGCCATATGGCTGACTGGAACTAATGAGACTGCAGAAGCTTCCCATGAGTCTCAGCTAAACTTCAGTATGCATTTTTGCACAAAACGAGGGTTGTGGATTTTGGCCCTCATTACTTACATTGTACGTGCAGTCCAGGTGACAAACTTCACAATCAGTGTCCAGAACAGGAAAATTCATAATGACCAAGACCTATTGTAATATACTTCTGTGCACCACATTTTGGCTTAAGACAAACTCTTGAAAAAACCTACCAACCTATCACTTTAACAAATGCCACAGAAATAACGGATGTATTTCCAGGAGTATCCAGAGATACTGAGCTGTATCCGTCATCTGTTGGATGGACCATAAAAAACCTTGTGAGTGTATGACGTTTTCCTAAGAGACATTTATGACATAGTCATGCCACTCTTAGTAAACTACCACCAAGTCATATTTTGATCTATTTATATAATTTAATTATGTTTTTTTTTTAAATCCATCAGTTAAACAACATCGTTGAAGGGAACATTTACAGCAATATACAGTACATAGTGTAGAATTAACCCCCAGCTTATTCAAGGGCTTTACATACTGTAGGTCCAGATGGAATTGGATGAACTCAACACTAAAAGTGTTAAATCAACCCAGGGTTTGCACTGGCTACGCGGCTACTGATGTGGCCATTAAGAATGCATGTTTTTCCTGCGAAATGCCGCAATTCGGTGCGCGCCATGCCGCGAAATCCCACAAGCAACATTCAGGAATTTAAATAAATGTTTTGTGCTTCGCTGAATATCTGCCAGATGGCGCATGGAAGGACTTTATCTAAAAGCCAGACCAAGTACAATGAAGAATTGTGTATAATTAGTTAGCCTAAAACAATATTGTTTCCAATGCTGAAGCACACATGAATTTTATTTTGTTTTACAAAAGATCTTTCATCATTAATGTGTGTACACTCACCTAAAGGATTATTAGGAATACCTGGTCAATTTCTCATTAATGCAATTATCTAATCAACCAATCCCATGGCAGTTGCTTCAATGCATTTACGGGTCTGGTCCTGGTCAAGACAATCTCCTGAACTCCAAACTGAATGTCAGAATGGGAAAGAAAGGTGATTTAAGCAATTTTGAGCGTGGCATGGTTGTTGGTGCCAGACGGGCCGGTCTGAGTATTTCACAATCTGCTCAGTTACTGGGATTTTCACGGACAACCATTTCTAGGGTTTTACAAAGAATGGTGTGAAAAGGGAAAAACATCCAGTATGCGGCAGTCCTGTGGGTGAAAATGCCTTGGTGATGCTAGAGGTCAGAGGAGGATGGGCCGACTGATTCAAGCTGATAGAAGAGCAACTTTGACTGAAATAACCACTCGTTACAACCGAGATATGCAGCAAAGCATTTGTGAAGCCACAACACGCACAACCTTGAGGCGGATGGGCTACAACAGCAGAAGACCCCACCGGGTACCACTCATCTCCACTACAAATAGGAAAAAGGGGCTACAATTTGCACGAGCTCACCAAAATTGGACAGTTGAAGACTGGAAAAATGTTCCCTGGTCTGATGAGTCTCAATTTCTGTTGAGATATTCAAATGGTAGAGTCAGAATTTGGCGTAAACAGAATGAGAACATGGATCTATCATGCCTTGTTACCACTGTGCAGGCTGGTGGTGGTAGTGTAATGGTGTGGGGGATCTTTTCTTGGCACACTTTAGGCCCCTTAGTGCCAACTGGGCATCGTTTAAATGCCACAGCCTACCTGAGCATTGTTTCTGACCATGTCCATCCCTTTATGACCACCATGTACCCATCTTCTGATGGCTACTTCCAGCAGGATAATGCACCATGTCACAAAGCTCGAATCATTTCAAATTGGTTTCTTGAACATGGCAATGAGTTCACTGTACTAAAATGGCCCCCACAGTCACCAGATCCCAACACAGTAGAGCATCTTTGGGATGTGGTGGAACGGGAGCTTCGTGCCATGGATGTGCATCCCACAAATCTCCATCAACTGCAAGATGCTGTCCTATCAATATGGGCCAACGTTTCTAAAGAATGCTTTCAGCCCCTTGTTGAATCAATGCCACGTAGAATTAAGGCAGTTCTGAAGGCAAAAGGGGGTCAAACACCTTATTAGTATGGTGTTCCTAATAATCCTTTAGGTGAGTGTATATGTGCTTCATATTATTTTCATAATGATGAAATGAGATGCCCAAAATCATTCTTTAAAATTCATAATAAGTTTCTTATATAGTTTTTGTAATGTCTTTTAACATATCTTTGTTAAAATGTAAAAATGTATCGACATTGAGCACCATGGTATACTAAGCAGACAATGTCTAAGAATTAACAGTTACTACATTATTAATTGCAGAGCCCCTGATTGGTCAGATGATGGTTGTTTGACTAAATTGTGCACATGAATTAAGCAAAACATGGGAAAGATTGTACGTAAAGCCTGTATGTAAACCTAAAATTAGGAACGAATTAGTAAAACGATTGAACGAACAAGAAAAAAAAATTATGATATGTGACCCTCCGGGGCACTGTAATTAATAAATTTAATTATGCTCTGAGAGTTGTGAATTCTCAATTTTCTCCCTGAAACTCAAAATTTAATCAAAATGTATCCATACCTGAAGGGACGTCTTTTTCCTCATGCCTATTCACGTGAAAAACGTTTTTTTTTTCACCAGGCTGATTTTAATTTGTGTGTACTCTCATCGCTATGGTAACTAAACACACACTAATTCAGTTAGACAGCATAAATAAATAAATAAAGAAAGAAAGCTCTTTTTTTGGATTAGACAGCTAAGAGCCGTAGAACAACGTGGCACCACTCTCATAGTCTTTTAGACGAACAGAAAAGGGAATACGCCGTCTCAGGATGTGAATGCGGCTTCCCGGACTTGTTAACACAGTTACGTTTTTGTTCATTAAAAGCATGTTCGAGTGATTTTTTTCATGTTAGGACAAAGCATACTTTTCTACTTCCATCCTCTACTCGTGACCCTGAATCGCTTTCATTATGGTTGGCCATCTGGCCGAGGCGTGCTTAGCTTATTCTCCCTGTGCCATGATGAGAACGGGGAAAGGCACTTATTAAAAAGGCCACCTCGCAAGGGCCCTCGCAAAGGGGAAGGTTTTCCACAGAAGGACAGGAGGAAAGCAGCAGCTTCAGGGAAATGAGAGAGGAAATCATCTCCACTGGGGGAGCGGCCCGAGCGTGGACAGAGGACGTTTCTGGGAGTGACAGGATGTATTTCTCAGCTCGAGGCTCGCTGTGGTTACACTCACCTTTCATTCTTTGTTACAAAAAGACCCTAGAATGAGTTCTGCCAAATTGTTAAAGTGGCACCTGCGACTGGGATAAGTACGGAGCCAAAGTAAAGGCTTCTTCTTAAGGGCGGCATGTGTCGCAAAAATATATAGTTTTAATCATTTTTCCCACAGTGAAGGAGTCAGAGAGAGTGAGAGAGCCGAACCATTAGCACAACCCTGCTCCATTACTTCCCACTTTGTATGTGTCTAATCTATAACAATCACAGCCAAAACCAATCATTTCCATTTAGACATTTGCATCACTGCATCACTCATAATGCATTACTATGTACATCTATTGAGTTATAAAATCACATCCATTTTTATAATTATATAATTATTGCCTTTTCCAAGATAAAGCTAGGTATCTATATACAGTATATACAGTGTGTAATAATATATATATATATATATATATATATATATATAAATGATCCAAATGCTAAAGTTAGTGCTTACACATGTTTATACAAATTAATTGAATTGAAATTGGATGGAATTGAGACACAAACGCCTGTACACTAAACTCTGGACACTAGTGGTCTGAACTACAAATGTGCCCTTCTATGAGGGTGAATCAAAGATGATCGACACTCCGGTTATATTAAAACGTCTGTTGGCCGCACCGTCTTATCAGCTCTTTCCGTTCAAGGCTACTGTCTCCCCAGTAACTGCAGTGCGTTCTATATATATATATATATAATATATATATATATATATATATATATATTATATTTATTTATTTTTTTATGGTCTTAGGGTGTTTCTGGTACCGTTATTCATCGAAGACTTTGTTGCACAGCGTGGAGCAAGCACGTGTGGATGTCTGCAAACTAAAATTTGGACTGATATTCTAAGAAAGGTGAAAGGTTCTTAAGAAGAATCCTTACCGGTGACGAGACATGGATTCATTACTACGAGCCTGAGAGTAAACAGCAGAGTATGGAGCAGAAACGTCCTCAATCACTAATGGAGCAAAAGTTCCAAATCTGCTATCCAGGGGTGTCGTAATCTCACATGATGATCTCACGGTTCTGTCCATACTGTCGAAACTTTGTTTTGAGGGGTTAAAGCATCCTGCCTTTAGTCCTGATCGAAGGACAAAGATTCACTTCTGATGAAGAAGTGAACACAGCAGTGCATTCGTGGCTTACAGTTTTAGCCTGAAACTTTTTTTTTTTTTTTTTTTTTTTAATGAGGGGATACAAAAGCTTGTCGACAGATGGACAAAGTGTATTGAAAAGCGAGGAGATTATGTCAAAGAATGATGTTTTTTTTTTCTTCTAAAAGTTGATTTAAAAAAACATTCTATCACCAGAGTGCGGATAATTTTTGACTTACTCTTATACTGCACTTGCGTAGTAGTCTCTATCTCTACCTCATCTTTTGATCTTTGTTTTTTTTTCCAGTCGAGTAACTAATTAAAAACAGGTATGTGCACAGAATATACTTACACTACCATTTCCCAATTTAAAAGCCATTTGCTTATACAACAGCCCTCTACAAAGTCATTAAAACAGAAACTCACAATGCAATAATGATAAAAAACATTACAAATAATCATGCAGCCCCATGCTCCAGTGTTGAACTACAAAAGAAGGCATTTGGAAAGATTTTGTGTCAAGTCTGTCTCATCTTAGGACTTTTATTATTAGCCGGCTTCTTTTCTTTAAAGGAGACCTATTATTTATTTATTTATTTTAGTCGTTTTCAGACGTTTTCAAAACAATCCATGTTTTTTTTTTTTTTTGACCTTTTTTCCCATTTTTGTCCAGGACACGGATTAAACAAGCTCCCTAATGTGACCTCACATAAGAAGAGCCTCTCCCCCGAACTTGTCCCTCAGCCAAAGCTCGTTTACACAGACACTGAAATGGCGGCTTTGGAAAATGAGTAAAAGAGCAGGATTTCGAGTTATGAAAGAATGCATTATCCGAGGGGTATTTCAGCCCAGGCATTACCACAGATGCTTTGTTTGAGCTCCGAGAGGTTTGTTAACTTGTTGGAGAAGTAGTAAAATATGGGACCTTTACGGAAAATAGCGACACATCTTTATGAAAGCACCGAGGTCTGTACAGTAAGTTCACAGAGAATAAACGGAATCATTCCTTGACTGTAGAGAAATTCGCCGTGTCTCCCTCCCAACATAAACATTGGTGTTTGCTTCCTGAGGATCCACAGACGCAGAACGCGGTGCAGCTGGGACTGAAACGTGACTCCCGGTTTTCAGCCTCGCCATTAATGCTAATCAGTCCGCGTAGTGTGTACCAGCCTTAGCAAGGACTGTTTAGTCATCTCATTGTTTTTCCAGGTGTTAAAAGATGACAGCAATTAACAAGCATACTTGCTGGCTCTCGGTGTAGAGGAAAGGTGCTTGGTGTACTGCGCTCAGGGAGTCTCTAGTCTCTGAACCAGAATGTGCTCCATAATGGCCTAGCATATCAATAAAAGTGCTGCTTTCTTCTCGCATGTTGCCTAGAGTGCACCAAGTGCAACGCTTCCTAAGCGGAATCTGACTGGCACTGCAATGGATTTCTTTCACACTTTTCTTCTTTCTTTTTTTTTTGGAGAGAGATTAGTTTTACTCTTCCACGAGGGTTGGTTTGAGATAACAGAGGCGAGGATCTGGCGTGAAACCTGCACCCAAACCCCGCCTGACCTTGATCAGACGTATGGATGAATGAGGATGACGGGCTCTTAAACAGCGGAAACCTGATCCGCAGCCGCCCCGGAGCCAGAACCGGAGAGCGCAGGAGGCTTTTAGGGGGTAAATATACCTCCACTCTGCTTCCTCCATCTCTCGTGGGGAGAATTCCATCCACCCGACTCTGCCGCGTCCCAGGGGAGGCATTCCTGCAGCCCTGCCCAAGCATCTGGAGAGTCCCTGCTGAAGGGAGTGTGTATGTGTGCATAGAGGGGGTCGATACGAAGAAGACGAGTGTGGGAGGTGGGGTTCCGCAAGCATTCCTCCAGCCCTGCCCTAGTCGAAGATGGCCTGCTCCCTGGAGACACATTCTTGCAGCATGCGCACCTCTCTCTTTCCCTTCCCTTCTCTCACTCTTCACCCTTCACTCCCGCTCTTTCTCTCTCTCTTTCTGCCTCATCTTTCTTCCTCCGGCTCCTTCTGCAGTCCAGCATTAACGCGATCAATAGCGCCAATCGCAGGAGGGACACGGGCCGATCCATACTCCACCAGTTCCCTTGGCGCAGGCCAGCGGTCGCGCCTTAAGTGCACGGATAGGTGATAAACCTCTCCCAGACTAGGCTAGACAAAGGCAACCATTGATTGGGGTGACATGTTACATCTCTCTTTTTTTTTTCTCTTTTTCCCCCCTTTCTTTGTGTTTCTCTCACACTCTCGACATTCTCTACCGAAGGCACGTCCAGCGGCGTTCACTAAGCCATTGCTTTTTTATACCGCACGAACGACAGACTGTGAATGTTCAATTAAAAATCAATCAGACATGCAAATCATGAAATGCTTTTTTTTTTTCTTTCTTTTTTTAAATAAAAGATCCATTTGCGGCCATTCTTTAAGAAAAAAAAAAAAAAAAAAACACGCTTTTCAATGTACCTGTCGACTCGGTTCCCAAACGGCAATTATGTCCTTTTATTCGGCTTGCTCAGAGGGTCTAATTCAAGCCACTTTTCAAGCATTGTTCTATTAGAAGTTATTTGTCTAAGAGCTTGACATTAATGAGGTCTCGCTCTAATGGCAAGGATGGCAGAAACATTTGGGGGTCTGGGATCACAATCAGGGAGAAAATCAAACACCACGACCACCCACCCACCCACCACCCCGTCCCCGTCCCCGTCCCCTTCCCCACGACTCCACAATATTTAAAAATGAAACTATCAAGAGCTCCGTCGGTTTTTTTTTTTTTTTTTTTTCAGTCACCATTTTGAAGCAACGTGTAATGTTATTTTAATAAACGTCGATGTGGTGGAGAGATAATGCAAATTTCGCCCATAATGCAATGCAGCTATACGACTTGGCTCGGCTAGTTAGCGCTCTTTAAGCATGAAAGTATTCATCTTTAAGCATGAAGGACTAGCCACATCTCAATGCACCGCTATCAGCATTGTGGGTAATGAAGGAACAAAAGAACAACAATGTGTCGTTAAAAGTTATGTACAAGTCATTACAACATGAAGCCTGGGTGTTATGTTATAAGTATGAAGAAAAGAATCTTCGAGTCACATTTGCCCCCTTTAAGTCGAGACTGTATTATGAGTTACAACCTGCTAGCGGTCCTAGCTTGACAAATTAATAAAACAATATAACTTATCACGGACATCGCTCATTTCATTTACACACACACAAAAACATATGCGCACACACACAAACACACACACACACACACACAGCCCCATGTGAGACGTGTTCATAAAATCTATTCGCTCACAAATCAAGGAGCTCCCAGTGAACGGAAAATCTTCGTAATCCTCAAATGGGATATCTTTCTGGTTGTCTAGACATGGGGGACCGATCCAAGTCATTCATGCCCTATAATTTGTGGTTAGATACAAGAGAATTTTGATCACTCGCACATTGCACATATGCAGACCACTCTCTCTTTCTCTCTCATACAGAGCTCTTATACATTTCAGATGAAAAGACACACAAAGGCTTATTGTCACTGCTAAAATAAATCTGGTCTGTGGGGAAGAGGAGGTACTCGGCTTGCCGGACTAAAACCCGCGCTCAGAACCTATACTGCTTCCTACTGAAAATATTTACTTAACAACCTCTCTTTTGGCCAGATGCACTAATTTCTCTTTACGTTTTTTTTTTTTTTTTAATCAAGCTGGTTTCCTGAAGAAATAATCGTTCTTTTGTTATAAGCCCAAACCGTAGTGCTGTGGAGAGTTCCACACTGATTCATCACGAGGCGGTGTTACTGTATATTTCCAATAGCAGCAGCTCTGATATTAAAAAAACTTTCTTTCTATAGTAACAAGTCATTCAGTCAAACATCATATCATATAATCTAAGACTAATAATAAACAGATAAAATAATGTGTGTTTTTTTTTTGTTTATTAAATGATAAATGTTAAACAATTAAAAGTTAAATTATCATTATCATGTTGTTAATTATTTTCCAACAATAAAAGGTGTCTTATTCCTTACAACCCATACGCATACTGTTGAGAAGCACAGAGCTATAGTATGGTATTTGAGCCACGTTTCATTTCTTCATATTAAATAAAATGTAAAACAAAAAAAAAACAAAAAAACAATGACAACAAATGTTTTACTGTAACAGACTTTAAAGTGCCTAAAGATATAATTAAAAAATGTCTTGTTTATGCAACAACCGCAGCAGCGACCTCATTTCCCCTCTCAACCCTTCAGCATTGAGCATCATCAGCATACAGTACTAATCACCGGCCTGATCATCTGTCATCATCTGCACCTGTTTCTCACTGGTTCATGGCCTAAGTAAGTTAGATGGCGTTTTTATGCTTGAATGATTCATAGGTCACTGTGTGGCTTAGCAAAAAAAAAAAAAAAACATTTCTCTGAAACTGGTCAGCCAAAAGAGAGGGCCGAAAAAGTCCTTCGGGAGGCCTGGAAAACTATTCCTTGAGACTAGATCAAAAATGTAGGGAAGGGAAGGGAAGGGTGGCTTGAGACATTTGCACAGTCCTATATACTGTACAGTATGTATAGAAAATGCTGGTCTTTGTGTTGTACCACATAGAGATTCTAGAGATTGTTTAGTACTACCATGGGGTTGGGGAAGCGCAGTGGTTTAGGTGTTGGCCTACTGATCAGAAGGTCCCAGGTTCACCACCACCTCGCCACTGTTGGACCATTGAGCGAGGCCATTAACCCTCAACTGCAAGTTACTCTGGATAGGTTACGTCTGCCAAATGTAAAATGCCTCAGATGACAGATCACCGATCGTCTCTTCGCTAAGGCCAATACTTCATTCACTTTTGGTGATCTAAATATAACAGAATGTCTTTTTTTTTTTCTTTTTTTTTCCAAAAAAGAACCATTCCTCATGGAAGAGAATTACTATCCGACTGATAAAGTATGTGAAATATAGATATGTACGATTATAAAATAAAGATCATGTCTAATGTGAAAACGCGGTGAACTCCAGTAACCTAGATCAGTTACAAAGGCTGGGAGCTTGTATAACATAAAGAGGACGCCCAGTCCACCAAAAGCCTTAAGCTGATATCATTAGCTCTCCCAGCCCTCGCTGTCAGTGTATTTTTAGCCGTGTTAATACATCAGAAAAGAAATGACACCCATCTCCCAGTGACCCTCAGACACTCGGTGGATATTAATCAACCTCCGGAATACTGCAGGAGGAAGTCATTAAGCAAACTCTTTGCTTTATGTGGTTCTATTCGAAAGACGCGATTTCATCCTAATTATGATGTGCTGTGTTAATTTGCGGACAGGTTGTCAGAACTGTTTTGATAATCTTTAGACAGAAACCAGGAGAGACAAAGGACAGAGGACGTACTAGGCCCGAGAGGCAGGTTTCAGTGGAGCTACGGTATGTGTTAAGCTAGGCTATAAGCTTAGAGGAATGGAGTGAGCATTGTTTACCTGTCAGCTGGCATTGATTAATCTTGTGTTGGCTAAGATCGCTCGCTGAGTCGAAAACCTGGTGGCAGGAACGGCAGCTGTGCTCCTCGTCCTCCTCCTCCCCCTCGTCCCCTTCCCCGGGAGAGCACCTCCTCCTCGTCAGACGCCTGTCCTCGGCATCCTCACACACCGTGTCGGGGGCACACTCACGATCTGTGGTGGAAAACAACGAAGAAAAAAAAAAAAAAAAAAGGAGAGAAAAAAACAGCATGCCATGGTCACTGCTGGGTGCTGCGTCCATTGGGACAACTGCTGCCAGAGTTATATTATTAGCTAAGAGTCATGGAAGTATAAAATTGGATAAAATTGGGTTAATGAAAATATTAATCGGTTTAAAATTAAAACTGAATTGTTATTGTATTCATTATCTCTATACGTCTCCATGGCTTTGGAGGGAACAATGTCCCGAAGAGTTAAACCAACTGTGCGATACTCGTGGTAAAGAGACATGATTCCACCTTAAATATTCCACCTTAAGTAATAAATATCGACCCTCAGGAGGTTCTGTTCTCTCCAGTTATCTCTACGGATCGTTTTTTTTTTCCAAGCACTTAATTAAAGTGAGTAAAAAAAAGTGTACTTTTTTTTTTTAGATTAGAAAGCAAAAAAAAAAAAAAAAAACATGCTCAATCTATCAAATTAGCCGCTAGCCGCTACTTCATTCATGGTTAATTGTGGAATCGTACAGCAGTGTCTCGTTAAGGAAAGGCTCTAGAACCATCTTCGAAATCCAGAACTGAAAGCCACGCAAGGAACGGTTCGAAGCATTAATGCGTGCAGTGTGATACCGGTTAATGTGACGGTCCATTAATGTGGAGTCCAGTTACCAGTTATGGATGTACGTCAAAGGACTGCACCACAAATCTCAAGATAATGCTTGCCCTGCGCTATATAACTAACTTGACAAAGCACCTTAAAATACACCAAGGAACGTCACCTGACTATAAAGTCTGACACCTTTGGAATCGGGAAACTTGCAGAAATTCTCGCATGCTTGCAAGTTGCTTCACATTACAGTAGATTGCATGGCTTTATCTTCAACAATGTGCTTTGCAACATGACAGAAAGAGAAAAAGTACAAAATATGTTCCAGATGAACTCTGAACCCCTGCATCGAAAAGGGCGTCTGCCACTTCCACGGCCCAGAAGACAATAGCGATAGACAAAGCACGCAAAGACGAGATTGGTGTGTGTTACGCTCTCAATGTGACACACTTCCCTGAATAATTCAGCCTTCGCTTGCAGGCAGCCACGGGTCGCACACATCAATATTCCCGTATCTGCAGTGTTGTCTTTCACAAGCGAACCAGGTCTGCAATGGCGCCGGCTATCAATCTCGCGGCTCTGCAGCGGCCATCTAATTCATAAAATGGAACAAGCCTTCTAGGCCAATTCTTACATCAACCTTGTCTCGAAATGGAGCTGACAGTCATGAAACAAATGGACCGCACTGTATGCGCATCCGAAGCCTCATCTGTCAAGCAACTTCCTCATAATGTCACGGTGAGGAATAATCAATGGTGATCACCACAAAACAACCGTTTCCTAAACGTCCGCGTTCATTTAAAACACGCCGATTAAATTTTAATACGTTTTTAGCGAGAACCTTTTCTATTGACTCGTCATGGCAACAAAGATGCAGCACACTGTGTAGTGAATCAAATGAAGGCATTGTTTCCCCCTACGGTGAAGGACTTTATTCATTAATAAAAATAGAAATCTCTGGAAAGTTATATGCGCTTAAATTACCTCTGGGATTATTATTTTTTTTATTATTATTATTATTATTATTTATTTTATTTTTTTATCCCAGAACTGAGATAAAAAAATCATTCAATCTTGAGAGGTAGGAAAATGAAAAAAATGAAAAGGTTCTATCAATACTGCATTAAAGAATTTTAATTTCTAGAACAACTAGAAATCCAGAACAGCTACATAACCGGTTCCAGAATGATGGAGATATGATCATTTACGTTATGTAGATGAAGCAAGTAGAACCTACTATATAGGACTAACACCAACAACTAATAATCGTCAGATCTTTGGTTTTTGTATTAAATGTCTTGTTTTTGTTGTTGGTGGTTTAAACAACCCAAGCTTAATGGTAGAATGCACAAGAATAAAGTGTTGAGACATGATTACTCACAACACCTACATTGTTGGCTATTGTTCCAGAAGGTCCTGGACCACCCAGGAAATTCATTTGTTCAACTTCAATAACTACATTATCCTAGTCAGTGTTGAACAGCATCCCAGTGTATCTTGGGGACACTGGGTGTGAGGCGGGGATATGTTTTGGATAGGACGTCCAATCTGTAGCTACTGTAGCAAAGCTAGGCTAAAGCTAGGCACTGCCTGGCCTGGCGATCTGAAGAGTTCAGATTAACCCTATTCCAGAGCAACGGGTGTACCAGGGTAAGAAGGGAAGCTCATGAAGTAATGCACAGGTGCCGTCATGCATAAGTGGGCACTATACAGTAGAAGCCTCTGGAGGCTCAACAACGTTACATGAAGTCAGCTGACTACACGAACGCACTGAATGGTTATCACGTCAATGGAGTTTTTCTCCCCTAATCGCACAGCCATGTTGTAAGACTCAAATTGTGACAGAGTGGTTGTGGGAGCATGAGGAATCATTTTCACACATGAACTGGCCACCAAACTGTGCACCGTAATTAAAACCAAAGGTGGTCGAACAAAATATTAGAGTGTGTGTCAGTTGTTTTATTCATTCTTTTGGTCAGGCAGTGTACAGTGTATCCTTATGTATAAATTTGTTCCTGAAGTTTTCATATATTCTTATTAAAAGTTCATTACAGGTATAAATATATACCATGATTCAAGGATTGTTTGCTTTTTTCTACCAAGATAAGTCACAAAGTTTTTTTGTTTTTGTTTTTCCAGGAACTGGTGTGTCCCATTGCTATATACTGTACAGAGGGAGGAAGGTAAAGCCTGCCATCTTGACAAAGAGCAGAAACTATTTTCCCTGGTTTCCACGACGTTCTGATGCATTCAGGATTCATTTTATTTTGTGAGATTCTATAGTCCAGAGTCTAAAATACCATCTATTTCAGGGACCTATTCAAACAAATGTCCCATGGTGCATAGCGTTCTACACCCACATTAGGATCTCAGAAAGATCTAGATGTACAAAACGTTCCATTTATGCTGTATTTTCGAAAGAGGGGGTGTATCACATGGGTGTGAAATTCCTTAAGGAGCACCGTTTCAGAACTCATCAAGGCCACCCAGGATTCTTTCCTCTCCTAACTCCCTGAGCCTGAACGCCAAGCACTGATGTAACCCAACACCCTTCATTGTCATTCTCTCATGGCGATGGACGCTTGTGGAACATACCCTCTAAAAATATCGGTGTACCCATCCCTATGGGGGGTTCTAGCAGAAGCAAGCCGGAGGTGGTGCGAGAAGATGAAAATCCCAGCCTGCCACCGGCAGATGCTTGGCCAACCGCGCTGAAGTAGGCTTGGGACAGAGGCCAGCCATGCCAAGCATGGTCACCCGAACACCAGCAAATCTCAAAGGACACGACCACACGCCTCATGTCTTTTTCTAGACTGTCAGGCGTGTAACGGGAGAGTGGCGGCTTGCTCAAAGTGCAAATCTTTACTTGGTTCAGTTCGGTTTGCCCATGTTCATTTCAGTCCGTTTGGGTTCGCTACAGCTGCCAGTCCTTGGCTCTTCCAGCCAATTTCTTCATACTGCAATTTGCAAGAAGCACTAGATTCGTGTTATCATGCAGACAAATGATATATGCAAAATATCAAAGCAACAATTTCCACATTAAGAACTGCCCATGAAACAACTGAAACTAATTAAAACGCTTTTTAATCAACGCAGACTGATATCTGGGGCGTTTTTACACTTGGCCTGAATACTTGAGTCCTTGCCCAGGTCTGATCCTCTGCATTTGGCTGAGGTTATTCATATTCACAGGTTTGCATTCGCATTGAATTCTTTCTGAACCGTAGGTCAATTGCACAATTTCACACAGCCTTGCAAAATAGTAGGTATTAAGTTCATCCATTTGCACGGAAAGACTTTTGGATGCATAGCATACCCCCAGTGAGCATGAATATCTGCAAAAAAGACCAGATCGCCATCTCTTGTTAATGTGTTTTTTGAGATGTTGCCAATGCTCCAACCCTACAACGTCCTGGTTGAAACAGGGAACTTGCAATAGGAAGTAATTTGACATAATAAGCCAACCACACTACTCAGCACACCGCCGCGAAAGGGGATAGTTTCCACATCTGATGAAGATCAAACCATAGTTCGGCTGAAGCAAGCTCTTCCGAAAAGGAAAGGGATCAGTTCTTTGACCACTCCCACATTTACTTTCACCAAACTCTCAGGGCAAAAAGTGCTAAAAGTTCTTTTTGGCTCCTTTAGCAGTCTAGCAAGACCTGCTGAGATCGTTCGCCACCCTCATGAGCTTGTTTCCTCACACAAGCTGGCTTTTGACGCTGTCAGGACGAACGGTGCGGGTGCTCGGCAAGAAGCAAGGTCATGGAGATCCAAGGGATTAGAGCTCAAAGTCAATACCGGGTTGCTCTCCGCCCAGGTTTAGACCCATTAATCCATTAGATCTAGACATTCTCCTACCTGAATCCCCCAAAGAGTGGACAAGGGATCAATGGTACTCTGCTTAAGCTAACTGACAGCCAGGAGTCATGCTTCTCTCTATCAGCTTTTTTAGCACAGGCTAAGACAAATAATGGAATACAAAGAGCAGTTTGCTGAGCTTAGAGGAAACTGAATGGACGTAATTGTTTTTCAAAGTCCATATATCAGAAGATGTCTGTGTCACTGGCATTCAAGGGTAATAAGCCACAAATTCGATCAAATAAATTGATGTATCAATATAAAAGAGCTTACAAAACTGCATTTTTCTGAATACTAGACATCCCCTTGCAGATTCTATGAGCAGATGTTCAACTATTCACCGAGGGACTCAATCATTGTTTTCTGATTTAATTCCGTCCTCCAAAGGCACTGAATGATGCCGTTTAAAGTAAGCCCTGCAATATCATGTGCATGCTTTTGGTCATTCGTCAATGTCTGGCAAGACTGCTCACTGCAGAGACATTCTAGTGACATTTATCACTCCAGGACTTTCATCTGGGGGTCAGGCTCTGACACCTCCCTGACCTAATATTATTGAATCGTTTCTGCACTTAAATATTTATAGTGGTTTAATTGATGTTCTCTTCTCAGCTATGGAGAGCTCCTGCTGTGGGGCCCCAGACCCCCGACTGAGCTAGCTTGCTGATTTCCCTCTACGGAGCCTCCCGCTGGGACCGAATGTGGAGGAGGAGGAGGGGGCTGGCTTTGGCCTGGACTGTACCGCCAATCTGTCAAACCACCAGAGACAGGGGACGAGGGAGAGAAGCGGAGTGAAGCACGAGAGGAAAAGAAAGACGAATTGACCGACTGGAAGAAGGAAACACGACTGTGAACGGGTTTGACTTGGTAGAAGACGTTTAAATCTAGGTATAAAGATGGAGGTACAGAAGCATGAATAAAATGAAATAAATATACTGTATTTGGACATTCTCCTTGCAGGTGATTCAGTAGGGTTACAGTATTTGTCCAAATATACCAGACGAACCGTGTTGCCAATAGGAAACTGAAGGGAAAAAAAAAAGTGTGCGTTTCAGATAAAGAAGAATAAAGAATGAAGTCAACCCAGTTCTTGGCAGCGCTCTCAGACTTCTGGACTCTACTGTATTATGCCACTCCAGTACATCTAGCAGCAGCCATTAGTTCCAGAAATCTGACCCGGCTGTGCCATGAGCTGGAGTCCAGCATTAACAGCCCTTGAGCTGCAGTTCCTGAGAAAGTCCCCGGGGAATCCGCCATTGTATCTGGTGTGCACTACTCCATCTAGCTAGCACTGCAGCTGATCAATAACCGCCAGAGCCAGATTCAAACATTCAGCACGAATACAGAGCAGATCAGGAGCCCCAGCCCAGATCATACAGTACACATTGAAATGATTTTTTCCCCCTCCCCAACAAGGAAAAATCTGCAATGAGCAGAAATGATCATAAACATACAACGAAATAAATAAATAAATAAATAAATAACAGGGATGGTCTTTTTGGTCATCCATGTTTAAGGTTACCACATGTTTGCAACATACCCAGAATATGGTTTATATTTTTCGATCCTTCAAAGTAGCCACCATTTGCTTTCATGACAGCTTTTCACACTCTTGGCATTCACTCAGTCAGCCTCATGAGACTGTCACCTGGAATGGTTTTCCAACAATCTTGAAGGAATTCCCAGAGTTGTTGAGAACTTGGCTGCTTTTCCTTCACTCGCAGGTCCAACTCATCCCAAACCATCTTAGATTGGATGATTGTGGGGGCCAGATTATCTCGCGCAGCACTCCATCACTCTCCTTTTTGGACAAATAGCTCTTACATAACCTAGAGGTATGTTTGGGGTCATTCTACTAAGTGCACACCAGATTTAATGGCATGCTGCTGCTGCTGCTGCTGCAAAAAAAAATGAATGCTGTGGTAGCCATGCGGGAGAACAATTTTCCCTTCAATTTTGACTAAGTCACCAACAGTGTTACAAACAAAGCACGCCCACACCATCAGACCTCCAGCATGCTTCACAGTAGGAACCACACATTCCGAAACCATCTGTTCACACTCGCTATGTCTAACAAACACAAGGTGGTTGGAACCAAAAAAATAATAATTCAGACTCGTCAAACCAAGGGACCACTGATCTAATGTCCGTTCCTTGGCCCAAGCAAGTCTTTTCTGCTTGTTGTTCTTCTGAATTGATGTTCTTTTGCCGGAAAAAAGGCCGATGAAGACCTGACTCACTCAGTCTCCTCTGAACAGTAGATGTTATTTACTGTTTATTATTCACCTGTGCAAAAGTCGCCTTGCACCTCTAGGGTCCAGGTTCGATTCCCGCCACTGCGTGCACGGAGTTTGAATGTTCTCCTTGTGCTTGTTCAGTTTCCTCCGACAGTCCAAAGACATGCGGATTAGGCTAATTTCCAAATTGCCCAGAGTATGTGTGTGTGCCCTGCAAAGAATTGGCACCCTATCCAGGGTGTATCCTGCTTCGTGCCTGAGTCTCCTGGAGTAGGTTCCAGGAACCCTCGCCACCCAGTAGTACAGGATTAAGCGGTACAGATAATGACGATGAGTGAGCGATGTAGATTAAATTAAAGAAATGTGAACAATTTTTTTTTTACAGTAACAGGCTGTAAAGTGCTTAAAGATACAACAATTTTAAACAACCTCAGCAGCAGCCTCATTTCCCCTCTCGTCTGTTCCAACCACTCAGCGTTCAGCATCAGCAGTATACTAATCACCACCTGATCATCTGTCATCATAAGGCCTTAAATTAGCTGTTTTTTGTACTTGAATGATTCTTAGGTTACTATGTGGCTTAACAAACCAAACATTCCTATGAAACCGGTAATGTACAGGGACTGGACTAAAAATGAGAGCCAAAATATTGCCAAAAATAAGAGCCAAAAAAAGTCCTTTGGAAAGCCTGGAGAACTATTCCTCAAGACTGCATTAAAAATGCAAGAAAGTCTGGCTCTTCAGAAACAAAATAGGAAAATGAGGTTCTCAAGTACTTTTTGTTCCATTCTTAGGTATTTTGTGTGCTTTGCTATAAAAAAAATCAAAAGTGCATCGCTTAAAAGTACAAATTCAACACACGTAACAGCCAGGGCAGGTTTCTACCCCAACTTCATGCATACTTCTTTACTTTTTTTTTTTTTTTTCCCCCCTGTAAGCATTTCCTCTCTCATTTTCCAAAACATTTCCCAAGTAGTGTAACTCTCTCCACCTCCCTCACCCCCCTCACCAGCCTGCCGCCTCCCAACTCTCCACCCGAGCTCAAATTAAGAATTTATTTTAACCGGCGTGCAGCTCCACTCGACACGTGTTGGCGTCTCCTGATCAAAGGTGCGCGCGTTCCTTTTATTGCAGTCAGGGAGAGCTGACACACACGAGAGGACATTAAGATTGAATAACCTTCACACCAACACCCACTTCTCATTATGGGAGGCAAAAAAAAAAAGAATAAAATAAAGGCAGAAAGAGAGAAAAGTCATAAAACTTCTAAGCACCATTCACCCATGTGGGTCAGTGTGTAGCAGAACAGAGAGCACGGCGAAGGCAGGGAGGTTCTGAGTGCTGAATGTCAGCAGTCTGATCACTTTGGATTTTAGATAAGATAAGAGTCATTTTTATACACGTTAATGAGAAAATAAATAAAAGATAGGGAGTATGGCTCCGGATTTAAAAACCTGGTTTCTATAAGAAAAAAAACTTTTCTCTCTTTTTTTTTTTTTTTTAAGTATTTTTGATTAGTAGAAAAAAAATTTGTATGAAATAATTTTTTTTTTTTTATAAAAAAAATTTTAATAAATAATTTTTCAGTCATATGGAATTACGACGAATTACATTAGATTCTGTTTCACCAAAGTTGACCAGCTAAGATCATGTGCCTGGATTTTATTTCCACTGATTCATTTATACAACAAAGCAGAAAGCGTGTCCAGTCCTTCATGAACGCATCCCGGAATCGAAACTTTACATGACCGACCATAAGTGACTCAAATCTGATTAAACACCCTAATGTGACACAGATCCGATTTTTTAGAGCTGTTTGAACGCACAAATCTGATGTTTTCCAGATCAGATCTGAGTCACTTTCATATGTGGTTCAAGATCCACATTCATAATTACAAGCGACTTTTAGCGCTAACGGTCATGTGACGTGAATGAGAATGAACAGAGCAGGATTTATGCGACTTGATGCATCTGACTGTTGCATATGGTGCGCGATGACGTCATCGGTTAGCCCCCGGCAGCACTGGGATTTCATAACAGCTCGATGAAAGTGCTAAAGAGATGTGTCTGGCTTTCTTCCTTCTTCCGGACCTCACCAAATGCAGGCGGCTAACTCCTTGTCCTCCAGAGCAAAAGCCCAAGTATATAAACATATCATATATATATACTGCTAAAATCACAACCATTGTTTGAAATTAAAAAGCATTCACGACAAATATGACCTGTCGTAAACCCAGATTGTAATACGTAGCGATGTGTATAACAGTCACATACGCGTCCACATTAGACTCAGATTAAAGTCGCTTGTAATAATGAATGTGGATCACCGTGAGCAAAAAAAGTAAATAAATCTGACCAATAAATAAATAAATAAATAAATAAATAAATAAATGGGCAAAACACAGTATTGGGGCTGATTTATTATATATATATATATATATATATATATATATATTTTTTTTTTTATGTTATACATATAATACGGTAAATGTGTGGCAAAGGAAGCTACTTCTGAAATTTATGCAACATGGAAGTGACCAATCTTGCTTCCCTAAAAAAATCAAGTTGCTAACTTCAATCGTTTTGGAGAGATGATTTTATACGTGCCTCAAAAAATGTCCGTTTTTCAGTGTTATACTGTCTCACTTCAAACAATAATTATTTAAAATGCTAATTATTCATAGTTCTCATGAGTAGTGACACTAAAATTGATGTAAGCTTCTAGATGTATATGACATGTAAAAGTGTTGCTTAAATTGATTTTTTGGCAAAAGCTAAAAAAATAAAAAATAATAATCTGTAGTGTCCGTAACCATGTCCAATTCATGTTGCAATATCGTAACCATTTTACATTTTAGAATAATGCACTTTTTCAGCGTTATGTCTTTTCGCGTGTAATATAAACTGGTCAAGTTTCATCTGAATGACGGTTAAGATCAAAGAACAATTTGAATTCAAAAAAGTTCCGGACGCTACGGACATAAAAGGGCATGAAACTGGATTTAGCAAATGAGTTTTTTTTTTCATCTGATAAAAATATAAATGTGTATGCAAATGTGCGATGTGATCCTGTATAAAAGACAAGACACTTCTTAGTCCCAGTCCCGTGTTTTGGCCGTCGTAATGTGAACACCTTAGATATAAGCTGGGTTCAGATTCATCAGATTCCAATTCAGATTCAGATTCAGTCATTTCAGCGTGTTAGTATTAGCTGAGGAGTTGAACAGTCAGTGTTAGACTGATAACGCAGAGGGACTGGAGGATGGTGACTGAACACTACTGCACAGACAAGTAGGCTACAGCATAGGAAGGATTGCGAAACAACAACAACGACAAAAAAAAAAAAACCACATTATATATAGCGGTACAGCAGGGATTTCCATCAAAGTTCAGTCTTGGGTGCGTGCCAGGTGCATACAGTACGCGGTTTCACCGTTTGTGAAGCATTACATGTTAAATGTATCAAGTAATCCTTCACGAATAAAACCCAAGGCCTTATCCAAAAAACGAAAATCTTCTGTACTCCTGTATTCAAAACAGATTGCTCTGTGACATATCCTACATATGGATAAAGTTAAAGATTTTCCCTCGCACAGAACAGACAAGAGAGAAGAGAAACGCTAACTATCAAAGCTATCAGGATGAGAACAGGACCCCTGGTTCCTCTGGTTCACGTCCTCGCTGTTGCAGGAAGGAGATATACTACGGGACGAAGAGTCTTGCCGTGGCACAGTCGCACAACAAAGGAAATGAATAATAGAGAGGCTGATTTCAGCAGAGCCAGAGGAGAGCGAGGTTCTCTCTCTATTCCCTCCCTCGCTCTTTCTTTCCTCTGGCAGCGGCACATTGATCTCTCATTTCTCTATCCCTCGTTCTCACTCCATATTTTTCTCTCTCTCTCTCTCTCTCTCTCTCCTCCTCCTCTTTAGGCACCTTGTATTCAGCTCTCCAAAACGAACACAAGTCGATGCACTCGGGTTTAACCAAAACCAAAAACAAATGTCCTTTTTTTTTTTTTTTTGACAGAATATCTCGAATCAGATGGAGTCAGGGTGGAAAAATGGAGGGAGCACAAAAAAGAAAAGGAAAAAAACCTAAAAGAAAGAAAGAAAGAAAGAAAGAAAGGGGGGTTGTAGGGGCGCAGAAGACGCATGTGGTTATAATTACAGCCAGACAGCACAGTACTCCAGCCAAGCTGTGGATCTTAAACACGCCTGACTTTGGAAAGAGAAAGAAGAAAAAGAAAGGTGGGGGGGGGGAGGGGGAGGGGGAGAGAACGTCTCATTAAATCCCTGATGCTACGCTGTTCCTGAGCCTCATGCTAGCGAGCGTGCACACTTTTCTTTTGTGACTAATTTCGCTTTTCTTCTGGGCACGTGTCAAGCAACCATGTGAGCTTTAGGCTCTTTCGCTTTTTCGGTTGCTTCTCTCTCAAACTCGTGCAAAGGCCACGGACATACCTGGAGGCCAATTTATGAACTTCTCCTCACCACCGGGAGACCGAGCTGTGTGTCTAAGGGAACTTCTTTTTCCCCACAAAAGTGCCAAAACTTTTTTTTTTTTTTTCCCGTTAGAAAAATGAAACTGTGCTTTTTCTCTTTTGTTTCCCTACGGCTTCTGCACCAGTAACAAAGTTTCCTCCTGAACACTGGTGCCATAAGCAGTGCTTACTGAGAGTTCTCAATATTAATCGTTATTACTTTTTCGATAGATACATACTGTAGAAAGAAAGAGTCAAGTCTTCGCACCTTCAAATATCTCCAGTTCAGCTCATCTGAGCGCTTCTTAAAGGGCGCCTCCTGTTCTCTCTAAAGAGCACACATCTAATAAAACACTCGTAAACTGCATGGTGATGCAACCCTAAGACCCGGCATCAAACGCTCAGCAATTAGTGTGCTATAATTATCACTTACGGTACGCCGTTCATCGTTACGCACTTTAAAATGTGCCGAGCGCACGGTGAATGCAGACACTGTGAAACTTACACATGCAACGATGTATTCCGTAGCTGGGAACTCTAACCTGGTAAAATTGAAACCAGGATCATGTACAGTACAGTACAGTGGTACCGCCGAATATGAACTGAATCCGTTCTTAGGGCGAAATTTCGTACTGCGGGACGCATTTTCCCATAGGAAATAATGTCAATGCAGATAATGTGTTCCAGCCAGCCAAAAAGTGTTACCAATATTAGCATTTCCCGACACTGTAAACATATTTCTTTTGCATATAAAAAACATCTAGAAAAGATGTAAATGGAGGGACATATGAAATTAATAGACGTTAAACCTCACATAACTTTCATTTCTGATTCCACGGCTGCTTTAAAAACATGAAAAATTTAAGTGCCTCTCTTTTCTTCTTCCTACCGTCCTTGCTAACATGCAAAAAAAAAAAAATATATATATATATATATATATATATAAACTCGCTTCACTTGGTTTTCCACTGATGCAAACAAGTTTTGATGGGAAGTACCTGTGTTGCATGCTGAAGTCAATTTCTTGCAAAATTTTTCAAAGGTGAAAAATACGCAAGGGGTATGCCAAGGTTCTACTGCTCAAATGTTACACGACTAGCAAGGCGACTGCTAAAATAGGGGCAAGAAACAATTCACAACAGCTTTGACTTGTTTTTTTTTTAACTGGTTTTAAGTTAAATACTCAAACAGTCGAGGAATTATATTCATTATCAGCTTGCTAACATGACACCAACTTTGGCTAGTTCGATCCAAATCCATGCTAACTACTCTGCTTATCCTGCATTTATTACTAGCGTCTACATTCACTCAGCTCAATTTTAGTCCAGGCCATCTGAGTTTAGTTTTTTATTACATTTCAAGCTCTTTCCCTTTTTTTCTTTTTGTTTCCTTGTTCTCTACAGCACAGATTCAAACTGCACAACAGATCAGGAGAAAACTGAGAACTGAGTAAAGCAGAAGCGCCGCTTAGCATGCTACTGCGCAATGCTGCTGAACGACTGACTTTCAATATTCAGATCCTTCCGAGGCTCGTACCGTCTCCGTGTTTCTGTGTCAAAGACTTGAGCGCGGCACAGCGGCGGCCATTTTTCAGCGCCGGCCAACGGAAAAACAAAGCGCCGATGGTTTTTCACTCGCCGGCGATGCCAGGCTTTCAGAAGGGGCCGGTGGTCCCTCGTGCCTGCTGGGCGAAGTCATCCATATCAGGTTTAAAATAACCACACATGAGACCTAACCTTTACACGAGACAAATGAAAGAAGAGCCGGGCTCGGCGCGCGTCAGGAACGGGCCTCATTCAAAGGCGGGCCGGCCCGAACGCATGACCTGGATTAAAGCTCGCTGCCTGGAGGCCAACGGTGAATGTCACATGAGGTGACAGGAAGCATTCATCTGCTAAAACGCTGACGGTGCAGCATCTAGAGGAGCGGGGAGAGTCGCGGAGGCCGACGCGCACCGGTACACACCATCATCTTATACACACCGCCAGACCGTAGGCGTTTGTTAGCAGAGCGAGATGAAACACAAACAGGTGTAGGACTCAGATTAGCCGACACCCCAGCCGCGGCGGATGCTCAATCTGACTGTTTTAATGAAAGAAAAAGCATGTGGTGTAAGAGGAATAAAACATCGTTCCAGGAAAACTCTGTACTCATGAACAGTAACTCTGCTCAGAGTCAGGTCGCATTACACCAAGCTGCTTTGTGATTATTTTTTCCCTCTAACAGTACATGCCCATGTGCTCCGTTCCTTATCTAACCTAGCTGTTTTGATCAACCGTTCGACAGCAGATGGACAAACGGATGGCGGCAGTCTGAGAAAGCCGAGGGAAAAAGAAAATATAGGAAGACATGACAAACTCCAAAGACAAATGAAATATTACCGCTTTGAATGGCAGCCTGCCCAGGAGTGTGCTGTTCCTCCGTCACATTGTCTTCTACTGCCATGGAGGGAAGTAGAGGGGAGAGAGAGAGAGAGAGAGAGAGAGAGAGAGAGAGAGAGAGAAGAAACACAGAATAAATTAGTCACCAAACATGCAAGCCCAGAAATCCTTGGCTAAACAATCTCACCCTAATCTTCTGGAATCTCTTAAGCACAGCTTCAGTGAGTGGTCGTGGGGTTTTTTTTTTTTTTGCATTGATATGCAGCTTGAGTTTTTTTTTTTTGTTGTTGTTGCTGTTGTTTTTTTTTTCCCCCCTTAATGTGACTTTCTCTTGTTTTTTCCGCGGCCTGGTTCGGCTCGTTCCTATGCAGCAGGTTTTGCAGGGAGGCCCGCAGCCACCCACATAAATCACTTATTGAGTTGAGTAATAACACGATGAATTATAAAAAATCCCCCCCAAACAAAGATCTCGCCACAAGCCACGGCATGCTGTCCGATACATGAATAACTCATCGGGTTTGTCTCGCAACAACGCACTAACATTCTAATCATGAACCTCGGTGTGCCGCGAAGAGCGGCGAGGAGCTGTGTACACTTTAAGGGAGGAAGAAAATTCGCAAAAAGTGTGGTGTTGCCAGAGGTAACACTGCACATCCTGTCTGTTTGGAGCCTCGTCACCTGCAGCACTTCTGCCGCCTGTCTTTCTTTCCATTAGCCGAGCCATGTCTGTGCATCCTAATGATTCCCAGCAACTGCTCGAGAAGCTACGCTGGTCTGCAAATGAACCCCCCTGCTTGTCGGCTATTTAGACAAATTCATTACACGGCAATCGAGCGCTCTTTGACGAGTGTACGGGGCGCCGGTTGTGGTTGCTCGCTGTAAAACTGTTTCATTAGAGGCTCCTTGCCTCACCGGCTAAAACTGGAAGCGCTCCTTGTCTGTATGTCAGGTGCGGCGAGCTAAATGGATTTTAGCAGCAGGATGAGAACAAAAGACTCCCACCTGCTCCATGGAAAATGAGGGTCTCCAGGAGGAGGCCTGCACTCCTCACCACTCCTCTCCTGCCGTCGGAAAGCCGGCCTCCATTATGCCTCGTTCCCCATCTACCCTTTCATTTCCCGAGCGCGGCGAGTGGGAGTCGTGACAAGAGGGCCCTGCTGGGGGCCACCGGCCGCGCAGGAGGCCGTCTTGAACAGAGCCTTTTTAAAAAGTCCTCCATTTGACATAATTAAGTCAGAGGCTAGTGGCGCTGGAGTAGGTGGGCCGTGCGGGGAAAAAAAACGACAGGCCAGCGGCAGGCAAGCTGCGTCAAACTCGCTTTTTCTCCGAAAAGCTCGGCGGGATCTTGAGGCAAAGCTTGCTGAGGAGAGCAATCAAAATTCTGACTGGTTGGATCATTACAGTGTTTTTTTTTTTTTTTTTTTTCGCTGTTATGTTAGTGCCAGTCTGTCTGCAGCCACTCAAAAACTATAAGAAGTCTCATTTAAGTGGAGCCAACTTTTAGATGGGAAAAGTTGAAACTCTTCTAACGCTTTGTCACAAAAGGCATGTTCGTTGGTTCTCAAAGTGGGGTTCAGGAAAGGCCTGAGTGTCCGTGAGGGGTAGTCTAGAGGTACTTAATGTGTTTCTACCTGATGGAAATGATGGAAATCACAACCTATTGTACCACGGCCAAAGCTATTTAAATAGCGTACTGAATTTAAAAAATAACCATAAAGAAATAGATATTGTTCACTTTTAAATAACAAGTCATATACAGTATTCGAAAGAGGTGGATGATGTTCGGGCATACAAAGAATATATATTTTAGTGTACAAAACTACGTATTTATCCAAAGCATTTATGTCAATTATTTAAATGGAAATTAATTAAAAGGAAAAATCATCGGGCCTGAGACTAGCTAACGTATTCCCAGGAAAGGATTTTAAAAAAAAATAATGTATTACTCTCTCTGGTCTGATTAGTGACAGGGAAAAACGAAACAAAAGGTTTAAGGATGACATTAACCTGTTTAACTGCTCATGATTTTCTCATGATCTAAATCGAACAGTCTATAAGGAAACCTAATAACGAGTTCAGTCAGTGGAATCGGTGGAAACGTCAGGAATAAAACACTCCAAAGCTGCAATAAACCTGCTAAAATATTACTGTACAAATTTAACTAATGAGCTTAACATTTGCATAAACGGATTATGTTCGGAGGGGGCGCGTGAGATTTATTTTCCAGATAAAAGAGGTGCCTGTCGGCAAAAAGTTTGAGAACCCTTTCACTACGCAGCGTGTGAGATTTTGTAATTGGTCATCATTTCTATAGAAAAGCAGGAAACCAGTCATGAGCAAAGTTACGCCACAAATTGAGACCGGCTTGATGTCCAAATATTCCTCCCTTGAAACAGACGCACAGCTTGCGCACGTTCACGTGAGCTAAATGAATTTCTGCGGCGCGCCGGAGCCCGGCGCACGCAGGAGCGTTTTCAATCCGGACAGGAGGGGGGTTCTTAATAAATCCCCCACAGCCAAATGGGAGATGGGAGTACGGGGAGTTCATAGTTTTGTTTTGATTACCATCCCTGTTGGTGAGAACCGGGGAGTTCAGGCAGAAAATTCCTTTTAATGACACGATCAGAACTTTTGCATTACGGCAGCAGAACAGTTATTTGTCACCACGGCGCTCTCATTAAAAAAAGTTTCTCTCGCTAAAACCGAACTGTGCATGTTTAGTGATTTTTTTTTTCTTATATTATATATATATATATATATATATATATATATATATATATATATATATATATTTATATACAGCGCATGAATTCCTTCTCGGTTGGATTCTGTGATGGTTTATCCTGCTGGGGAAGTGATTAGCCATTAACAGTAGTGAAGATAAAGACTGCTGCACAACCTGCCATACTGTCTAGTGCCATCGATGGGCACACGTGGAGTTATGAATATGAAACCTGAGGCAGAGGCAGAGCACTAAGGAGCGAGGCTGTGCATTCGAGGAAGGAAAAAAAAGTAAACTAATGTTGGGATTTAAGAGAAGAAATACAAAGGGCGTGCAAAATGTCTTCACGAAAAATGAGCTGATGTGCTCGAAAACCGATGAGGCGTGTTATGATAGAATTGCATACAAGTTGTATTTCTTAACTTTCTAAAAATGTAAGAGAAAGAATTATTCGATTATAAGCTAGCAAACATCAGTGAAAAATCAACCAAGGGTTTAAATCAAGGGTGCAAAGTCTTTAAAAGAAGGGGAACCGAGAAACAGTACTTTTGCAGAGCGTTTTAATGAATCTTAAAAAACTCAAGCGGCACGGATACGTGCCGGCAACACACTATAGGTCAATGACCTTTAAAAAAATATATGTGCTTACAATATATAGATGTTTTGCCAGTGTGTGTTTAAAGTCTGGGGAGACTTCAGATTTTAAAGTGTGTATTTGGGTTTTTGTATACGTCAGGTAGTACAGACATTATCACTACTTTTATAACAGGGACATTTTTACCACTACTGGAATATGGGAGCGACATCTAAAAAATGTAGAACATTCAAAACAGGCATGTAATTATTATTTTGAAAAAAAAAAAAATTTAACAACAATAAAAACACATGATTATGTGTATCTGTGCTCTTTCTTTGCCTATGTGACCCATTTTTTTATTTTTTGCTTAGTCATGTTTGGATAGTTGGTTAAAATGAACTAAAATGAACAATTCCTGATATTTTTACTGAAAAAATAAATAAATAAATAAATAAATAAATAATTATATATATATATATATATATATATATATATATATATATATCATTCTATATTGCACAATCCTGAGCCCTATATATGTTTATTAAAAAAAATAATAATAAAAACAGCAAAACATATCAAATACTTTGAGCTTTAACTGTACAAAAAGAAATTCTTGGTTTTATTTTACATTTTCAGATCTTGTGTTACAGTTTATCCAATCACATGGAAAAGTGTAAATGATTTAACTGAAGGGGAAACTTATTCTTCAGTGATTTTTCATTTCTTTAGCCTTCTCTTGTCTGATAACTAAACTCATGACATGAAAAAAAAAAAAAAAACATGGCTTGTATATAGAAAAATAAGCTGCAGACAAAAACAGAACTATTAGAGATGACTGGAGAAAAAGGCATGCAGCTTTTTTTTTTTCCTAAATCAAATTCAAAACAAGTGTGTCGCATCCAAGAGATGTTTCATGACATGATACACATGATGATGATCGACTACGATCCATGCAAACTGGGTCATGAGGTTATAACCCATGATTCACTCACACACGCATATCCTTTCCCTCACTGAATTCCTGGACTTTTTTTCCTGGATGGTGTCACTGAATGAAATATTTTCAGCTGTGAATTCTGACACCAGAAATGTGTTGTTTTACATCCTTTTTTTAAAATTATTTACGTCTCACTTCACTTCTCGACATTTACAGCCTACTGAAACCTAAAACTGCATCTCATGTGCAGAATCAAGTCTTTTTTTTTACTCAGCTACCACTTCCCTGATATGGAGATTAAAGAGCTAGTTCAAATAATAACAGTTATGTTTTGTGGTGAGAAAGACATGACCTCTGAGATTAAAATTTACAGTTTCATGTTTTGTTGTTGTTTCTTTCTGGTATGCTATATTTAACATCCGCACATTCTTTCCTCAAGTTAATGTGCCATTTCTAACTAAATACATAAACAGTGCATACCAGATATTCAGTTACATATTGGACTCCAAAATCGACATTTTAAAATTTATTTGAAAGTTATACATGTTTGCATCTGAAGTGGTAAAATGTTGCAGTTCCTCCGTAATCCTATAGGCGGTGTGCCTATATCAATCATGCCCACAAAACAGCATTGTATAGTGCTAGCAAACCCTTTGATAAGTTTGTTTAGAACTGTAAAACCATCTGAAAAATAATTATAATGAATTGGAAAATTTATAAAATCATGATACTTAGAAAATCACAATACAAATGAAATCAACACCTAGGTATTGTATATATAATATATTATCGGGAAATATCATACCTATTTCGAAATATCATACATATATACTGTATATATTTTTATTTTTTATTTTGCAAGAAATTTGCCTCGGCACATACAAAGCATTTTCAGTATACGAACAACCAAACCAAGCCCAATTGAACGGCGGCTAAGTTGCACGTATGTCGGGGAGCTGAGTGAAACTTATTTGCATCACAGGAACAAAAAGAAGCAAAGTGAGTTTATAGATATTTTTATGTTTTTTTTATGAAGATATAGCACCATGAGACCCCAAAATGTTAGCAAGGATGATAGCAAAAAGAAAACGTAGTGACTTTTTAGAGTCGTTTTTTAAAGCAGCTGGTGCCAAGATGAATCATAAATTAAGGTTAAGTGAAGTTTATTCATTTCCCAGTCTATTTATTTTAGATTTTACATCATTTACATGTCTTTTCTAAATGTTTTGATATGCAAAAATATGATTATAGTGTTGCTGGAACGGATTATCTGTATTTACATTATTTCCTATGGGAAAATGTGTTTCGCAATACGAGAATTCGTCTTAAGAACTCGCCTCCAGAACAAAAATATTTTTTTCATGCTGAGGTTTTACTGTATTTATCTAAAGTGAAGTAGAAAAATATAAACTAGTAAAAGAAAAAATGTAGAAGAAATATTCACAGCTAGTGTGAATTTTAGTTCTTGTTGGTAAATTCGTGCCTCAGCAAGAAACCAAGAAATGTCAGAAAAAATCTGCTAGGGCTAAAACAAAAAGAGGTTTATTCCTAATATCTTAAACATCAGCTAAAATCATACCACATGAATTAGCTAACGCCTATTAGCTAGCTTCTACAAAACTGCATCTACACACATTAACAGTTTATTATAACATGTATTAGTGTAATATATTTACATTTATTGGAAATTTTAAATGCAAAAATATATGTTGTGATGCTGTGTGTCTGAAATTTCAGTGAGGAGAAAGTAGATTTTTTTTAAGTATGTGGTAAATAGTGTTAATCAAGAAACAAGCCTGCAAATTTATCTCTGTGAGGGAGAGAGGTTTGCTTAGCAGAGTTAGCATGCTAACAAATGGAAACGTCAAGCAAAATGATGTCTCTCTGAGGTAAATGTTCTTATTCAGTGATTGTGAAAGGGTGGTGAGGTGGAAATAAACATTACAAATATACTAGAGGTTGACACTCCACCCTTGTTTTTCTCCTTTTTAGCCCTGATATGCTTAAGTAAGCTAAAAACTGGGGGTTGCTTCGAGTTCAGCTTATCTTTAAAGATGACTAACACCAGTCATGACTAACACCGAGCTGCCATTTTAAAGCAAGTCCTCGTCAGGAAGACATCGAGCTGCCCTTCACACCAGAGAGAGAGAGAGAGAGAGAGACTCATACAGCTGTTTTTAAATAATAGGGGATGTTAGTGGAGCTGAACGGGTGGGGGAAATGGTGCTGTAGGACCAGAGGACTGACCAGGAGAGAAACCCTCACGAGGCGAATCACCGCTCAATTTAGAGCAGGACACGACGGGTCACACTGCCTCAATTAAGACGCCAAAAACAGGACATCCTCCCAAGTAGCTACTGAATTCACATACCATAGTTAAAAAAAAAAAAAACATATGCAGTTATGTATGTTATGCTGTATATATCACACTAATTGCTGAATAATGCAATATTTTTTTTCTTCATTAGCAGTGTTAGTGTTGGCGTCTTTCTGTTCCTGGGAAATCATTAAAAAAAAAAAAAAAAACATGGTGATCATTAGGACATTCTGTGGTGCTGTAATAATAAGAGTTAGAAACCGTCATGGTAAGCAATATTAAGGAATATTATTTAATCTAATGCAAATAAAGCAGCTGCAAATGCACAATTTCATTATTAATTCATACCAATCTCATTAGCGGCTACAATAAAACCGACAAACAAGATATTTTACTCGTATTTGTTAAGATGATCGTTCTTAATTACTAAGCATTGCATGCACACACACTTCTCCCAGCTGGACCAGTGAGCGGTAAAAAAAAATAAATAAATAAAAAGAAAGAAAGAAAAAAGACAGCCACCTACAATGACAAAAAAGAAGGAAAACTAAGAGAAAAAAAAAACAGAAAAATCGGCCAGCTCCCGAGACACCACGAACAACTTACAGAGGCGAGTGTCATGAGAAGTGACAGCTCTGCTAATGGGATTTTTTATGGCTCTCTGACAGTTTTCTTAATGACAATGACATTTTTTTCTGTAATATCAAATAATATTGATGGACGGTGTTATTACATGCTTATAAGCATGCATAGGAATTGTACAGCATGTGACGACTAAACGTGCTAAACGCTGAATGAATCTGAATCATTTGGTTAGATATTAATCCCTTTAAAGCTCAGATTGTTATCCAGCTATTCATCATATTGGCTATAATGTGCTGATGTCGGAAAATAATCAATGACAGGTTTTGAATGACACAAAGACAAAGCATCATTTTCCCATGATATGATGGGATTTTCTCTACAGAAGACTTTTACATAGAGGAAAACTTAGCGACTCTTACAATACACTAACATTGGAGACTCCTTTCATACATGTGGCTTATGGAGAATAAAGACTTTTTTTCCTTGTTACTATTTATTACTATGGCAATTATAATGTGTTCAAGTAAGCACATTAAAATTAACCTGAGACGCTTAAACAGTATTAACAATTTTTCATTACAAAAAAAAAAAAAAAAAACACGTGAGAATATTATGAATCTGATCAAAGAAATGTATATTGTCTTAATATGAGATTATAAGATGAATTTTATACAAACCGAATATAAGATGATTAAACCTATAGATTTAGATATAATGCACATATACATACAAACACGTATATTATGACGACATATTTTATTCTTTTTAAGCATACATTCCGTTTTTGTCTATTACCAGATTTAAGCATTTAATTCTAAAAAGAAGCAAATAGAACAAGCAATTTATACTCAGAATAGTTTATATAGGTTTATTTTATCTTATTTGGTTATTTTATCATATATTAAGGAATAGTAAAAAATTCAATGTGAAGATGATAATTTTGCTAAAACTTTTGAAATTTAATTCGGATCCTAAACTATATATATAGTATAACTCCATGAAGAAATTAGTTTATATATATATATATATATATATATATATATATATATATAATTCTAATCACAAATAGAAAAAAGGCAAATATTTCAAATTGAACATGGAAGAAAATCGATATTAAGTGACAGCTGTGAATTTCTAAACTGTACACTCATCTGTCCCAAGTATTAAAGTACAAAAAGAGACATTTTTGCTTGAAGACCTTAAAGATTTTTAAGTACCTTCAGGCAATATACAAACATCTCAATAAAATCTATTATTTAAAGCTCATATGACTTCACAAGTGTTCACCTGTGATTCCTTTTCATATGATTCATTCCTTTTTACACGTGCTTCTCAACAAAAAAAAGTTGATTAATTCCACATGACTTTCTCCTATGATTCATTATTTGCACGTCATTTTCTCACATGATTCGTTTGTTTTTTTTTTGCATGTGACTCTCGCGATTAATTTTTTATTAGTTGTTTTCAGATTTATTTTCACCTGATTCTCATCTGATTCATTTTGTGCGTGTGCTTTTTTCCACTTCACTTGTTTCCATGTGATTAGATTTTTTTCATTCGATTCTCATGTGATTTTTTTAATGTTCCTATCAGGTTTTCTTTTCGTCCTCTTTATGTTGTGACTGTTCTTCCATGATTGACAAATAATTTTGGAACATGGGAAGGTAATCACGTATCATTACATATTATCCACACGATGTCACATCTTGTTTATGTCACTTGCGCGCACATAGTTCTCAGGTATTTACATATGAAACATGTCTGATGACTGAGACTGTTTGTGACGTTAAAGAACATTTTGATGCCACGACACACATGGATACGTAACACACACTATAAAACACAAAAATACTGTATAATCTGTACAAGGTTCCTAAATCCTGACCTTTCCTGTTTAACTCTGAATGTTTTTAGCCTTACTCTCTGTGCTTGGTACAGAGATTGCATAGAAGTGGCGTATACAGTATATTACAGGTGGATATGACACCGGAGCGATTCTAAGGCACCCAAGATACAGGTGATAAATGGTGCAGAAAATATATTTATGTATGCAGGATTCACTGCCAGTAAAATCCGAGCGGTCGTTCAGAGATGCACTGGTGGACGAGCGCATACTGGTGTCCGGTGATTACACGGCACAGCTGCGTTTCAGTAAGAAACCGAAGAGAGAGAGAGAGAGAGAGAGAGAGAGGAAAGAGAAAGAGCAACGTGGCAGGCGTCACACATTCCACAGCGACACTGAAGATCCAACTTGGCGACAAAGCACCGGAAAAAAATGGAATGACAGGAAGTATGTAGGTATGAGCTACACAGAAAGGCAGGACTGGGTAAATGTCAGACGCCGAGGTTGAAGTGTTTGCATACAAGCGGATGATGTATGGCCTCCGTCTGTGCCATTTATTCCCTCAAGCAATAACGCTATCGCCTCTGTCTCACACGCTATATTGAAATGGGTGGGGGGGGGGGGGGGCTTTCGGAATTTCACTGGGATCCACATGTGCAGCCTGGGACGCTCGGGGTCACGTTTCACAAAGAACGAAACTTCTTTCTGCGCGGAGATGTGCTTCGTTGCATGCTGTCTGGGTCAGTGGTTCTCAAACTTTTTGTTAACGTTTGGTAATGTTCATTATTTATATGGATACAAAGAAGAATATTTATTACTTTTATATCCGTTCATTTGAAATAAACTCATCGAGCAGTTTAATCACTCTTTAAAAATAATACCACGTAAAAAAGAAAAAAACAACGTGATAATATGATAATGGTGTGTTGTGATTCTGACCCCTGGTGGACACCCCCCCTCCCCCCACCCCCACCCCCACCACCACGATAAGAACCAGTGGTCTAATCCACATGAGCTTTATCCACCGGGCTGAAATCTGAAATCAATGCAACTTTTAAAGAACCAGTAAAAAATCTCCAAAAAACATCTAGTTTCCAGTTCACACACACACACACACACACACACACGAACATCTCTTTGCCTTAAGTTAGACATAAAAACCCAGCCCCAGATCAACTAATTAAAACAATACAATTTTAAAAACGCCACCCGCACCAACATCCATTGGTGATACATTTGACTTCGGATCGAGTGTCCATCCCTAAGCGTCACCTCGAACCTAAAGCCCGGACGAGACCCCTGCTTCGCCCCGGCGTGTGCCTGCTGTCCGTCAACACCTTTCGTTGGAACAACCTTGGTGGTTGTGTTCTCCTCTCTCCCTCGAGGCGTTGATGTTTTAAAATGGTGGCTGGAAGAACATACCGCAGACCGTGTAATCTTGCTTTCAGATGATGACTTCTGAGAAAAGGCTTGGGGGAGGGTGGTGGGGGTAAGTAAGTAAGTAAGTAAGTAAGTAAGTAAATAAATAAATAAATAAGAGGGATGGGGGGGGGGGAGGGAGAGCGGGCAGACCACAAGCTGGGAATGTGAAATCGCGGACAATTATTTGCTGAGCGAAATACAAAGCCTGCCAGATGAACTGGAGCTTAGCCATGAATACCAGTGGCTACCCTCAAAGGCTACAGGGGGGAAAGAAAGTCTGCATTCGATTTACTTTACCGCCTGCGCGTGCATGTGTGCGTGCGTGCGTGCGTGTGCGCGCGCGTGTACGAATAAAGAAAAGTCTCTCCACTCTCGTCCGCAAGCGTGAAGCCGGTGTTTGCATCTAGACAAGTTCGAAAAGAATCAACGAACGAAAGGAAAGAAGACAGAATGGACAGTGCGTCTGTCTGTCAGCACAACATCACAACCATATCTCATCACTCTGTTAACCTGGGCAAACGCTCAGAACGCCCTCCTCTCTATCCCCTCACACACACACACACACACACACACACACTCACACACACGATTGCATTTTATTTCCCCTCCTCGAATGATGCATCCTCACAGAACAAACTCTACACCAGATTCCAGCACAGCTTCCCCGACTCCTCACACCCCTGACCCGACTCGTCATCTCACTAGGAAGTGTGTGTCAGAGCAGGAAATCAACAAACTCTGTCTTGGTGATCCGAGAAGCACGGCTTCTGCTTTGTCTATCAGAGAGAAGAGGGGGGAGAAAACGCATCCTCTTGCTCATTCCAAAAAAAAAAAAAAGAAGAAGAAGAAGGAAAAAAAAAGGAAAGTCACGTGACATGACCAAGCCGATCTTATGATCTAAAAATCAAAGATGATGTATGGGTTAGACTTTCAGCCTCAGCAAATTGTGTGAATCAACAAAGTTTTAGTCTAACAACTCGTCTCCTGACTGTGTGTCCAGGATGCACATGCTGAATGGTTAAAATATCAGTACAGAGTGTTAGAAATGATCCTGAATTCCTTCACACACACACACACACAAACAGAGCGAGACAGAGGGAGACAGAGAGATTAAACCAATTTTTTTGTTTGTTTGTTTGTTTTTTTTGTCCCAGTAGCAGGAAGGAATTGTAATCACGACCAAAGTTACAAAGTCCTACAGGCACTTTGGAGTATTGGAGTATTATTGGTGTAAAAAATGATGCAACACGCACAGCCTTTACGCAACGCGCGTCGCCTCGGACCTGAAAGCGCCAAAAGCGCGTTTGTGCGTTACACCGCATGCATTCATTCAGGTGCAGGCGAGCGCAGGCGAGGCGAGGCGAGGCAGGGCTGCTACTGTAATGCTGCGGAAAAGCGCTCGGGTGTCCGCGGAGGAACAGCGGCACTTACCTCGGAGCGATCTTGGCTTGGCTTGCTTGCGGCGCGACATCCTACAGAGAAGAGGCTGCTGATCGGTGGAGGGGTCTAGCGCAAGAACATCGCAGAGAGACCGGCTCGCAGAGAAAACGCGCTCTGATGGAAGGAAGGAAAGGAGGGAGGGAGGGAGGGATGGATGGATGGATGGATGGATGGATGAGGTTTCTACACTTGTTTCTGGTTTAGGTTTGGTTTGATCGGCGAGAAAATCCGGTCTAGTGCGAGGCGGGGGAAAGTGCGGGCGCGGAGAATCCGTAGTGCGCGTCCATGTCCTGCGCGAAAACGCGTCGATTCCCGACAATAAAGTGATCTCTGATTGACGCGCGGAGTTGGAGCTTTACGCGTGGATTCTTGGCACGAAGCGCAAAAAAAAAAAAAAGAAAGAATGAAAGAAAGAAAGAAAGAAAGAAAGAAAGAAAGAAAGAAAATGCGCGCTGAAAATGTAAAAAAAAAATAACTATAAAAAAGAATCAAAAATCAAAAATGAAGAATAATAATAAAACAATTTTAATAATAACAATAAAGCCAAACACTTCTTCTTCCCTTCCCTTACATTCATCCAGGTGTTAAAAACTGTTTTCTGTTTCTGTAATCTATTTATAATCTGTATAGCTACGAATTGAGAAAAAAAAAATATATATATATATATATACGTATAAAAAAAACTCTACGTCTTAATTGCTTTTTCCTATTTAAAAAAAAAGCAGACGCAAAAAGAAAAAAAACCCAGGCAGACTGATAGAGAGAGATTATAGAGAGAGGGAGAGAGAGAGAGAGAGAGAGGGAGATGAGAGAGAGAGAGAGAGAGAGAGGAAGAAGACTGCGCGCTCGCTCGTCACCAACCTGCGAGGTGTCGGACTGCGCCGCCGCTCCGGTAGTCCGGTACATCATAATGGAAAATGGAAGCGAGGCCCCCAAAGCCATGAGGACGGCTCCAGAGGGGGCCCGAGCCCACAGGGACGCGCGCGCTGCGTAATCACGGAGGAAATCATTGTCGGCCTGCCTGCCTGCCTGCGCTCGCGCACACACACACACACACACACACACGTTACACTATACTACACACACACTACACACTCTCTCTCACATACACACACACGCACACACACACACACACACGCACACGCTCTCTCTCTCTCTCTCTCTCACACACACACACACACACACACACACAGAGTGCATGATTAAAATCCGAGGGGCGGCAACAAAACCCGGAGATTCCGATCCGGATCAGGAGTTGGCTCAGTGTGACACACAAACACACACACACACACACACACACACACACACACACACACACACACACACACAGGTTGCCAGCTTGACGTTTTAACATTAAAATCCCTCAAAATTTATCTCCAATAAATTATTATTTATTATTATTATTATTATTATAAAGCTGCACTTATTAACGTAATAATATTTATGATTAAGAATGATTAATTACAGTATTATTATTGTTATTATTAATATTATTATTATTATTAGTGGTGGTGGTGGTGGTGATGGTGGCTCAGTGTGCTAATGCTCTGATTACTGATGTTATTGATCAGAAGGTCTGTAGTTTGAGTTCCAGCTCCACCATGTTGCCTCTGTTGGGCCCTTGAGCAAGGCCCTTCACTCTATCGGCTCCGGAGATGCCGCGTAATGGCTGACCCCGCCCTCTGACCCTGGCATACTAACTATTAACTAAAATGGGATATGTGAAGGCTAAGGAATTTCAATGTGCAGATGTATGTGTGAAGAATAATGGCTGAACTCATTATTATTGTAAAATGGAAATGATCGATATTATAATACTATTATTATTATTGTTTTAAAAATAATTATTAATATTATAATACAGTTATTATTATTATTGTTTTATTATTATATTATTGTTGTTGTTTTTTTTTTGTTATTATTATTATTATTATATACATTTACAATTATTATTATAATTATTATTATTATTACACAAGTGAACTTTATGTTGTTTTTTGATGGTTATGTTAATTTATGTTGTATGTAACACCTTGGTCCTGGAGGAACATTGATTCGTTCCACTGTCCACTGAACTGTATTTGGTTGAAATGACAATAAAAGACTAATTGACTGGACTTGTCTATTAGTAGTACTAGTATAAAATTACAAGCATTCATATAATAAAATTATTATAATATATATAATTATATATAAATAATATATATTTATTTTTAATGTATTATTATTTATTATTATTATTATTATTATTAATATTATGTGGCAGTGGAGGTTTAGTGTGTTAAGGCTCTGAATTACTGATCGGAACTCATCGGTCAGCAGTTCTGCAGGTTGTTGCTATTGGGCCCTTGAGCAAGGCCCTTAACGGCCAGAGTTGCCGTTTAATGGCTGACGCTGCTCTCTGACCCCAGCCTACTAACAAAGCTAGGATATGGGAAGAACAAAGAATGTCACTGAATATGTGATAAATAAAGGCTGAACTTAATATTATTATTATTATTATTATTATTATTATTATTATTATTATTATTATTATTATCAGTCTTCATTATAGTTTTAAAGTCTCAGTGTGCTTTACATATTTTTTATTTTTTATTTATTAATAATAAGTAGTAAATATAAAATAACAAATAAAAAAGCAAAATAATCAGGGACACAGTAGCTTAAACATAAGGCAAATAAATGTAGAACAAACAATAAAATCATCACAATAATGATTGATCAATTTAAAAATCATAAATCATTCTAATTTAGATTGTTCATATTCATTATTAATTAAGAAACATTATTACATTGCCTACACATTTACTTGCTCTGTTAATTATATTTAATGCATGCCATTTGTAAGTGTACAGTTCTGACCCATTGACTGTGCCGCACAATTACACACATGTACAGAGAGAGAGAGACAGAGAGAGAGAGAGAGAGAGAGAGAGATTCCTCAGCACTATCACTCTTTCAGATGGGTGGACAGTCTTCCTAACTTTACTCTTTTTTTAATAGCATTATTAATTAAAAATAATTGAAGACTTATCCATGGTTTAGATTGGCCATTTAAAGAGCCAGCCTGAAGAACATTTAGGGACTGTCCTGTGTTATAAAACACTGTATATTCATTCATCCATCTTGCACGAGCAATTTATATTAATCAGTTTCTTGATGGATCCAGAGCTTATCCCAGGAACCCAGGAATACATCTTGGATAGGACGCTGATCTGTTAAAGAACACCTAAGCACAATGCATCTTAGCCCAGTGACCCTTTGGCATGTTTTTAGGAAGGATGGAGGAAACGATCAACCAGGTGAAAACCTGGTTGGTGATGTAATGCTTGGTGATGAACATGGAGGTGACTTAAGAAACTCCATATAGACCGGACTCAGGAGCTCGTCAATGTTTTCCATGATTAGATTTATACATGTGCAAAATAATGAGTGTGGATAAATGACTAACTGACTGCATATTATCAGCACAATATGATATGTGGAGAAAATGATTAAAGGGAAAAAAAAAAAACATGATGGGACTAAACCTGTGATCTGGCAACCCTCTGCTGAGCTGTTTTCTCTCAGTCAGTCTGTAGCTTTCAGCAGATGGATTGGTCCCCCTTCTGGCAGAAAAAGCACTCCTTAGAAGCAGTTTATTCTGAAAGACTTCATTGAAAAAAAGCATGAAAATGAAACGATAGAGAAAATATGGAGTCACGTACATGTGTGATAATTATTTAAATATTATGTGTTAATGATAAATGACTGTAAGAACAGTATATCTGCTGATCCTTGTTTATTAAATGCTCATTTCAGCTTTGTTTATGAGCCAAACAACTGAACACAAGCAAGAGATTTCTATCATCGTCTTATTATTATTTTTTTTCTTGTTGTTGTTGTTGTTGTTTGGAGCTACGACAATGCTTTTCTAATCATGATGTCAATTTCACGTCAATTTAATTTTGTCACATGTGAAAGTCATGAGATTGTCCGATTATACTGTACCGTGTAGATCCTCTGAACACTAACCTGGGATTAAGGAAAATGACTAAATTGTGCGTCACTTCATATCTCAATCGCCCTCCTATGGGTGGATTTTAGTTGATAATCATAGCAGAGTTGTAATAAAAAAAGAATTCCCAGTGGATCATGTTTGGTTACCGTGGCATGTGATCTCGAACCGGCGGCCTAAACTCCCAATCATCTCGCAACTACTGTACATGAACCGGAAACAGCTACCTAGCAACTACCAAGACATCTGCTCTAGCAGTATTTTCGTACCAAATTGGCACTACATGACCGCACACTCACTCAGAATTCAATTCCTGCACACCCCTCCAGCACACACTTTTTCTCCCGTGAAATTCTAGCCGGTGTCAGGCGGCGGTTTCACAAAGTTCTAATGAAGTGCGGGGGTGACGGGAGGCCGGTGGAGGTCTATCCCTTCAGGTTTTGGTCTTTTCTTAGCAGAGCACAAGCTCCTCTCACCTGTCCAGGCTTTACACCCCACCTATGTGAAAATGAGGCCCAGGAAGGACCTCCTGTGGAGGGGCTCACACTCTTAGCTCTCACCCCTGAGGGCCGTCAGATCACTCTGTCCTCACCCTTACCTCAGAGCTTATTACAGTATGCCTGCAGGCGAACTTAGGATGCAGAGAGTCGCAGAGAGTCACAGAGTGTCCTCTTCTTTCAAGCTATGAGTGAGTGAGGTGTGTAATTAAAAATCCATGAGTAAACGTTTGTTTTTATCAGATTCTTTAATGTATTGTCATAAATTGGAATTGGAATTGGAGCCCAAGCACATCATGTACACTATGTAGACAAAAGTATTCGGCCCAACCTGTTCAATTATTGAGTTTCAGTCAGGCCCCAGCGAAGGGCAGTCTTAATGCTCCAGCACACCAAGACATCTTGGATAATGCTATTCTTCCAACTTTGTGGACACAGTTTCGTGAAAGCTATTTTCTATTCCAACATGACTGAGCCCCAGTGCACAAAGCTATAGAACTATAAAGACACGGTTTGATGAGTTTGTTGTGGAAGAACTCGACCGGCCCTAACACAGAGCCCTGACCTCAACCCAATCCAGCACCTTTGGGATGAACTGGAAAGGAGATTCTTGTTCTCGCCAGGCCTTCTCATCCAACATCAGTGCCTCCTGACCTCATAAACGCGCTACAGAATGAATTCCCACACAAAAATCCGTTCCACTCAATGATTATTCACAAGAAAGACTGCAGCGTGCTCCGAGCCACCTCGGCCAGTATCATACTGTAAATGCTTGTATAGTTCAAATGTTCTACTGAGAACAGTAGAGAGATTTCTCCAAATGTGAACTAAATGTCTCTAAACGTCCGATGCCTTCATTCATGAGAAATGTCATCGCAAGTCCCGGTTTGACTTGAACACCCCTCGTATATTCAGTCTATTTTACTTTGAGATTTACAGAAGTCTATCTTAGAAAGATCCTACAAAAAGATCCAAACAATGAAAGGAGACTCTCAGCATAATTACTATTTAAGTTTTTGTTGTTGTTGTTGTTTGTTTTTTTTAGTCATTGATATTTCATGTGCAGTTTCTATTCCTTCTGTTGCATAGCATGCTCTCTTCACATCCACTCCAGAGGAATATCAAATGATGATTAGGCATGTTTTTTCTATATTTCTATAAACATCACCTTATTTGCAGTAAAACTAAGAAACAGTCAGGAAAAATCTGGAAAATGTGCTTTCTAGTGAATTTGATATAAATAGCACTTTCTTCTGCAGTTGTTGTACATTTATTTATACTGTAGAAGTCCCATTTTTAGCACTTATTACAAATAATAGCATGCTTTCTTGTTTTTCTTTTCTTTTTTTTTCTTTTTTTTTTTTAAGAAATGATATCATTCCATTATATTTTGTCAACTGTCAGCTTAGTTGACTTCAATACTTTTTTTTTTTTTTTTTTTTTGTGTGTTGAAAATTACCACTCCATATTGCCTTCAGGGCATTTCTTTATAAAAGACAGCTTATCAGGGATGTTATGACCTACATTGTTGTCAGGGTTTTTTACTTTATTGAATATCATTTCACACCTATTTTCATAAGACCCTTAAAACTTGACAGCCGCTCTTGCACCTCGGAATGAATTCCCCACCCGCCGGGTGACAAAAGAAAAGAGAAGGGAGGAATATCAAATATGAAAAAAAAAAAAAAACCCCAGTAAAGATTGACGTGATTTGGTTTATTGCAGCATTCAAAGTGTTCGCGGGATGTAAACATCTATTTGTAGGTCTGCCGCACTCTGTCGGGAGGTCTCGCTTGTCTTCTACTTCAGTGTGAGCCGAGCCTCTGCTCCCAGCATGCTGTCAAGCGGTTTTTCCCCAAAATCCGAGGCACCTCGGTTATACGCCTGTGTGCCCGTGTGCCCCGGGCCTCGGTGGCAGCCTGCAACAACACGCAAACAAACAAACGGCGCTCGCTGACTCCTTATGGGCTTTTTGTATCTTTCATTAGCTGCGGAATGAAGAATCTGTGGATGAATTTTACAAAGCGAGGAGAGGTTTCCACTCATGCAAATGTTCCAGAGCCCTGAAGTGGTGTAATTGCTTGATGTCTTGCCCTTTTTCACTGCTTGTGAAGATGCACTATACTTAGCCCCCTAAGGACGTGCGCACAGAAAGTCAGTTTGTCACGTTTTTAATCAAGAGTTGATGATGTCTCTTTTAGATACTTTTTCAAGCATTGGTTTATAGTTCATTCTTGGGAGATGAAATCCATTGATTAATTGATTAGTATTTGTGTTAAGCAGGACATTACATACAAAGGTTTTCTATCATATCAAGGAAAAACTGATGAAAACCCGATGAGACCTCGGACTGTACGTCGCAATTTCTACCGACTGACATAGCTGATAAGTGTAAACTTAATCATTGTCTTTAACCAGGAAGAAATTTGGCAAAAGAGGGGTTAGGGTTAGTAAAGTCTCCATTTTAAAATGGTCAATTTATAGGCCACATACTATATAGGCAAGCGAAGAAACTGAATGGGATTTAAAATGCCAATCAGGGGCGTCTGTGAGCTCGCGCAATGGAGGAAGCGGATAGCGCTGTCCTCCGAGTGTGTTACGCCGCCCCCAACGGTGCGCGAGCGAGCAGTTCGAAAAAAGATGCGGTCGGCTGGCGTCACCTGGTTCGGAGGAAACACGTGATAGTCTTCGGCCCTCCCGGCTGAGTGGTAGTAGTAGCCTTAATGTGGGAGCCCCCTAGTGACGGGGAGGAATTGGACACGACTAAAATTAGGGAGAAAATCGGGGAAAAAAAAAAAAAAAAGACTGAAATTAGGTTAGGAACAATCCAGCGTATGGAAGGACGGTGCTGTGGGGACAGAACACATGACTGGAGATCACTTAAACACTTGGTGCTTGATGCTGCATCAGGAAAAAAAATAGACAGTAGAAATAGACAGGAAGTAGACAGGAATGAGTCTAAACACCTTTGTGTCCATAAGAAAACCACCTGGTCGATGGCCCCCATCATGCATAGTGTCCACTGTACAAGCCTCTGGAGGCGGGGTTATGATCTGGGGTTGCTTCAGTCGCTCAGGTCGAGACTCAGCAACGTCATGTGGCAATACAATGACGTCAGCTGACCACCTGAATGTACTGAATGACCAGGTCATCACATCTATGGAGTTTTTCTTCCCTGATGGCACTGAAAATATTCCAGGATCGTGAGGGTGTGGTTCTGACAGCATAAGGAATCATTTTCACACACAAAACTGGACGGGTCACATACCTCTCTGGGTATGTCCACATTAAAATATTTAAAACCTGTAAATAATTCTGAAATTGACAGCAGAAATATTGGATAATGTGCCACATTCACACCAGCTGTAATTGCCCTGCTTCAACCTTTGCTCGGGTCAAAGCATGAAAAAAAAAAAATCCTAGTGCCTGATTTTTCGACCTCAGGGTTTGGATTATTGTTTTCTTTTGGATATCTGACCAAAACCTTAATAATGGCTACAAATCCAGAATTCTGCTGCTCGCACCCCAATATTCATTTAAACTGTATATGACATCTAGACTTTATTTCTCACTCATCTTTATCCTGTACTACAAAGCCTCTCCCTGGGGACTTATGGCATTAGGTGGGGTACATCCTGGATAGGGTGCCAATCTATCACAGGGCACAAACACACACACACACACACACACACACTACAGGCAATTTGAGAGCACCAATGAACCTAATCGGCATGTAATTGGACTGCTGGCAGAAAACCGGAGTACCCGGAGAAAACCCGCTAAGCACAGGGAGCGAAAGGGATGCAAACTCCATGCACACAGACCCAGAGGCGGGAATTGAACCAGGACCCTGACAATGCTAACCACTAGACTTTGTCACCTAGAAAATATGTCTCCGTTCCTTTTGCAAAAAAACAAAACAAAAACAAAATAAAAACCACCCTGCTTATATTAACTGGTACACACCTAGTGATGGTCTCCAAGAGACCTTTTTTTTTTTCATCTTTTTGATTCTACACTTTTATATTGGTCTGTCTTCACCTGAGATATTCTGTTTGATCATTGTTGGAAAGCATGCTGGATGTGAGAAAGCATTAGTCTAGTTACCTAGGATGAGGTCAAATTACCTTCCTTAGGATAAAGAGATCGTTTCCCGTATCTATGATCACACAGATGTTTAACCGTGGAGCATCTCCCATACAAGTGCTTGTGTATGACATCATTTTAGAATGACGACAGAAGGAGTGCATTCATATAAACCACCTTCTCATCTGTCCCATCAAGATTGCACTATGTACCATGTACCGTGATGCTCGTCTTAACATTGTGTCTTTAAGTAGATGTTATACCGTGTGGTTCAGGCTTCTTGACTCGGTGCTTCTTCAGAAATGCTACACCGTCAGTTTGGAAAAGTGCATAAATATGTTTAATTTGCATTGAAAACTATGTCTCTCATCAAGACACACTATTCCATGGTTCAAATGCCACTGAGATATCAGGAAGTCAGATTCACTTTACTTGACAGATGTGTTTTTCCTCTCTAAGCCATGTTCTCATGTCCATCCAAAATAAACATGTTTCTCTCCAGAATAATGATAGCTGAAGGCCTACTACTGGGGCTCTCAAACCTAACCCTGACTTGCCCCCTCAACTGCGCAAAAAAAAAAAAAAAAAAAAAGCACATTTCCTACTGCCTGCCAATTACACACATTCGATCTGCGATGCAAACGCACAGACACAAAAAAAAAAACCACACACACACACACTCGCACACTTGCACACTCTTGGCTCATTAAAACTCATACTCATCTGCTAGAACTTTTGAGATGGATACGTCTCGGAGGAGAAGGGCTTCTGCACACATCTGCGGGAATTGCTGAACACTTTTTTTCTCCCCCCTCCCCTTCCTTTCTCTCTTGCGCTTGTAATTATGGAGCCTGCATGGAAGTGCGACCCTGAGAATAAGGCCTCCTCCTGAGGGAAGTCCCATGGCAACATCAGCCCCTCTGTCTGGACCTCTCTCCGCTCCGATGCCACCCACAGCGGGCACCAAGGGGTCGACGCAGTGCCCCCATCACCTCCGTGCTCCTGATGCTTCAGCGAGACAAAAGCAACAGTGGGAGAAAAAAAAAATTGGAAAAAAATAACAAACTATAAAGTCACTCAGGCGGTTGAGGAGAACTGAAGCGTAGAGCCTAGACAAGCGGTAGGAAAAAGCAGGTTTTTTTTTTTTTTTAAATATATAATAAAGAACGAACAGTTTGACTTCGTGTTGCTGTTTGGATTCGTATTGCACACGAACGCTCTGTTACAACACGCGCACTAGCTGTAAGGTGTTATGATTAAAATGATGCCGGATGATTTAGATTTACATTCCGCTCACAGTCGGAGCAAAAACAAGGCCTGGGCTGGTTCTCCTCATGTCTACAGGAACAATCTTATAGCGCAGAGGGCCGCATTCAGCGCAGAGGCGAGCACGCCCGGCTAGGATTTAATACCGAAATCGTGCGCAAGACGATTCAGATGTAAGAAGAAATGTAAGTTCATGTTAGAAGCGATAATACAGCATGTTGGAGAAGGACAAGCTGAGCAGCGATTCTTAATTTGATCGGAAACAGGACGGTCTCCTACCAAGACAACATCAATTTTGGATTTTCAATCAAATTCCACCTGTCTCATCAGATCAGATCGTTTTGTTTCTCATGGTCCCAGCAGACTGACCTGTGCCTTTTCGTGACGAATGGCTTGTCTGCTGCAGGGATAGTCGTCCTTCTGCAAAAGCTCTTGCATCTCCACAAGGGAATTCAGGATCTCCTCTATTGCTTCTCTTGGGCTTCTTGGTCACCGGTGTGGCCAAGGACCTTCAGTCTGTTTGGACGGCCAGGTCTGTGAAGACTGTTGCTTGTTCCATTTGAGAACGATGGAGGCTACCATGCTCTTGGCAACTTTCAATACGGGAAAGTTTCCCGTATGTCCCTGCAGATCTGTGTCTTGACACAATCCTGGATCGCAGGTCTACAGATAATTCCCTCAACCTCATAGAGCAGCTGTCCAGCAAAATCCATCTTGAACAACATTTTGTCGTCTTAGTAATTGCTTCTAAGTCGTTCCATAATTGCCTCTAAACTGTCTGTATCTTCCTTTACTGCTAGTAAACATCTTCATTCCGCTTCCTTCAACATGCTGGCAGGTTCTTGACTCACCTCACTGCTTTGTTCAAGGCTAACAGGAGCGACAAAGCTAACTAACACTACCGAACCCCAAATCCTCCTCTAACTCCTGGACACGGCGTTACTTGGTGTGTGGAACAGAAGGGATTTTACATCCTAGCCAATTAGCTTTCCATTTTCTACTATTTGGGATTCAACCCTGGAACAGACTGGGTTTGTTTTGCTTTGTTTTTTTTTGTTGTTTTTTTTTCTGTGAGGGTGAGTCAAAAATTATCCACACTCCAATTATATTAAAACCTCTGTTGGCCGCAGTGTTTTATCAGCACCTTCCGTTCAAGGCTCCTGTTGCCCCAGACGCCGCTGTGCAGGTATTAACAGGTTGCATCGGTTCACGTGTAACTGCAATGCGAGTAAAAACAGATGCCCCACTTGTGATGTGCATGAAAGAAGATCATCACTGAATCATTATGGCTGACGAGACATGGATTCCTCACTTACGAGCCTGAGAGTAAACGGCGTGAGAGTATCGAACAGAAACATCCTCAATCGCCAAAGGAGAAAAAATTCAAATGTCAACAATCAGCCGGAAATTACGTAGAGGCGTAGAACAGTTTCCGGTGAGGGCCAGTATTGGAACATTACCAGGAAAAAGGCTCAACAGTCAGCCGTGCTCGTTACAGCGAGATGCTTATTAAAGCGATGAAGCCTAAACTTTGGATTAAACGATACAAGCGAAACGAGAGCGTTGTGATCTCAGTGTCTTGTTTTGAGGTCCTCTCTATAGTCCTCCATCAGACTTTCAATTCAATTCAGTTTTATTTCTGTAGCGCTTTTAACAATGGCCATTGTCTCAAAGCGGCTTCACAAAAATGAAAAGAAACTTGATTTCACCTGTTTGGTTCCCATACGAGGGCGAGGATTCACTGCTGATGAAGAAGTGAAGACGGCGGTGCAGTCGTGGCTCGCAGCTCAGCCTGAAACTTTTTTTTTTTTTTTTTTTAATGGAGGAATACGAAAGGTTGTTGACAGATGGTATTGAAATGCAAGCAGATTATTTTGAATAATGATGTGTTCAAAAATTAACAGTTCACGGTTCACTTAACAAGCATAAATAATCAGCACATGTTACTTGCATTTTCACATCAACTTTTGTCAGCCTTCCAAAAGATATAGCATTACATTTTTGACACCTTATCCATATCCATATACACAACCATTCAGTTGCCTTTAAGCAGCACACAGAAGGCTATGTTTTCGGTGACGCCTTATTCGAGACGGATGCTCTCCACTTTACCGCCGTAAATCATCTTTCTTTAGCTTACACGGCAGAATACAATCTTCATAATGATACTCCAGAAAATGTTAACTAAGCTCCAGATTATTTTACAAGCTACTTTACAAATGCTGTCTCTGAGTTGCATGAAAGCTTTTAAAGCACTGGATGCTTGAGCAGGCGCTCAGTACTACTTAACGATTAGCGTTAGCACAGATGGCCCTATTGTTTTTCGATTAGCTCACATTTCTGAGGCTGGCAAATGTGTGTTAATGTTCAACGAGATAAACCCCCATTAATCACTGAATTCACTGAAAGAGAAATAACAACCAGGATCGTCAAGCATGGCTGCGCCGGAAGAAACAGTCCCACTGGATAGACTTCCCTGATCACTCAGTCGCTGTTTGTAATGATGCATTACATTGTTGAGGTTTCGCAATTCTAATGTATATATCAGGGTGACAACCCTATTCCACTTAGAGCTACACTTATCCATAATCCCTTTCTGTGTGTTTCTTGTTCTCTCTTCTAGTCCTGTCGCCACCCATGTCCTGTCATTTGCTTTTGTTATCTGACTGTGTTCAGCTGTACTATGTTGAGTTCAGATTTTTTCATCGTGTGCCAGTGTGTGTCACTAACTTACAGGCAAAACATGGCATTGGTGCTAAAAAGTATCTCATCTAGGTGAAAAAGTGAATTTTCAAACACCATTTCTCATGATGCTTAATGCTTCTTATCTCCTGATCCATGCTTTGTCTTTTTGTAAGTATGCATAAACATTTATCTTTTTTTATCAGATAAAAATAAATACATTTGCTAAATATAGTTTCATGCACTTTTATGTAGTGTCTTTTTTTTTTTATTAAAATTTTTCAAATTATTACTCTAAAACGCCAAATTTGAAAATATATTGCAACATGAATTTGACATGGTTACGGACACTACAGATATTTTTTTCTTTTTAAGTCCTCAACAAAAAACATTTTTTACATGTCATACTGTATGGTTCTAGACGCTTACGCCAATTTTAGTAGCAATATTCATGAAGAAATCTAAGATGATAATTATTATAAATAATTAAATAATTATAGTTTGAAGCGACAGCGTATAATGCTGAAAAATGGCCATTTTGGGGGTTACATATAAAATCATCTCTACGAAACGGCTGAAGTTAGCAACTTGAAATTTTTAGAGAAGCAAGATTGGTCACTTCCATGGTACATAAACGTCAGATGTAGCTTCCTTGGCACACACATTTCCTGTATTATATATATATACTTGCTTGCCATATGTCACTCTTGATGACGGAGACACACATGCCCTAAACGAAGCACATACAGATTTTCCACACTTGCATTTTGCACCTTCATCTCCATCACACAGCATGTTATACACAGTGGTAGAAATAAAAACCGATCTATACCTAAAGCAGCACACCTAACTTTTTTGTTCATAAGAAAAATATCTACTAGAAGCCTTTCACTTAAATGGGCTGAAGAAAACCATTGTCTCTGTCAGGCAGCGGGTAGCTATGGCCTTCATCAGGCATGACCTTCCAGCTGGATCTCCGCTTCTTCCATCTTTTTCTCCTCCTGCTCCGGTCCCACGCTGGGTCGTTAGCACAGCGGTGTCACCAGACGAAGGAGCCAGGGCCAGAGTGCTCGGAGAGAGAGTGAGAGTGAGAGAGAGAGAGACATGGCGGGAGAGGCGTGGAGAGAGAGAGAGAGACAGAGGACTCCTGGCACAACACTGGCTGCTGTGTGGGTTGACATTCAGGGCTGGCTGATCTATGGGGCCGGGTAGAGTGTGTCCTTGCTCTGGGTCCTCGACAGAACAGGACAAACAGGGCTCCTGGCAGCGTCGTCTCCTCCCACTCTGCCTGTCACTCCGTTCTGTCACTGTACTGTACAGTCACGGATGGTTCATCTATAGGCAGAATCAGATGTAGTGCGCAATGATGAGGTGGTACGTCTAAGACACACAGTAGATAACAGAGCATTCTCTTTTGGAAAGTTCTCTCTCACATGATCACATGGCTATAATTGCTGTATTTGTATTTTTTAACCATCCATTAAAAATGCTTTGCATTAAGCTTCTCCTAATTGACATTAGTGAACATGGACAAAGCACATTCCACAGCATTAATTCACTATAAAATCAAACATGTCGAACAATTTACATCTATATTAACTTAACGTGCAGACCGTCACTGAAAACACAGGCTGTAATGACGTCTCTGATGAGTGACATGAACAACACCTTATTGAACATATATTTGGTTGTTATCTGGTAAAGAGTTAGTACTGTGCAAAAGTTTTGACACCCCCACCTCCTGCAAAGTGCCTAAAGATACAATTTAAAATATATATATTTTATGTAACAACCTCAGCAGCAGTCTCATTTCTCCTCTCGTCTGTTTCAACCACTCAGCATTCAGCTTCACCAGTATACTAATCACCGCTCTGATCATCATCTCTCATCATCTGCACCTGCTACTTGCTGGGTCGTGCCTTACGTTAGATTCATAGCTCACTGTGTGCCTTAAACATTCCTCTGAAACTGCTCAGGTACAGGGACTGGACTGAAAATGAGAGACTAGAAAGTCCTTCAGGAAGTCGGGAGAACGTTTTCTCAAGACTATATTATCAATGCAAGAAAGATTGTGTGGAAAAAAAAAATATGAGAATGATTAGGGTTTGGGTTAGGAAAATAATCCTCAGCATAACTAGAAATAGATTTTTTTCAAATACAAATTATATCTTTTAGAAAATATCGAATCATGAATTGAATTGAATTTTAAAAATTGCAAATTCATCTGTTTAACTTTGAAATATGATGTTATGAGAAAAAAAACAGGGACTGCTTTATCATGGCAATTATTATTATTATTATTATTATTATTATTATTATTATTATTATTATTATATCAACTTGTTGATTATACTTCTACTTGGATTCATCTTTTAAAAAATAACAGAATAAATTGTCAACAAAATGCATATTTATTAGAGATACAACAGCGTGTGTGTGTGTATGTGTGTGTGTGTGTGTGTGTGTGTGTGTGTGTGTGTGTGTGTGTGTGTGTGTGTGTGTGTGTGTGTGTGTGTGTGGGGCATTATGCCAAATTGTACGAAGGCCCTGGTCCAGTGTCTGGCCCCATGCACATTACTCATCCACTCTCTCTCTCTCTCTCTCTCTCTCTCTCTCTTTCTCTCTCCTACTTCCCTGACAACCACAAACGAACCCCTCCTCACCTCGCTGCCTCCTCATCCCTCTCTCCCTCTCTGCCTCCCTCCCTTGTTCTCTCACTCTCTCCGGACCACAGAGACCGTGTTAATTAAAGGAAAAGGTTAATGCTCTGGGGTTCCGGAGATCCTGTATTCAGGGTGAACCCCTAGCATGTTGCAGCTGCCTGGAGCTCGCTCTCTGCAGACTTCCTGCTGCGTTCAGGACCGAAGCCTGTGTTTCATCACGCCTTTCCCGCACTTACAGCACCGAACTTATTCCACTTAATTAAACATGAGAAGTTCGCTTTACTCAGAGGAATGGAATAAACCCACAGCTGGTAAAGTATCTGAAAGGCTCTACATTTAGTACCTAACACTTCAGATTTCCTCAATGTAACACACACACACACACACACACACACACACACACACACACACACACACACACACACACACACACACACACACACACACACACACACACACACATAGTACAGCACACTGTTCGTTGTATTTCAGGACAGCTGATAGGACTATATCATGAAATCACAATACAATTAATGTCAGTATAAAAACAATAAATAATATATACAGTACATGCAATATATATATATATATATATATATATATATATATATATATATATATATATATATATATATCAAATTAGTCTTAAATTTTGAGGATCACCTGAGTAGCAGGACTGTAAATAAGAGAAAGGGCAAGAATTAATGTTATTATAATAATAAATAATAATAATAATAATAATAATAATAATAATAATAAATGAAATTCCTTCATGATTATTTTTACACACTAAAATAACTCAAATGTTTGTTTGAAAATTATTTAAATAAATACACTTAATTTATAATATATTTTAAGCATATTAATATTTAAAAAGTGACCAAACTTGCCTTTTTTTAAATCTTTTTTTTTAACAGGTTAATTAATTGATGTTTGTCTGTGTGTTTGTTTACTTATACATATTTTGGAGCATATTTACTTTTTTGGATGAAATGATAATAATAATTTCATCCTCCATCATGCATTGTATCAAAAATAAACCTTTTTATTAATAAAATTCTTAACAGTATACGTATACTCATGGGCAAAAGAAACATTGCATTATACAAAACGCGTACTATTATGGAAACCTGAAATGTAATTTATAATTCTGTTTGGCTTGTTACATTACGGAACACAGGCAAGGCAAAAAATACCATCATGCTCAGTGGAGCGTTACTTTTATCAGTAATAACATAACTCACATCTTCTGAAGGGACACCGTGCACACGGACGCAATTTGCCATGTGATTCTGTCATGCTGACATGTCTTGATAGCAAAAGTAAGGAAAACATTCTGATTGTGCATTTAGTTTTTACACCATCATGGGAGAGAGAGGGACGTTGGAAAGCTTCAGCTTGGTGCAACATAAGCAGACGTCAGCGGGCGCTTTGGAGTTGCCAGGAAAACCATTACCAGGATATGGAACAGATTCTGAACAACTGGTTCCACTGCTGATTGCCCTAGATCTTGAAGGCCAAGAGTGACAACGCCAAGACCGACAGACTAATTTGATGGCGTCATTTGAGAAATTGTACAGAAAATGTTGCCGCCACTGCTGCTTTTATTCCAGGGTTGAACATGTTGGAATTAGTTGGACTGTTCCGCGGGGGTTGGCTGTAGCTGGACTTGGACGTGAAAGGAGGACATACCGTGGGCCACTGTTGACTCTACATCATGGACATTTCACATTTGCACATGTCATTTTCTTTTCCTTTTCTTTCTTTTTCAATTACCAGTTCGCACTCTGTTTTTCTACGTAGCATCATCTGCAATATTCTATTAATTTATACAAGTTACTTAATTACATTATGCCCCCCCCCCTCACCCCCCACCTCCTACTGTTTGTGTAACCTGCTACTGCTCTAACACAATAAAGCCCATTGATCTATCTATCTATCTATCTATCTGTCTGTCTGTCTATCTATCTATCTATCTGTCTATCTATCTATCTATCTATCTATCTATCTATCTATCTATCTGTCTGTCTATCTATCTATCTATCTATCTATCTGTCTGTCTATCTATCTATCTATCTGTCTATCTGTCTGTCTATCTATCTATCTATCTATCTGTCTATCTATCTATCTATCTATTTTGAATTTCTGGGGCTCATGTATATTTTTTTTCTTATTCATTTTTTTTTGTTATTCTTATTCATTCGACAGAAATACATTTTTCCCATGAGTTTATAAACAAATAATAAAGTTACAGTTAATGAATTAATATATTATAACAGATTATTATATGATATTAATATTAATTAAAATAGTGATTTTTGTGATTGTTAAAGACACTGGGTGCATTTAAAATTTAGTTTTGAATCACTCATTTTTCAAAATACAAAGTTTGTCCAGTGGGACAAAATGGATATTTATTTATTTTTATTTATTTATTTATTTTATTTTAGTGATTTTTAAGCAAATTTTCCTTTTCTTTAATGTCATAAACTTGACTTTTGAATAGGCAAAACAATCATAGTAAAAAAATAATAATAATAAATATATCAAATGCTTATATAATTTTTTTTGTATAAAAAAAAGAAAGTATTCTAATAGCAATTTCAAAATGTACCGTGTTAAATATTTCATCAGTCATCCTTCTGCTTTTTTTTCTTTCTTTACTATTTTAAAAATAACTTTTAGCAGTTGTTATTCCATAAACTAGATACATTTCTTTAGTTCGTACTTTGTTTCACTAACCTATAAATCAAGCACAACGCTTAAGTTAACATAAAAGACTAAATTAGAGCACAGAGCTGCAGCTGTGGTGCGACATGTGGAGATCTGGATGAAACTGGAGCCTCTCTCCTGTGCTCCCTTTTAGCCGTGAGGAGACCCTCATTAGAAAAGCAGCTTGTTCACATCAGCACAGCTTACTGACAGAGCTCCGGCCACGGGCGGCCACTCAGGGTGGAGCGGAGAGGTGCAGGGGTTAGGGCTACGCACGAGACGAAGGGAAAGAGCTCAAATAAAAATCACAGGGGGGTTAAAGCAGGAGGCGCACAGAGGTGAGAGGTCGACTCTGATGTCTCAGACACTGCAAGCACAAAACTGGATAATCGCAAACAGCTTGAATTCTTTTTATTTATTTATTTTTTCACTTTTGCATGATAATGGCTAAAGGTTTCAGTGCGTAGTGGTTCTGTTAATATCTCATACTCTTCTGCAGGATCCCAGGACACGAACATGAAAACAAGGTCTCGCTTGGGTTATGAACGAAGGCTGATTTTTCGCAGTGTTAATTCTGTGTGTGAGATCATGATTGAATATGAACTTTCTTCTGTTGCCATTTTGCTGATTGATTCATTGACTGACAATAAACTTCACGTCAATAGAACTGAACATCTGTAAAACCTCCCTAGGAAGAAGTAAAAGAAATAAAACCCTTTGGTACGAATTAAAGCCAGTCTAAATTTGTGAGCGCTTCTTATTATTTAAATAATGTTCTAAATACGTATATAGTATATTAAGATGAAAGATTTGAGGGAAAAAAGTTTTCTCTCAAAAGGTCACAGATGATTAATGCAAATAATAAAATTTTAAAAAAGATAAAATTAGAATGTATTATCACTAAATTTGTACAAGCACTTAAACTCGCAGTTAATTAGTTAAAGTTTAAACGTAGGAGAGAAGGGGAAAAAAATTGCACACAGGCATTAATAGTGAGCATGAACTAATGTGCTAAGCAGGAAAGAGGACAGCAAATAGTCATTAATTAGTGCTGCCTCTGCTCTGTGAGAAAGGAGCCGGGGTTCAATCTGAGCCTGGTGCTTAATTTCATACGGTGTTAATTACCAGAGCACCAAAACACCTTACTTTAAGTGTTACACTGGTTTTATAGCGGTGTGACAATGATGTGGTGTGAAAGTGCAACGTGAACCTGATACACGTGTACTGGATGGATAAGTGCTGTTGAGATGATGGTGCTTGACGATTAGCGCTGTTGAGAGGCTTCCTGAAGGACTTTTTGTCTTTCATGTTCAGTCCAGTCCCAGTACCTCAGCCGTTTCATGGAAATGTTTGTTTGTTTGTTTGTTTGTTTGTTAGTTAAGCCACACAGTGATCTATAAATCATTGAAGTATAAAAGCCATCTAACTTAAGGCATGAACCAGTGAGAAACAGGAGCAGATGATCGAGCTGGTGATGCTGAATGCTGAGTGGTTGAAACAGACGAGACGGGAAATGAGGCTGCTGCAGAGGTCATTATGTAAACAACCAGTTTTTAAATTGCATCTTTAGGCACTTTGCAGGTTTGCCGCAGGAAATCCTTTGATGTCATTTCATTTAATTAAATATGAGAAAATGAAGGGCGGCTCAAAACCTTTTTTGTTTTTCACGGTATTTTCACGGAGTTCTCCTAAAAATGTGTTTTTAAGATCCAGCTGAAATACTCTCAGATAATGTACTGTTTTTTTTTTTTTTGTTTGTTTGTTTTTTCATACCTGAATCTCAATTTCTTTCACTCCTCCGCCGAATGTGCTGTTTCAGTGTCTTTGTAAATTGGCTGAGCCACGCCCCTTTAGCGAAGCTGAGCAGAGCTGAGTGTCAAGCCAGGAGAGGGGAACCTTCTTATATGAGGTCACATTAAGTGAAAAAATCGAATTGAGTTGATTAAACCATGGCCAATTAAAAAAACAAAAAACAAACAAACAAACAATTAAAAGATAAAATGAAGCATTATTTTAATGCACTCTGGGGACACAGCTCATAGTTTTGTATAATAGGTGCCCTTTAAAAAAGTTTCTCATTATTGATGATGTAATGTCCATTCAGAGATGCTTTTCTGCTCATTTCCATGTTATTTGCTCGTGTTAGTTAGTTAGTTAGTTAGTTAGTTAGTTGTTCATCTCCATCTCAACAAAAGCATTTTTTTTTTCTTTCTTTTTTTTCAGCTAAAAATCATAATTTAAGCCACCGTGCTTGTGCCGCATGATCGTCTGAATATTTGAATTAGACCCCACAGACATCATCATATTTTTCTCTACAGTCATATTTAAAGGTTTGTGGCCTTATAAGATATAACAGCATCAAGTCGAAGTTTGGAAAAGAAGAAGTTAAACAAGTTAGCGTGCTTATTTCCTTCATAATTACAGCCAGCTTCAGTTTCAGCAGGAAGGAAATGAAACATGTGAGATTTTTTTTTTTCTATTCACGCCTTTGATCTTAAATTCCATTTGAATTTTCCGGTTCCACCTAAAGCTTATTTATTTATCAGCACATCATTAAAACGTGTTTTCTGCCTCGCTGTGCTTTTTGATGAGAAACGGGATTAAACCATTTGCCGTGACAAATCGGATTCTTCTCCTTTCTTCTTTTATGGTTCGTGCCTAATGCTTACGGTAATGACTTTCCTTACAATAAAAAGGACAATATTCAAAAGAATACAATAAAAGTATCATCTAATATTTATTCTGTTTTATACTCTGCGTCAGACAGTCTTAAAAGCAGCCATGCGGTTTAGTCTTAAACCTATAAAAGAGCTCCTTTAAAAGGTCCTCAGTTCACAGAGGCAGGAAAATGAGCTTTTTCCCAAGTCACATGACCTCTTTCAGAAAACTCCTGTCAAGGGCCGAGTATTCTTCAGAAGGGAGGGTGGTACAGAGAGGCGAAGAGAGACGAGAGGAGGAGAGGAGAGGCGAGGAGGAGAGAAGTGTTCCCCGTCCTGATCCCATCCCTGCTGTCAAGACAGCTGACATGAGAGACTCGGGGACCAAAGGCTTCGCAACTCTGGACACTGACCTACTTCTCTCTCCAATTCCCAATCTCCAAAAGGAGCTCAGCCCGCCAGACGACATCCGGCATCACCCGCATTCAGCCTATCCCATTCTCTATTGCACACACACACACACACACACACACACACACACACACACACACACACACACACATACACACTTCAATCAATGTTGTTTGAAGTTCTTGACAGTCGTAAACATTAAAAACAAACAAACAAAAAAGTTTATGGGACTATTTTAGACGCTTCTTAAAGAAACATGAGATTCTTCATAATAATAATAATAATATAATAATAATAATATATTATTATTTTTATTATTATTATTATTATTATTATTATTATTTATATTATTATTTTATATTATTTCATTAAATGTTTTTATTTTTATAATTTTTTTATTCTGTTTTGTATTTCTTTGTTTCTTATTGATATTGCACTCATATTTATCACTATTTTAATTGTGTTTTATTAAAATAAAGATTTATACAGACTATTTTTCTTTATTTTCTGTTCACATTTGTTCTCATTTTTTATTATTATTATTATTATTATTATTATTATTATTTATATTTTTTTACTTTTACTTTTCTTTAGATTTTATGCTTGATATTATTTCATTAAATGTTTTTATTTTTATAATTTTTTTATTCTGTTATGTATTTCTTTGTTTCTTATTGATATTGCACTCATATTTATCACTATTTTAATTGTGTTTTATTAAAATAAAGATTTATACAGACTATTTTTCTTTATTTTCTGTTCACATTTGTTCTAATTTTTTTCTGTGTATTTGTTTTATTAAAAAAAAAAAAAGGTCCTTTTCTTATAGGGTATTATATGATTTTTTTGTTTTGTTTTCTTTTGTTTTCTCCTCATCTCAGGCTGTCGTATTTAAAAGCATGTGCTTGGTTTTGGTACCAGCACTGTAACTCGTTCGCTGCCAGCTAAGTGTGATCTCTCCAGCAGAGGTTGCAGGAAGTAAAAGCAGAAAAGTGCTGACGGAAATCTGCAGTGACCCTTGATTTCATTAAGCTAATGAAATGACATTAGGCTGCACTTAGCCTGGATTACAGGCGTCTCCAGAACTGTAGTCATGTCTGGAGGTGATTCATCTGCACTCGGAGATCAAACTGGTGGCACCGGAACACACGCAGAATGTGTGAAGGCTTGCTTTAAGTCTTTCTCTTCAGTTTTTTTTTCTTTTTTTCATTTATGCATTTTTGAATCGTTTGTACACTACAGTTTGGCTTTAGACGTACTCGTATTTGGCCTGGTACAAGAAAGCGCCACTGAGGGATCGTACTAAGGATGCTTTCATAGCTATTAATCAATTTGCTCAGTCTAAATCAAATTGAAATTCAGGTTTGTTTGCTATTTGGGTTGCATGAATGATACACGGAAGAATTTAGCATTCATTGGTCAAGAGTACTGCAAAATGAAAATTCATACAAAATATTAATCGTGCGCATTAAGAAATCACAAAAAGAAACTAGTTCATCTTCGCTTTTTAGGCACCGAGCCCAGAATATCATCCAAGCGGCTTTCTCACCTGTATTGATACACCTTTTGAATCGCTACTACTTCCACAAACCACTATTTATATAACTTATTATACACATTACTGATCGATTACATCAAAAAACAAAAAACAAAAAAAAAAAAAAAAAACGCACGTCAAAACCTTCACATATGTCCAGAGGTCTCCGCACGCGGCAGCTGCCGAGCTTTACCCATCATCGCTTGAGAAGCAGCTGTAGCCATAAAGCCGTACAAGCTTGTCAAGGATTTTTAGCACAGTAATTAAAGGTTATGTTTCAGCAGATCTCTGAAAAGTCAACTAAGCAAATGCATAACTTTACACACACCTCCGGTGCTCCCACCTACTGCTCCAGTGCGCCTCATCCTCTCTGAATCTCATCTCTAGTCAAAGCCTCCAGAGATCCATAATCCCTGTTTTAATTTCCCATAGGAAATATGGAGGAAATACACACCAGCTATATCACAGAAATTAAAAGACAGAAAGAAAAAAAAAAAAAAAACAGAGGGAAAGAAACAGTGGTGTGACATGGAGTGAAAGGCTACAGGAAGCATGTTGAAAAGGGTACGGCTGAAGTGATGGAGAGATGTGCATTGGCTTGGGTTGCATAATCATTGGGGACCATTGCGTAGGTCCTGGTTGTAGAGTCTGCAACACTGCATGCACGTTCTGTTATTTTTCAAATCATCTTGGATCCCCCATGATCTCAGAGGTCTTGCTATGACAACTTGACCGTCCTAGTAGCTTTGGAACTACCAGAGCTTTGATAGGAGCAAGCTGCATGCATTGGATTGTGGGAAAACCGCAGCACTAATGAACGACATGACTAAATGGTCACATCACTCAGCAGTTCCACAGCAGCTGGCGTGATACATCTGCTCAGAAACTTTCCGCTAAAGGTGACATTTACTTTGCACTACAAGCAGGCAGGTGAGTGAATTGTCTGCATCATCAATGAATGTTCAGAGGGAGAGTGCAGGAGCTCTCTGCTCGAGGTCATCGCTGGCAGCAAGATCTGGCAGATGTACAGAAAACAGTGGGAGGCACTAGGTTTGTGTGCGTTACGTTCAGAACCGATGCATGCTCAGTGGAAGTGGTCTATGCTCTTTTTCCAGTACAATCAAAAAGGCATTCTGTTGCCGAAGGTTTCTGGAGAAACTACTGCGACTTGTGAGTTCATCTGACTACTTTTTTGTTTGTTTGTTTGACTGAAGCTACAGTAGGTATGGGGTGGACCCAGGGCTCATTTGAGGGGAAATCTAGGGGGATGACATCGCCCCTGGTGAAAAAAAATCTCCCCCCCCCCCCCCCCCTTACTATCTCCTTCAGATTAATGATGCTGTGTGTTATGTAATATTTGTCATGAAGATGAAATATTCAAACTTTCTACATATATGATAAATAACGGCGATTAGCCAATCAGAATTCAGTATTGTAACACGCTGCTCAGAAGTTCGCGTCCACTTTCGCGCTGTTCGCATTTTCGCAACGGCCAAGAGAACAAGTCAAGCACGGCTTTTGACATATTTCAAAAAGAAGAGAACTGAAGGTATGACACATACGCACAAATCCTCTCGGCTGAGACACGATGAAAACTATAAGCATTCGGTATAATATGTGAGTTTTTCGAAATGACCGACAGCTTTAAAGTTCTTTACCCAATTTGTGTCATTTTATTCTCAATTTTTTAAAAAAAAAAGATGATTTGTTTTTTCATTAGACTTTGTGGCTTCACCCACATGCTTGGGTGCAAAAGGGTCAAAAAAAAAAAAAGAGTAATCGTAATTTGATTCTTTTTGTGTGCGTGAGAGAGAGAGAGAGAGAGAGAGAGAGAGAGAGAGAGAGAGAGAGAGAGAGACTGGTGCGTTGTGGCACTGGTGCGTGTTCTCTTCCTATAATCTTCCCCAGATGAAAGCCATGGAAAGGCTCAAATGATAGTTTTAACGATTGCATGTTTAAATGCATGTGTTTTGTTTCGGTGGCTCCAAATTGATTTATTTAAGCTTATATTTTGCTAATGAAGCTGTTCTTAAAACGGCAATGTCGGGAACCACGTTGATGTGGAGACGAGTGCAAGTGAGAAAGACCGGATTCGTTTACCTGACAAAATCGTTAAGCTCACAGTCACAGTCAAGAAAACAGGCAAGGGTCGGCCGATCGGAAAAGCATGATATACCGGGGTAGGTAAATTCGAAACCAAAATAATGAATCAGTGTCGTACATGGTCAAGCAATCACAAACAAACACAGTTCGGTAATGTCCGGAAAACTCACCGCAACGTATGTTTTTTGCAACGTCCCTTTATTTCGCAGTCCGATTCAAGCACCAGGGTAATTGGCTGCAGGTGTGTTTAATGATTGGTGATTGTCGTCTGTCTGCGCCATACTTGTATACGGATACGACTTTGTCGGTTCCAGTCTTCGCTAGCCAGACGGCGAACAGTTACTCGTTTTTTCCCATTATCCTGCATCACACAACCCAGTCTGCGGTAAGTTTTAAGCATGCGGAGCTTCCTAGAATAATGCAAGTGCCATAAAGCAGGAAGTGATCGGTAGAACAGAACTAGTCTACGGTCCAAGTATTTCAATTGGTTGCATTTAACTGCATTGTGTTTTAACTGATTTAGCCATTGTTTTAGTTCTTGTTCTACAATCTCTCATAAGTAAGCGATCCAACTGACCCGAACTGTCCGTGCGATGCTTGGTGATGAGCATTAATGATTGACCATTAAACTTGGAAGCACCGGGGCGCAGTGCCATTAGTCCACTTTAATAACCCGTGCAAATGGGACATGGCATCACAAACATGTAATGAGTAAATCTGTTATGTATGGCGAATAGATCTGTGTGAGTGTGTGTGTGTGTGTGTATGCTTTCGTTTTATTACTGCATCATTAGATTAATTTAGTGGTGCATAATGGGTTCTACATGTTTGGAAACAAACCTATAATTAACTCGGGGCAGAGGTCAGTGTAGCAGTTGATGATGGAGTGGTACGGCGCTGGTATGAGTCCCATCTGGGAGAAAAATCTCCTCCAACACACAAAGACTAAGGGGGACTCTCTGCAAACAGACGCATGAGGGAAATTAACATTAAAAAAAAAAATTTTTTTTTTTAAGATGTTCATTTCACATTTCTGATACCCAGAAACAATCATCAGCTCCAACTTCAGTGAAGTCTTTCTACACCGGAAAAGCAAACTACACTAAGCTCATTGAAGCCTCCTAGCCTGAAGGTGAAACAAAACTTAATTAGAATAGCGAGCTTTTCACATTAACAAAACACTTCCTAAGAAAGTTGTTTTATTCATGTTATAAAAGAAAATAAATCATAGTCTCTCCTAATTTCTTTTTCTTGCCTCGTTAAACTGAGGTGTCATCTCATTTTCCTTGTCAGCAAAGTGTGACTTATGCATCAGAGACTGCATGACAAACGAACGTCATGCAACTGTTCATCCCTGATTTATTTTCCGAATCACGGTTACTTTATTTACATATGAATTGTGTTGACATTTCTATGCATATATATACACACACGCGCATGTAAATAGATACACAGGTTATCTTTTAAACGTCGCCTAATTGGGTTTCACAGCTCACAGACTCGCGTTGCACTTCAGCATTTTGAGGTCGGCTGTCACATCCGAAATGCGTCAATTAACAGGTCGCGGAAAAACAGTGTCATTGCTGTCCAAAAATTAGCTCTGCATTTCTGAAAAAAAATGAGCATGCCAAATATAAATACACATGAAAGTTTTCCTGCTAAGGACTCTGTTTACTAAACAGATGATACTTGTGATTTAGCTTTGTGCAGAAGAGGAAAGGTTCCATCAAGAGTTAACATAAGTGAATTGTAGGGCGAAGGCAGGATGCAAGTGTGAAACATCAACATGTGCTTTATTAGATTAGACCTAAAAAAAAGTCATTAATGTTTATATTGATGATGTGTGCGGGTCTAAATGAGGTAACACCAAAATACGATGGGTGTTCAAGTCAAGCTTGGGATGAAATTTCTTGTAAATGAAGGCGTAAAAAAAAAAAAAAAAACTGGACGTCAAGTACAGTATGGTGATGAGACTATTAGCTGCAGTAAAACGTTTGAACGTTTTAAAGAAAGCCGCGTGTCCATGAAAGGCCATCCCAATTTCAACCATTGCAGTGAACATTCAGCAAGTGGAACGTCTGATCCTTGAAGATTGACAGATAACTTGTCACCAACTTACAGAAGAGACCAACACCACCAGCACGTTACAGGCACTCGGCTGGAAGTTACTGATACATCCACCATACAGTCCTGACCTCGCCCCAAACCATTTCTACATGATGGGGGCATTAAAGGAGTTCCTGGGAGGCCAGTGTTTCATACATGAAGCAGGCAAGCCGATCTTGGTTCCAGGGTACTGAGGATGTAACTTAAGTGTCACAGCTTTGTCCCAGACATTAGGCTATAACTTTAAGTTGGAAGTTTATGACATTGGAAAGTCTTCAGGGTTTAAGTGTTTTCAGTTTTGTAAAAAAAAAAAAAAAAAAAAGAGGATGATAACATACACACGTGGACAAAATTGTTGGTACCCTTCGGTCAATGAAAGAAAAACTCACAATGGTCACAGAAATAACTTTAATCTGACAAAAGTAATAATAAATAAGAATTCTATGAATGTTAACCAATGAAAGTCAGACATTGCTTTTCAACCATGCTTCAACGGAATTATAAAAAAAATGAACTCATGGAACAGGCCTGGAAAAAAATGATGGTACCCCTAACTTAATAGTTTGTTGCACAACCTTTTGAGGCAATCACTGCAATCAAACGATTCCTGTAACTGTCAATGAGACTTCTGCGCCTCTCTGCAGGTATTTTGGCCCACTCCTCATGAGCAAGCTGCTCCAGTTGTTTCCGGTTTGAATGGTGCCTTTTCCAGACAGCATGTTTCACCTCCTTCCAAAGATGCTCAATAGGATTGAGGTCAGGGCTCATAGAAGGCCACTTTAGAATAGTCCAATGTTTTCCTCTTAGCCATTCTTGGGTGTTTTTAGCTGTGTGTTTTGGGTCATTGTCCTGTTGCAAGACCCATGACCTGCGACTGAGACCCAGCTTTCTGACACTGGCCAGCACATTTCGCTCTAGAATCCCTTGATAGTCTTGAGATTTCATTGTACCCTGCACAGATTCAAGACACCCTGTGACAGATGCAGCAAAGCAGCCCCAGAACATAACAGAGCCTCCTCCATGTTTCACAGTAGGGACAGTGTTCTTTTCTTCATATGCTTCATTTTTCCGTCTGTGAACATAGAGCTGATGTGCCTTGGCAAAAAGTTCAATTTTTGTCTCATCTGTCCATAGGACATTCTCCCAGAAGCTTTGTGGCTTGTCAACATGTAGTTTGGCATATTCCAGTCTGTCTTTTTTATGATTTGTTTTCAACAATGGTGTCCTCCTTGGTCGTCTCCCATGTAGTCCACTTTGGCTCAAACAACGACGGATGGTGCGATCTGACACTGATGTTCCTTGAGCATGAAGTTCACCTTGGATCTCTTTAGAAGTCTTTCTGGGCTCTTTTGTTACCATTCGGATTATCCGTCTCTTTGATTTGTCATGAATTTTCCTCGTGCGGCCACGTCCAGGGAGGTTGGCTACAGTCCCATGGATCTTAAATTTCTGAATAATATGTGCAACTGTAGTCACAGGAACATCTAGCTGCTTGGAAATGGTCTTATAGCCTTTACCTTTAACATGCTTGTCTATAATTTTCTTTCGAATCTCCTGAGACAACTCTTTCCTTCACTTCCTCTGGTCCATGTTGAGTGTGGTACATACCATGTCACCAAACAACACAGTGACGACCTGGAGCCCTATATATAGGCCCACTGACTGATTACAAGATTGTAGACACCTGTGATGCTAATTAGTGGACACACCTTGAATTAACATGTCCCTTTGGTCACATTATTTTCAGTTTTTTCTAGGGGTACCATCATTTTTGTCCAGGCCTGATCCATGAGTTTATTTTTTTAAATTATTCCGTTGAAGCATGGTTGAAAAGCAATGTCTGACTTTCATTGGTTAACATTCATAGAATTTTTTTAAATTATTACTTTTGTCAGATTAAAGTTATTTCTGTGACCATTGTGAGTTTTTCTTTCATTGACCGAAGGGTACCAACAATTTTGTCCACGTGTGTATAGTGTTAATAAGTGAGAATAGGAACTAACTTGGTCTGTGACTGTTCGACAGCATTAAATGTACTCTTCACAAACAGTTTCGAAGTAGTTCATGCTGACAAACTGCTCTGGGACGTCTGGGTAACGGTAACTGCTTTGTGTATGAATGTGTTAATGAATAAGTCCATTTTGGTTGGCATTACCAGTAAATATCTAAGAAAAGTGCACACGCAGGCGTTTGCAGCTCGGGTCTTCTTCCAGGAGGGTCCGTGATGAGGCAGGATGGGCCTCGATGTTTGAAAAGTAGCCATTATGTTGAGGAGTAATTAATAAATCATTTGCATATGTTGATCCGGAGCACTGGTTCTGTTCTAAGGATGAGAAGCACCTGAGGGGCGCGATAGCAGCAGACAGCATGCAGGCTCGGGAAAAAACGCTCCTTTGCTTTTTACTCGGAAAACACTAGCAACTAATTAGCCTCTAATTGCCAATATTTTGGCAGGTGTTTGCGGTGCCCAGGTGGAAAGAGCTCATCACGGCAATCCTCAAGCGATGCGTTCTCTCGTCCGGGGCAGCTTGCAGTGTGGGATGATAGATTAACAAGGATTCCATCATCATTAATGTGAGCGCTAAGTCTGCACTGTGTTATTAATGCCATTAAGCTAACAATGGAAATCAACCACTGGGCGCCGTTAGATAGTGTTGGGTTGCTTGCCATTATGAAACATGCTGAGGTCCCATTAGGAGGTTGCAATTGGCAGGAGATTATGGTACAGTGCTATAATGCTATATATTAGATATAGTTTCATAGCTCGTTATAATGATTAAAGAATTAATATGTATGCAAATTTGTACGTATACACAAAGTTAAGTTTGCACAACTATTTCAAGTGAATAAACTTACTTGATTATTATGTTTATTGGGGCAACAACTAATATGGACTGGAAGGGAACCTATTATGTTTTCTAAAAATCTGAAGGACTATGTTTATTTTAGTGGGATTATGTTTGTTTGTTAGTTTTTATTTTTCTCCACTAGTATCAATTTCAAGAACGGAATGCCTATTCAAGGTTATGGATGGATGGATGGTGTTCATTGGATGTGTGGGGGATGTTATGGGTAAGGGGATGGATGGATGGATGGATGGATGGATGGATGGGAGTGTGGCTATATGGATGAGTGGATGGATGGATGGATGGTGTTCATTGGATGTGTGGGGGATGTTATGGGTAAGGGGATGGATGGATGGATGGATGGATGGGAGTGTGGCTATATGGATGAGTGGATGGATGGATGGATGGTGTTCATTGGATGTGTGGGGGATGTTATGGGTAAGGGGATGGATGGATGGATGGATGGATGGGAGTGTGGCTATATGGATGAGTGGATGGATGGATGGATGGTGTTCATTGGATGTGTGGGGGATGTTATGGGTAAGGGGATGGATGGATGGATGGATGGATGGGAGTGTGGCTATATGGATGAGTGGATGGATGGATGGATGGTGTTCATTGGATGTGTGGGGGATGTTATGGGTAAGGGGATGGATGGATGGATGGATGGATGGGAGTGTGGCTATATGGATGAGTGGATGGATGGATGGATGGTGTTCATTGGATGTGTGGGGGATGTTATGGGTAAGGGGATGGATGGATGGATGGATGGATGGATGAATGGATAGGTGTGTGGCTATATGGATGATGGATGGATGGATGGATGGTGTTCATTGGATGTGTGGGGGATGTTATGGGTAAGAGGATGGATGGTTGGATGGATGGATGGATGGATGGATGGATGGTTGGATGGATGGATGGATGGATGGATAGGTGTGTGGCTATAGGGATGAGTGGATGGATGGATGGATGGATGGATGGTGTTCATTGGATGTGTGGGGGATGTTATGGGTAAGGGGATGGATGGATGGATGGATGGATGGATGGATGGATGGTTGGATGGATGGATGGATGGATAGGTGTGTGGCTATATGGATGAGTGGATGGATAGAGTGGTACAATGATGTGAGTGGTACAATGATAGATGGTAGAATGATGGTAGCATTTCAGTTCAGAAGCCCATAGAAACATCCTCTGACAATTTATGGAGAAACATATGCTATCTAATTTTGCTAGGACTTCAACATGCAGTAAGACAATTACCAAAAACACACTGCCAACTCAGCAAAGGACTTCATCGTGGGAAGGCGTTTAAGGTTTCAGACTGGCTGAGTCAATTATCAGCCTATAAGCCAACTGAATAGCATGTCAGCTCATGAAGAAGAGACTACAGGGACAAACCACCTAATACAAACAACAACTGAGAGAAGCTGTGATACCAGAATAGAAAAGCACCATGATATCAATGGAAAGTAAGATGTATGCAACCAAATGTTGTTCTTCTATTTTGAGGTTTTATCATTATAGGATGGTACATCGGAAAGTCCATGTATTAGGTTTGCTTCGATATATATTTATATATATATATTTTTTTTATTCTACACCAGATGTCCAACAACCCTCGAGTTTTGACTGGGCGTATACAGTAAATCCTTGTAGCCTCTCACAGGGCCCTGAAAGGGTTTTTGCAACTACAGCCCAGGGAAACTTTTCCTGAAGTCTTTGTCTTGATCGGACATCTCCAACTAAATTTAAAGTTCATAAAGAGGCTTGTGCAGTAGAAATATTCCCAATATGTGTCATGGATTCATTAGAAGGTGTGAGGTGAACTACAAAACTGCTCATTTCTTTGCTGACTCATTTTTCCTGCTTAATATTTGTGGATGGATGGATGGGAGTGTGGCTATATGGATGAGTGGATGGATGGATGGATGGTGTTCATTGGATGTGTGGGGGATGTTATGGGTAAGGGGGTGGATGGATGGATGGATGGATGGATGGATGGATGGTTGGATGGATGGATGGATAGGTGTGTGGCTATATGGATGAGTGGATGGATGGATGGATGGTGTTCATTGGATGAGTGGGGGATGTTATGGGTAAGGGAATGGATGGATGGATGGATGGATGGTTGGATGGTTGGATGGATAGGTGTGTGGCTATATGGATGAGTGGATGGATGGATGGATGGTGTTCATTGGATGTGTGGGGGATGTTATGGGTAAGGGGATGGATGGATGGATGGATGGATGGATGAATGGATAGGTGTGTGGCTATATGGATGAGTGGATGGATGGATGGTGTTCATTGGATGTGTGGGGATGTTATGGGTAAGGGGATGGATGGATGGATGGATGGATGGATGGATGGTTGGATGGATAGGTGTGTGGCTATATGGATGAGTGGATGGATGGATGGATGGATGGTGTTCATTGGATGTGTGGTGGATGTTATGGGTAAGGGGATGGATGGTTGGATGGATGGATGGATGGATAGGTGTGTGGCTATATGGATGAGTGGCTGGATGGATGGATGGATGGATGGTGTTCATTGGATATGTGGGGGATGTTATGGGTAAGGGGATGGATGGATGGATGGATGGATGGATCGATATATGGATGGGTGTGTGGCTATATGGATGAGTGGATGGATGGATGGATGGATGGATGGATGGTGTTCATTGGATGTGTGGGGGATGTTATGGGTAAGAGGATGGATGGTTGGATGGATGGATGGATGGATGGATGGTTGGATGGATGGATGGATGGATGGATAGGTGTGTGGCTATAGGGATGAGTGGATGGATGGATGGATGGATGGATAGATGGATGGTGTTCATTGGATGTGTGGGGGATGTTATGGGTAAGGGGATGGATGGATGGATGGATGGATGGATGGATGGTGTTCATTGGATGTGTGGGGGGTGTTATGGGTAAGGGGATGGATGGATGGATGGATGGATGGATGGATAGGTGTGTGGCTATATGGATGAGTGGATGGATAGAGTGGTACAATGATGTGAGTGGTACAATGATAGATGGTAGAATGATGGTAGCATTTCAGTTCAGAAGCCCATAGAAACATCCTCTGACAATTTATGGAGAAACATATGCTATCTAATTTTGCTAGGACTTCAACATGCAGTAAGACAATTACCAAAAACACACTGCCAACTCAGCAAAGGACTTCATTGTGGGAAGGCGTTTAAGGTTTCAGACTGGCTGAGTCAATTATCAGCCTATAAGCCAACTGAATAGCATGTCAGCTCATGAAGAAGAGACTACAGGGACAAACCACCTAATACAAACAACAACTGAGAGAAGCTGTGATACCAGAATAGAAAAGCACCATGATATCAATGGAAAGTAAGATGTATGCAACCAAATGTTGTTCTTCTATTTTGAGGTTTTATCATTATAGGATGGTACATCGGAAAGTCCATGTATTAGGTTTGCTTCGATATATATTTATATATATATATATTTTTTATTCTACACCAGATGTCCAACAACCCTCGAGTTTTGACTGGGCGTATACAGTAAATCCTTGTAGCCTCTCACAGGGCCCTGAAAGGGTTTTTGCAACTACAGCCCAGGGAAACTTTTCCTGAAGTCTTTGTCTTGATCGGACATCTCCAACTAAATTTAAAGTTCATAAAGAGGCTTGTGCAGTAGAAATATTCCCAATATGTGTCATGGATTCATTAGAAGGTGTGAGGTGAACTACAAAACTGCTCATTTCTTTGCTGACTCATTTTTCCTGCTTAATATTTGCTCTGGATTGTTTTGCGACACGTCTCCAAACTGTCAAATCGAGGACTTAAAGTGTTAAAATATAAATTCATGGGCTGGTGATGCAGCTTAAAAAAATGCAACCCCAGAGAGCTTACTTAAATATTGAGCCAAGGAGGGTTTTTTTTTTTTTTTTCCCTTCTTCCTAGCATCGTTGACATTTTGGCAGTAAGACCGGATCAAACTCTTATGATTCCCCGAAGAGTTTACATCCCTCCCCCCTATTCCCAATAAAGTGCTGAGCAAGCGGAATGCCAAGCACTTGATGAAGAGAAATGGAAAGCACACAGCCAGCAAGACATCATTAGAGCACATCTCTCATTTCCACGTGTAGGAATGTACACAGATGTCTAGTGGGGGAAAAGGAACGAAGTCTGGCTGCTTGGCGTGCAGGTTAAATCCCTACTCAGTGCTCGTCACTGATGTCTAGGCACATGAAAAATGAGACTACTGAAAAACGTACTTTTGCTAGCAGAGAACAGAAACGGTGATGGATTTCACTGACGCTGTTGCATTGGTTGGATAAATATTACATCCTGCAGCAACATGAACTATTCAGCGCATCACTGAGGTGGAAAAGAGATACAAGAGACTTAGAGTCCGATGGACAGGAAGCGGACATGTGTCTTTTCATTGTGAACAGACTCAGGGGCTCAGAAGCTGAAATTTTTACATTCAGATGGGTTTGTGTGATATAATATAGAACAGAACCCGTGCATAAATTATACTGTAAACCTTCGGACATGATGTCGCATCCAAATGGATACAGTTGCTCTTGCATAAATGTTTTTCACATTTATTCACTAAGATTTAATTCATGTGAATTCATTCCTCATGCTCCCAGAACCACATTGTCATAATTTGAGAAGGTATATTATTTCAGCATATTTCGGAATATATTCATAATATTGCCCGTGCCAGCAGGGAAGAAAAACTCCGTAGATGTGGTAACCTGGTCATTCAGTACATTCAGGTCGCAGCTGACTTCATTTTACTGCCGCGTGACGTTGCTGAGCCTAGACCTGACAGACTGAAGCAAGAGCCCAGATCATAACACTGCCTACAGAGGCTTGTACAGTGGACACTATGCATGACGGGTGCATCGCTTCGTGCATTCCCTGCTTACCCTGAAGCGCCCATCACTCTGGAATAGGGTCAACCTGATGTCAACAGACCACATGACCTTTTTCCATTGCTCTCGAGCCCAATCGTCATGCTTCCTGATTAGTCTCACTAACAAGTGATTTTCTTATGGCCACACAGCTGTTTAGTCCACTTTACTTTTAAAGATTTGATAATGTGTTGAAGGGTTTTTAACCCAGTTGTGGCAATTTCAAATCCCTATATATATTTTTGTTTGTTTGTTTGTTTGTTTGTTTGATGCAGCCCAATAATTTGACCCTTCTGCAATGGCGACTTTTATTTTGGCCAGGCAATGTATATACTGTACCAACACATGGTACGTACACGTCTTGTTGCTGTATAACGTGCGAACCTAATATTGATAATAAATCTATAAATATATTCCTTTCACCTTCATTTTTAGATTTATATACGATATCACTCGGTGATATCATCCCTTCTGTTCTGTTGTTCGACCTTGAGCTAGTGTGATGCTCTCGGGCTCTTTCTAGAACAGTCCTTGCTGTTTCCCATGATCCACTGGGAGCAGCGAGGGCTGTGGCATGGCGGCACTGCGCGGGGCTGGCAGCCGATCAAAAGCAAACACACTTCCTGTGCTCATTCTAATTATATCTGCACACACACACACACACACACACACACACACACACACACACACACACACACACACACAACTATAAACACAAATAGTTAGTAAGTGATAGCTAGCACTCGTGGCCTGGAGGAATGCCTAGCAGACAGCATGCTAATCAGGCTACCTTTTGCCACGGGCTATTTAGGGAATAGCGTCTCATCCCGGCAATTCCCTATGCCGAGCTACGGAATAAAGGAGGGAAAAGGGCTAGCGAATTCCCACGTTGCGCCATTCAAGGACAAAAGGATCTCAGATGGATCTTTATCTTCGCTCTTGGCGAATATCCATACCAATTATAGCAAACACACAAACGGCACACAGAGAGTGAGTCAGAAATGTGCAGGGCACGACTGAGATTACGGACAACACGCACGTACGAGGAACAATGCTTCCTCTGATGTGTTAATGGCAAGAATCGTTTTCTCAGGAGAGCGTTCAGGTGGCAAGAATGATGGTCAAGCTTAAGATTTACAGCATTTCTTTATAAATCAGAATTGCAACAGAAATATCATTGTCTATGGCATGTGTATGTGTGTATGCATTTTAATGCGCCGCTTTCTGAAGACATTGCAATCTCCAAAGTCCTTTGCAACCTTAGCATGCTCTCTCTCCCTCCCTCTTGTGACGGCGGTCCCTCCAGATCCTGGCTCTTCTCCAGGATCGGGTGTCTGGGTGGAGCAGGCTCGGGCACAAAGCACATGCTGAGCTCCGCAGGACCCCCATACACGCGCACACACACACACACACACACACACACAAGTTACCAGCCCCTGGCGCTGACATACGCCTCTCAAGGACGTGGAGAAGTGGGCCATCATGCGTCTCTCCTGCTCACTTTTAATACAGGACAGGATGAGCACTCTAAACAACAACAACAACAACAACAAAACTGATCTGAAGTGGATATAATAGTCAGTATCTATCACATCTAGTACTGCAATAATTTTAGATTTTGGTCAAAAGACAGTGTTTTAAATATATAAATTTAATGACATATTTTATCCTAGATATACAGAGTGTAAACACTTAACATGGTTGCTGGAGCACTATCTCAGCTCTTCATGTGTCCGTGTCCTCAGAGTCATGCTCTGTACCTTCCCCCTGAGGGCATGGCTATAGTCAGATCACACTGTTTCTTTTAGGACTCACACCATCTTCTCCCTGCTGTTCTGCCTCTGATCGACCCATTCCCTTATCCCGTTCCTGTAATGGACACAGACCGTGCAGGACCCGTCTCCATCTTCTACCGGGACATCATGTGCTCTTCTTGTTATCGTCTGGGGCAGCGGGAAAGCCTCCCTTCATCGCCGCATCTCCTAAACCGAGCGAGCAGGGGGAACCTGGAGGCCCAACTCACCGCTTTTCAAATTTAATGCTCAGCCTGACGTCCCGCTGGATCAATGGCATTATTTTCCTCATACGATAGCGTGGTGAGAGGCGGCAGGCAGGGGGGGGCGTTAGCCCCGGAGTGGACCAGGCCACATTGATTTAGACCACGCTGAACTACGTGCATCTTGGGCAGAACGGTGTATTTGAGGAAGGTGATAGGAGTCCTGTGCCAGAGAAGAGGCTGGAGATCAGGGCAGGTGCCAGAGACATTGAAAACAACAACGTTTACAGATTAAAGCCAGGGAGAACACATTACAGCTATTAGACTCTTGATTTGTGTTTGTGCGCTTTTACCAAAGATCACAAGTCCTCCTTCCCGCCAAAAAAAAAAAGAGGCATAAGAGACAAAAAATGCAATGGAGGATGATGGAAGAATGTAAATATAAAGAAAACAGACACCATTCAAGTGCTACAGTGTCTTGAAAAAGTAATCAACCCCCAGCAGATTCATCAGGATTACAAAAGAAACTTTACAATTTTGTGCTGCATCCTCTTTTATTTAAAGAAACTGAAATTGGTTTTATTCATTCTCTATACGGCTTATCCTGTACAGGGTCGCAGGAAGTCCGGACCCTATCACAAGAGACTTTGGACAAGGTGCCCATCCATCGCAGGGCTCATACATGCACACACCACAACGCAATTTGGGAACGTCAATAAGTACCCGGTGGAGCCCCACCAAGCACAGGGAGAAACTGCACACCAACACACACACATAGACCCAAAGTGGGAATCAAACTCTTGACCCTGGAGGTGCAAGACCACAGTGCTAACTACTACACCACTGTGCCGCCAAAAAAAATGTTAATGTAAAAAAAATATATGTTTCCGTAGGTATTTAATATCTGTGCTGTGGAAGCTCTAGGTTTACACACATGTAAGACATTGCGCCCTAACGAAGACACAACTGGCTAACAATTGTCCCCCGAGCTCTTCTGGATACACAAGCACCTTATTTCAAATATCACCCGTCTGACTGTGAATCTAAAGAAAAATTCTGAAAATGAGAAACCTAACAGCATTCTAAAGACATAATGAAAGAGAAAGTCACATACAGGATTATACCCAATGTTTGGGTATTGCAGTGAACACAGTTGGATCCACTTGGAGGAAATAGAAGTTTTAGTCAATTCTTTTTCTTCACATATCTCAGTTTGTTAGGAAGTTGGGGTCAAAGCACAGGGTCAGACATGCTACAGCAGAGAGGGTTAGGGGCCTTGCTCAAGGGTCCACCAGTGGCAGCTTAGTGGTGCTGGGGCTTGAAGCCTCCTGCTCAGTAACCCAGAGCCTTAACCACTGAGCCACTGCTGCCCCAAAACACATACAGCTTCGCAACAGCAAAGGCCACAAAAATGAGTTGAACTCTTCAGTGTTGCTCTCCACAGAAATCTTTAGGAAAAAAAAAACAAAAGATTTGTATGCACATCATAGAACCTAGGGACAAAACTCAAAGCCTCAGAGCAAATACAGTCTTATGAGGGATGCCAAAAAGAGATCGACAATCACTCTAAAGGAGCTGCAGAATTTAGTGGCTGAGAACTGGAGTGAAGTTGGACCAGTCAACGATATCAAGACGTCCGCAAACAACTGGCCTGTGAAGGAGAGTGAACAGAAAAAAAAACAAAAAACGGACTGGAGAAAAGAAAAAGAAAAAACATCTCTTCACGGCATGTTTTGGAGTTTACCAGAAAGAAACAGATCGATCCTGTTAAAATGTGGAGAAAGATTTGTGGGAGGAAAAATGACACAATTGTCTCCATGTGACCATTTCTTAACAAATACCATTCGGTGATTAGTGACGTATGGAGGGATGCCAGCATCATGTAGAGATCGTGTGAGTGTTTCTCGGCAGAGACTGGACTTTATACTGGACTGAAGGACAGACTGATGTAGAGAAACACAGGAGGACACTACAAGACAACCTGCTTCACTCTGCTAAAACTCTTAATGTTCACGTTGAAAGAAGTAAATTCCCCTTTCAGCTGGAAAATGAGCTCAAGGCCAAAGCACTACAAGGTTGGTCTATCAACATCATGATTAATATCCTAAAGCCAAAGTCCAGATCTGAATGACAATCGGAATCTGTGGAACTTTGGTCTTTAAGGTTTATCCAAGCAACCAAGAGAAAATCATCCATAAAGATTCGATTCAAATCACTCCTAGTGCTCAAAGCTGGTAGGAACTTAAACAAAAGACAACTTATTGCAGCTTATTCTACAAAGCACTAGCCTAAATGTGACTAAACTAATTTGCTGGCAAATAAAACATTCCGACTTGGAAAACATATTTCAGGTGCGAATTTGTAATCCAAATAAACCTTATAACATTTCCTAATTTTTTAAATAAGTAGTTTTCCCTTTCAGGCGGCACGGTGGTGTAGTGGGTAGCGCTGTCGCCTTGCACCGCCAGGGTCCGGGTTCGATCCCCGGCCAGGTTCGATTCCCGTCTCTGTGTGCATGGAGTTTGCATGTTCTCCCCGTACTTGGTGGGTTTACTCCGGGTCCTCCGGTTTCCTCCCACAGTCCAAAGACACGCAGATTAGGCTAATTGGCGTTCCCAAATTGCCCATAGTATGTGAATGAGTGAGTGTATGTGTGTGTGTGTCTGTGCCCTACGATGGACTGGCACCCTGTCCAGGGCGTACCCTGCCATGTGCCCCAAGTCTCCTGGGATAGACTCCAGGCTCCCCGTGACCCTGAATACAGGATTAAGCGGTCTAGATGATGAGGAGTGACGGGTATTCCCTTTCCACAGTTTGTGACAGACGACCCTGTTTTTAGACCATTTACAGTACAAACCAAAATGATTAGGATGATTATATCCATTTTCTTTCTATACCGTGAAACCGACAACTTGATGAAAGCCTGAATCACTGTGAGGACGTCACACTCAAGTTAGATTTGTTGCCCTAAAGATAACTAAAGACAGGCAATGGCACAGTTTAATAAACATCTTACTCAGACTATTGCTAAAACACTTGTCTATCTAGAGTACAGTCCAACAGGATACAGTAATGGCGACGTCAGAAGGAAAACAAAACATGCTAGTGGACTGAAAAATCTTATGATGTTGCAAGATTCATCATGGAAGCGGCAGTTTTTTTTTTTCAATCGCCATGATAATATTTAGTAAAAGCCCTAATATTTAGTTTATTGCTACATCACTACTTTATCGCTATATTGTTAGTCCTTCGTAGGGTTGCAGGGATGAGCAGAAGGCACAAGGCCTTCACAAGGCAACAGATCTCAGAGCACAAGCACCCAAACATCGGCATGGGAAGCCTCGAAACATCGAACACTCTATAGCGCATGCATGTTTTAGAACTGTGAGAGGAAACCGGAGTACTACGATGTCCAAACATGGCTGAAATTTGTGTTTATGATACAAATGATCACTGTGAATATCATTTTTTACATTCATTTTATTTCTGATATAGTTGATTAAATATACAGTTAATTAATAAAGTTTTTCGGTGGCATTTCTTTTCTTCCTTATACTTTAACCAGACGCAAATGCTTTTTGAGTCTCTCACACACACACTCACTCACACACACACACACACACACACACACACACACACACACACACACACACACACACGCACACAGTGGGACGTAATGAGACAATCGGCTACAGGTGTTCAGAAGTGAAACACTGAAGGCGTGGGTGTTACATGTGCAGTGCCATTAAGATTTTAAACACTCCACTGCAGGGAAAGTAAGGCGTTACCTCACAGGAGATAATTACTTGTAATTAGCAAAGTTTCTGAAAAGTCAAAATGTCTAAAGTTTTGTGTGGATGCTTGTTGATTATATATTTTTTTCCTCTTATGAGATGACACTAGGCTTGACAATAAGCCCTGCACCCGAAGTGATAGTTTTCTATACTTACATATGGATTTGCCAGGACTGGAAATCCATTCACAGGATTTGGGTTCCTCTCGTGCCACTGGGGCAGATCTGGCCCACCTGGGGCATATTTCTGCAGTGCCTCTGGGTGTGTGTGTGTGTTGGTGCCTGGCACCAAGACATTGGCAGTAGATCCTTTGGTACTGTGGGTTGCAGGATGGGAACTCAGTTGATGGGACTTGCTTGTCAGATTGGGATCTGGGCAGTTTGATGACAGGGTTTTCTGGTGCACCTCAATCATGGACAGGACTGCCTTTTTTTTTGGGGGGGGGGGGGCATTCTGGCTTTTCTGTGGGATTGGCCTGGATGGGTTGGACTTCCAGGTCCTAATGCAAGCTTGTTGTACAGCCTAGTGATTACCGGTGTGCCTCGTGTTGGTGTGTGTATTACAACCAGTCAAACGTTTGGGCACCGCTTCTAATTTCATAGTCTTTCTTGATTTTTGTTTCTTTCTGTTAAACAATTCGGCGTCCAAAATATGCAACAATCTCCTTTGAGCAGTTGATATTGAGAGATATCTGCAACTTTTGATCTGCAAAGTCTTCATAACGGCTCTAATCTGAGGTGCTAATTTAAGGTTAATTGGGGATTTATGGGCTGGGAACTCATGAACTTCTCCTCAGCAGGAGGGGTAAATTTTTTTGGTCTTGCTTGTTACTTAAAGTACCGACTTCCATATGTGTTATTTCATAGTTTTAAATCTCCAGTTTTGTTCTAGAATGTAGAAGATAAACCCAAATTTTGCGTCCAAAATTTTAACTGGTATTCTACACACACACACACACACACACATATACACACACACATATACACACACACACTCCCACAGGACGGATACAGTCAGTCAGTCTTTTGAACTGCAGGTGGAAATTATACAGAAAGTAAGGCTGTATACAGCTGTCATTTATCAAATAAAGTGTGTGTGGAATACACTGACAGTAAAACTCATTGGCAATCAGAGCTCATTTTCAGTGCAGATTTGCCTTTCGATGAAATTTTAATCATCATAACACTGCACTGATTTATTGTAGATGAAAAAGAAAGTTAATTAAATAACCTTCCCTCTCTAGAAGATGGAACAGTATGCAGTCACCGAGAGAAGTCTTCTCTTTTGCCAAATTATTCACTAAAATCTTATATACTGAGAAAAGTTAATTATTTTGAACTCATTCTTACAGTTCTTCTTGGGGTGGTTTGGTGCTATGAAAAAATAATCAGACAGTGTGATATGCTTCAAAACAAAGTGTTAAAAAGTTACTGCACCTTGAATTGCAGGTGTGCACAATCCATCAGATCTCCTTATTTTTCCTCTTTATGCCAAAAAAAAAAAAAAAAAATGCATTGTAGCTACCACAGGTAAAAAGGTGACTACTTTACTGATGCTTATTTAATGCCCTGCACCTTGGTAAGAGCATGTAATAAGCTCACTTCTGATGTGGGGTGATGGTGAAGTCCAGCTAGTGCCAGTACAGAATGTCTCCTCAATACATTGTCTGGCCAAAAAAAAAAAAAAAAAAGACACCTTTTAGATTTAAATCAGCAAATACTTAAGAGCCTTTATTTGGATCCTTACCACAACAATGCATAATTGGATAGTTATTATTTTTCAGCTGGAAACAATTATTTAAACCATACCTGAAGCAGTGAGAAGCACCCCATTTCTTCATCAAAAAGATGTATTTAGTAATTGCCCGAGTTTCATTCCGGGAGCACGTTCGTAAGTTGGATTTGTTCGTAGGTCTGACTAAGTGAGCCTTGTACATTACACCTTTGATGCAAATATACAATGTAAAGCATTAATAACACACACACACACACACACACACACACACACACACACACACACACACACACACACACACACACACACACACAGATTTGGTGTTTTGGTTCCACATTATACTCTTGCAAGATTGCACCTCCAATTGGCGGGGGGAATACTGGTGAGGCAGCAAGGTCAGGGTGTCCGGGAAGACGTTGTGGAAGGACAATGCTAAGTGGTGTATACTTCGGGTTTGAACGGATGCTATTTTGTCTCAGAGTTATATTGGACTGTGAACTCGTTTCAATTTTCCCAAATAAGGATTTTTATTGGAAGCAAAGAAACTAAGGATATTGCTGAAATTACTCGAATTGGGTTAAATACTTTCTGACACATTATTAAAACTTGGAACTTGGAAGAAAACATTAAAATGACAGTAATTGGGTTAAGAAGTGTCCACCACATTATTGGACGGATAACGCTGAACTGTATACTTCACAGGAAAAATGTCAGAAAAAAAAAAAACAATTGACAGTATAAATCAGATAAATATGATTAATAGTGAAAAGAAAAATGTCCATATGCACAATGTGAAGAGAACTCACAGGATTGGAACTAAACAGCTCTGTGGCCATAGGAAAACCACTTGTTGCCACTGAGACTAATCAGAAAAAAGGTCATCATTTTGCTAGGAAGCATAAAGGTTGAACTCTGGAGCAATGGAAAAAGAGTGATCAGTGTGTCAGGGTAAGAAGGGAAGTGCATGAAGCGACCCATCATGCATAGTGGGCATGGAGACAGTGTTATGACCTGGGGTTGCTTCAGTTGCTCAGGTCGAGGTTTAGCAACATTATGTGGCAATAAAATGAAGTCAGCTGGCAATGACCAAAAATTCAATGGATTTTTTTTTTTTTCAGATTGTATAGTCATATTCCAGAATCACGATATGCAGATTCATCAGGATCAAATCGTGAAAGCTAGAGTCCTGACCTTTATCCCATTGAAAGTGTTTGCGATGTGCTGGAGAAGACTTTATGGCCAATTTAAAACGTATTCAAGCACACTTTCTCTGTGAACACATTCTGCTTGCAGAGATATGAGGTTTGCGAAACACACAAAGGGTATTTATTGCATTCTATTGATTTTGCCCTTTGGGGACCTTTAACCCTCTGGCACATGCGAGCTCTACAAGTGACCAGTGACCTCATTTTCTCAACCTCAAACTGCATCCAATAACGTTCCAACCTAACACTTTTTGGTTGGACAAGTAACCATCAAGAATGATAAATACCATGATAAATACATCAAATTATACTAAATACTAAAAAAAATACTAAAAACTACAGAATTATAAATCTAATTTACGAATAAAAACAGACGTACAATAATATTTGGTGTGCATTGTCATTTTTTAACTCAATATATGCTTAAACTGTCTTCAAACTGTCAAAATACCTTATTGCTTTAGAAGATCGAAGCTCGTTTTGTGTTATACATATGTGCTGGGTTGTGTATGCCTAATGCGTCTACAAATGGCGAAACAGCCATACGGTTAAAGTCAAAGCAGTCTGGCACAGCCAGTTAGGAATGAGTTACTAATGGAAATTGTATAAAGCCCTGTAGCAATAAACAAATCAACACAAATGGTTTGAGGGCAGATGAGAGGAGCTTGACGTGTGCCTGAGAGCATGTTATGGATTTTTCAAGCTGAGTATCAGTGATGAACTCTCTGTACGTCGCATCGATAGCTTCTCGGCATGCTCCGTGTCCTGCAGGACTCAGGACTGCGTTTTGAGACTAAACCTGTGGAGAAAATCACTGATTGATTAAGAGCATGCAGGCAGGAGCGTGACTGCAAATTAATTAGTGTGTTCGAAACACACCACCTCAACTTGTTCAGAAAACCTCTGGTCACCCCTGTGCATCGCTAAAAATCCCTTCTAGTTCATTTACATACGGGCATTTTCGTTTGGGGAGTCGGTTGACTGAAATATGTTGTATATAATCTTTTATATATGGATGTTGCTATATGAATTCCTGCTTCTGATTGGTCAGAAGGTATTCATTGATTGTTTTTTCTTTTCTCTTTTCATTAAGCAACAGCAGCACTGATGGTACTTCATGCTGCAAACAGCAGGGCGATCTTAATGCACTTGTTACAACAATATATCCCATGTTCACATTCAAAATGAGCATATTTTATACATGTGTGTAATTGTTGACGGTTCTGTGTACAGGGTTGATTACAATGTCAGATTTTTCAATAACGAGCAGCACTCTTTTGTCTTATTAACATCAAAAGAGAAGGAAATGAGGGAACATACCAGCGAGTGATTAGCTTGGCGAGCTAATACAGCATGTGGAGCAAAGATTCTGTTTAACTAAATAAATAGTGGAAAATCTTTAGCAACATACATGCAGTTACTATCTCTTCAAGGCAGACATATGAAGAGGGATCATGCTGAAGGATGCATGTTTTAATTTGTGACTGTCTGGTGATATTAAAAAATATATAAAAAATATGCCGCTTATCGGAACAGGTTCACAGTGGGCCTGGAGCCTATCCCATGTGAAAGAAAGGTGATTTAAGCAATTTTGAGCGTGGCATGGTTGTTGGTGCCAGACGGGCCGGTCTGAGTATTTCACAATCTGCTCAGTTACTGGGATTTTCACGGACAACCATTTCTAGGGTTTACAAAGAATGGTGTGAAAAGGGAAAAACATCCAGTATGCGGCAGTCCTGTGGGCGAAAATGCCTTGTTGATGCTAGAGGTCAGAGGAGAATGGGCCGACTGATTCAAGCTGATAGAAGAGCAACTTTGACTGAAATAACCACTCGTTACAACCATTGGTATGCAGCAAAGCATTTTTGAAGCCACAACAAGCACAATCTTGAGGCGGATGGGCTACAACAGCAGAAGACCCCACCGGGTCCCACTACAAATAGGAAAATGAGGCTACAATTTGCTCAAGTTCACCAAAATTGGACAGTCGAAGACTGGAAAAATGTTGCCTGGTCTGATGAGTCTCGATTTCTGTTGAGACATTCAAATGGTAGAGTCAGAATTTGGCGTAAACAGAATGAGAACGTGGATCCATCATGCCTTGTTACCACTGTGCAGGCTGCTGGTGGTGGTGTAATGGTGTGGGGGATCTTTTCTTGGCACACTTTAGGCCCCTTAGTGCCAACTGGGCATTGTTTAAATGCCACGGCCTACCTGAGCATTGTTTCTGACCATGTCCATCCCTTTATGACCACCATGTACACATCCTCTGATGGCTACTTCCAGCAGAATAATGCACCATGTCACAAAGCTCGAATCATTTCAAATTGGTGTCTTGAACATGACAATGAGTTCACTGTACTAAAGTGGCCCCCACAGTCGCCAGATCTCAACCCAGTAGAGCATCTTTGGGATGTGGTGGAACGGGAGCGTCGTGCCCTGGATGTGCATCCCACAAATCTCCATCAACTGCAAGATGCTGTCCTATCAATATGGGCCAACGTTTCTAAAGAATGCTTTCAGCCCCTTGTTGAATCAATGCCACGTAGAATTAAGGCAGTTCTGAAGGCGAAAGGGGGTCAAACACCGTATTAGTATGGTGTTCCTAATAATCCTTTAGGTGAGTATAGACACAAAGGCAATTTGGACTGTGGGAGGAAACCAGACAAAATCCACACAAAAGAAATCTCCACAGACCTAAGGTGGGAATCGTACCCTCAACCCTGGAGGTGCAAGGCCACAATGCTAACCACTATGCCACTGTGTCAACAACCAATTATCCAAATACTGGATTTACTGTAAGCCAACAACAGCACATTTTATTTTATTTAACAGATTTCTTACTGACATGATTTTAATTGCTCACCGCCATGATAGGGGTTGCTTATTGACATTTCGAGTTGCTTGACAATTCATTGACTGACATGATTCAAATTGTTTACTGGCCATTTAATTAACACAATTTAAGTTGCTCGTTAATATGATTTAAGTTGCCTATTGACTCAGTTTGCTCACTGAGTAAATTTGAGTTGCTTACTGATGTGAATCGAGTGGCTCAATGACACAATTCACTCTTCATTCACAATCGACATGATTTGAGCAGCTCACTGAGAGTTCTCATTGACCAAATGTGAGACACTAATGACATTATTTCCAGAATCTAATATGATGCATGAGAGATATAATGAAAAATACACCACAGCACAGCTATTGCACTCTCTTTCTTGTTTAAGATGGCACGCCCACAAATGACAATGCATTTAAGAATCAAGATTACCCAGGTAAAACCAGGGACAGCTGCAGTGGAATCATAATAACTACAGGAAGAGTTCCTGGCCAGAATCCAGAACACATGGATGTTTAATTCCAGACTGATTGATCATTACCTGTAAAGCCATTTTGCTTAGGTCGTCATCCAAATGTTTTTTAAAGCATTGCAAATATATTACAGGAAAACGTTATACAAAACATATGGCTAGATAAATTATCCAAAACTCTAATCCTGTCATCATCCTTACATGGCCTATGATCTAATCAAGTGGCCCTGTTCAGTTTGTCACAAGCCTGTAGAAATTCTCCTGCCGTATTCGGCTTTCTGAAAGGATCTCACTTTTTCAGGAGATGAACACCAATATTCAGCTCCCCAGCAAGCTTTGTTCTGCGGCTATAGAAAATGTCACTCATTTACTGCCAGAATAACCAACGTCTTGTCTTGTCCCAAATGACAACGTCACCGCTGCCTCCTTTCTGCCACTCTGCTGTGGTTGTTTGGCAGTCAGGAGCTTACAGTCATGAGTAGCTGAAGACCCTCCACCCACGCATGCACACCTCTATATACGGCCCAGAAACACCGGCGCTCCAGCCCAATAATGGCAAGCGCTTCCCCAGGGCCCTCGTCTCAAGCCTCCGGCCGCTGCTTGTGTTTGCACCATTTATTTAGTGTGACATGTCTCCAATTAAACTGTGGAGGCTGCTACATTTCCCCCCCGTAAGCACCCCTTATTCCTCCCTGCAGACCTCCAGTCACAGAGACCGGGAGAGAGTGAAAGAGAGAGAATATCTTGCCTTCCAGCTATGATCGCAATGTCATTTTCTCCCCTCTGTGCTTGCGGCGCGGCTCGGAGAGGTGGCCGAGATTATAATAACAATATATCAGAATATCGAATAAGATAATCAAGGTCTGAAATGAGACTGTCACCACGCTCTGCCCACGACAGCAGTGGCAGACGATGTGGTGATGACACTCGCCCGAGATGACACCACATGAAGGGACTTATTTTTAGGAAGCTTGTGAGGAAACCCTGCGTCGTGCCTGCTTGAAAGGTGCAAACAGGAGCCGGATGCATATCGCAGGAACAAGATTCGTTCCGTCCCCACCCCCCCCACCAAGGCACCTGAAACCCGCTCTTAAATTCTCCTTCATGTTCTTTGGGCTTCGTGTCAACCCTTCTGAGTCTGCAGTCGACGTAGGAGTGACTTTGTCTGACCCCGAGAGCGTTAGCAGGGTCATGGTGGAACTCACCGGTTGGCAAAGCCTTCGTTCAGCAGGGGTTCGACCAATCATCTGCCTCCGCCAAGACACTGGGCCAGGGGGAGCCCCAGTGGCAGCTGGGAAGGGTGGAGTGGCCAGCTGTGGAGCAGCAGGGTGGTGAGATTTGGGGAGGGTCGGGGTTTGTGGAGAACTCAATCTCTCTCTCATTCCCTCTCCCTCGCTCTTACACACAAAAAACCTTATCCAGTTAGGATCGGTACCATTTTAATTTAACATTGATATAAATAGAATTTTCATCTACTGCACACTCACTCAGCATAGTGTCCTAACCAGCCGTACACTTTACACATCCACACACACACACACACACACACACACACTTTCACAGCTTGACTGACCACACATCTGGCATGCCATCTGTATCTTTCCCCTTCTGACGTGACAGGTAGCTCCATCGCATTGGCAAGAGGCGGAGAGGTGTGAACATGTCCCTGTGCTCTCGCCATGTAGCTGGACACATTAGAGAAGCTGCACAAAGCCAGGCTCTTCCTCTCTTCCTTTCAACAGCGTAAACAACTCTATTTAAACCGCCGACCTTACTACCTCAACCTTTTGCTATATACATGTACACACATCTCCAAATGGTACATCTTTGCTAAAAATATAAACTATCGGAAGTCGTTTTTAACTATCTTGTTTTATACTATATATTGAAGGCTTCTTGGTCTATAAAACCTATCCTATATCTGCACGTCTAAAAGTCTGGGAAAAATGCTTTCTCACCTTTGTTTGTGTTTTTTTTTTTTTTTGTCTGGGAAGATTGTGCCACAGTGGTGAAACCATTCAAACAGGGCACTACTCAAACACACAATCCTATCAGGAAATCAGGAAAACATACAAACAAACTCCCCCAAGACAGCAACCCTGAGCTCAGGATCCAACCAGAGACCCTGCAGCTGTGAAGTGGTAAATGCAGTTGTGTCCCTTTCAACTTTTTGGGCAACTTTTAAAATTGCAGAGCTTTTCTTCTGGTGGATAGACACACATTTTAAGTCCAAGACAGTCTGTAGTTTTCAGAAAGAGTGGAAGCCTTTTCCCAGACTACCAGCTGCACTAGAGAACGATTGACTTTCATTTAATTTCACTCATGTAGACGAAATGAGTTTTTGATGACACCATATTGTACCTGCACTTCATGGCGGAGGACACCTTGATCTTGGCACCGCTTTCGGGACGACTCACCGACACATCAGCCTGCCAGACACACCATCATCTCTAACTCAACCCATTACCGACGAGGCTTCTTATCATCCTGATAAGTTTTCTGATTCAAGAGGTTTCACCAATGAGGTTTGCTGTTTCGCATGTCCTTAAAAAGATCCATTAGGAACTCTGGAGCAGCCAAGAAAAGAGCAGTTCTTCACAGTAAATTAGAATAAGCAATAGATCATTTTTGTCAAGCTGTTGATGCGCGGGCAAGGAATTCCTTGTGCTAGACTCTGCGTTATTGGTAGGAATTACACCTTGTCTTTTCCCAAAATGTAAGTGTGTATGCACCTGCAGTAATTTAACTAGAAGTTCACAAAGCTCATAAGAAGAAACTGTGTAAAAAGTTTTATCAAGTTATTTGTAAAACAATATCGTAGCTCAAGATTCAGACTGCATTGGTTTGATCAGTGATTGTGATAAACACCAGCTGGCTACAAAAAAAAAAAAAAAAAAAGTCACCATTTCAGAATGGTCAAAATATCAGTCTTGATCACAATCAGAGCTCACTTAAATGCTTAATAAGTTGAAGATTAGAAATCAGTAGAATGAGAGCATTTCCACATACAACGCAATGAGAACTCTCAGGATTGGGACTAACCAGCTGTGTGATCATAAGAAAACCACTTGATAGTGAGACTATCGAGGAAAAAGGCTTCTGTTTGCTAGGGAGCATAAAGATTGGACTTTGGCATGATGGAAAATTCAATTGTATTTATATAGCGCTTTAAACAATGGTCATTGTCTCAAAGCAGCTTCACAAAATGAAAAGAGTTTATGGAAGTGTATATGAGTGAGAAAAATGTCTAAATAATAATGAGGTTGTCCCTGATGAGGAAGCCAAGGGTGACGGTGAGAGTGGCAAGGAAAATCTCCCCGAGATGCCAATAGGAAGAAACCTTGAGAGGGACCAGACTCAACAGGGAACCCATCCTCATTTGGGTGATAACGGAAACTATATAACATCACATGTATTGTGTAGCTGGAAGGTCAACATAACAGAAGTTATTTAAATTAACATGAAGTCCAGTTCAGCACCAGGATGGGTTAGCAGGTGCAGAGGGGGGTCTGGATCACTGGGAGCACAGGAGCAGCATGTGTAGCTCCAAACCATCATGAAGCACAATCCAGCTAAAGCTGGTCCCTCTCTGGATGCCTCAGGATCCACGCAGGGCTGGCCTCTGTCTACCGAAGCTGACAATCTCCAGCTGCCTCGGGATGGGTAGAAAAATAAAGAGCTGGTGGAAAGAATTAGCGTGGTTGCCATTCAGGATAGATGTACTGGAGTACGAGGTTATGGGATGAATTATGTGTATGCCAGATTGAAGAGACGTGTCTTGAGTCTTTTAAACTGGGAAACTGTGTCTGAGCTCCGAACACGGCCAGGAAGGCTATTCCGGAGCTTAGGAGCTAAATATGTTTAAGTGTTTTTGTAATACAAGTAGTATGATTTTCAAAGGACAAGTTACAGTCCAATATTATGCTGTCCAGGTGTTTCGCTGTCGAGCTGGTAGTAACAGTACATCCTTCTAAATGCAAGCTGAATTGCGAGAGCTGTTGTGTACTGTTTTTTTTGGGCCAATAAGTAATATTTCTGGAAAAATGTCATGTGGTCTGACGAGTCCAGATGAACCCTATACAAGAGTGATAGGTACATCAGGGTAAAAAGGGAATGCATGAAGCGATGCACCAATCATGCATTGCGGCCACTGCACAAGTCTCTAGAGGCAGTGGGCTCTAGGCTCAGCAACGTTATGTGGCAATAAAATAAAGCCAGCTGACGACCTGAATCTCCTGAATGACCAGATTATGACATAGGGAGAAATCTCCCAGAGATGGCAATGGAAAGAAACCTAGAGAGGAACCAGTCTCAAAAGGAGACCCGTCCTCATTTAGGTGAGATCAGATAGCAGGGATTGATCTGCAGTCCTACTGTTTGTTAGGAGGCTGGAAGTTTAATAGGATAGGAAAGGCGTTCAAGTTAATACGGAGCCCTCTTTCACTATTGTAGACTCCATGCAAGACTGTTTGTAGGAATTTCAGTCCTGAACTATTGAGTGGCTACAGGCACAAGCCATCGGAGAATAGCTGTCCGCATCACATCTGTGGAGTTTTTCTTCAGTGATGGCATGGCCATAACCCAAGAAGCATTAGGACTCCACCCCCCAACAGATACATGGACAGGCCACCACATACAGTGGGGCAAAAAAAGTATTTAGTCAGCCCCCAGTTGAGCAAGTTGTCCCACTTAAAAATATGAGAGGCCTGTACTTTTCATCATTGGTATACCTCAACTATGAGAGGCAAAATAAGAAAAACATTGTAGGTTTTTTAAAGAATTTATTTGCAGATTATGGTGGAAAATAAGTAAGTATTTGGTCAATAACAAAATTCTCTCTCAATACTTTGTTAATTTACCCTTTGTTGGCAATGACAAAGGTCAAACGTTTTCTCGAAGTTTTCACAAGGTTTTCACACACTGTGCCTGGTACTTTGGCCCATTCTTCCATGCAGATCTCCTCTAGAGCAGGGACGTTTTGGGGCTGTCGCTGGGCAACACGGACTTTCAACTCCCTCCAAAGATTTTCCACGGGGTTGAGATCTGGAGACTGGCTCTACTACTTTAGGACCTTGAAATGCTTCTTACGAAGCCACTCCTTCATTGCCCAGGTGGTGTGTTTGGGATCATGGTCATGCTGAAAGACCCAGCTACGTTGCATTCTTCGATGCCCTTGCTGATGGAAAGAGGGTTTCACTCAAAATCTCACGATATATGGCACCATTCATTCTTTTCTTTACATAAATCAGTCGTCCTGGTCCCTTTGAAGAAAAACAGACCCAAAGGATGTTTCCACCCCCATGCTTCACAGTAAATATGGTGCTCTTTGGATGCAACTCAGCATTCTTTCTCCTCCAAACACAAGTTGAGTTTTTACCAAAAAGTCCCATCTTGGCTTCATCTGACCATATTCTCCCAATCCTCTTCCGGATCATCCAAATGCTCTCTAGCAAACTTCAGATGGACCTGGACATGTACTGGCTTAAGCAGGAGGACACGTCAGGAACTGCAGGATTCGAGCCCCTGGCGGCGCAGTGTGTTACTTTGTTACTTTGGTCCCAGCTCTCTGCAGGTCGTTCATTAGGTCACCCCGTGTGGTTCTGGGATTTTTGCTCACAGTCCTTGTGATCATTTTAACCCGACGGGGTGAGATTTTGCATGGAGCCCCAGATCGAGAGAGATCATCAGTGGTCTTGTTGGTCTTGCTCCCAGTCTTTTATACTGACAAGTTCAAACATGCCATTTATACAGGTAACAGGTGGAGGACAGAGGAGCCTCTTAAAGAAGAACTTACAGGTCTGTGAGAGCCAGAAATCTTGCTTGTTTGTAGGTGACCAAATACCGAGGAATTTACCAATTAATTCATTTAAAAAATCCTACAATGTGATTTTCTGGATTTTTTTTTTTCTTATTTTGTCTCCCATAGTTGGGTTGAGGTATACCCATGATGAAAATTAACTCTCATCTTTTTAAGAGGGAGATCTTGCACAATTGGTGGCTGACTAAATACTTTTTTGCCCCACTGTAGGGAGCCACAATCAAAGCTAAAGGCAGTTGAATATAATAGAATGGGTAACTTTTTCTTATCAATATTATTATTTTTCAGGCATATATTCACATCAGTCATTTCGTATTGGAATATTTTTAAAGATTAGGTCACCTGGTTATCAGATGTTGGTATTGAACCTTTTAATGAGTACGAGTACAAAAAGGTTTGTACCGGACCAATATCTGTGCAAGTATAAATACATCAGCAGTTCAGACTTGCACCAGTAAGAGGTACTACACCAGTCCATCCCATTTATACTTACAAAAAGGATGCCTGATGTTAGTGTTTATTACTAACCACTTCACCCGTTCAATCCAATTATGCCAATGCTGCATAGAGAACAGAAATATAACCAAGAAATAAAAATAAAAAAAAGCAGAGAACTAGAAAAATAAAACCCGTATTACAATAATTTATTTCAGCCATTTTGTTCAGTTACAATGATGTACAACTTTTACATTGTCATGGAAAAAAAAAAAGAGTCATGGCACATTTGAGTTGCATCATGATACCGAGCACCAAATGATTAATCCTCGTTAGCACAAATATACTTGTACATTCTGATCTCCCGACTCCCATCCCCACCCGAAACGACATTAGAAAAAAGACAAGCAAACAAAAAACAAAAAAAAAAAGAATGAAAACCACAGACAGGTTCAAGTACCCTTGCTAACTGCGCTGGCTTCATACTTCATCATAGTACATGCTCAGATTTACACAATAGGAGTAAGTAGGAAAAGGATAAAGCTACAACCAGTACAAACGTGAGCATTCTCAAGATGTTTTTAATAGCTTTAGAATAAGAAGCATCTGGCTGTAGCTTTTTATTAATAAAACCTAAAAAAAAAAATTTTTTTTTAATTATAAATTCACATTTTCAGCCTGCTTAAACAAAATTCACAGGAACAAAACTGCGTACAGAGAACCAGAACAAGCGGGAAACACGATCAGAGTCACTGCGAACTACTGAATTACTTTGCAACATGCGTTCCCTACTCGGCACACTGACTGACAGAACAGCGGTAAAGAGCAGTGCGGTTGGTTTCGAAAGCAGACCGGATGCAAACGGGGGAGAAAAAAAAAAAAAAGTGGATGCTTTTGTTAACCTTCGCAGCGAATCGTCCATCACAAACCCGTTTCCGCAACTATATCTACAGATATACTGATCAAGCACAAACATCTGATCATTCTGGATCTGTACTAAAGGTTTCTGCACCTGCTTGTAACTCATCTCCGTGTTCGATTTAAATGAGACCGTGCTCCTATAACTCTTGGGGCTGTTTTTTTTCCCCTTTCTTTCTTTTTCAGTGTATAGCCGAGTCGCTGCACTTAAAACCGAAGTGTTCCCTTGTGAACAATTAACACGTGAACCACCAGAGTAGCAGATGGGTTTAATCAAGGTTCAGCATGGCTGGGAGGAACCGAAGACATTACACAAGAGAAGAAAGGGACAACAATTATATATATATATATATATATCTATAAAAAAGAAAAACAAAGAAAACAAAAGAAAAAAAATACCTAACAGACATTCAGCGCAAAAAAACAAAAGTACAATATTTAGAGCTAAAGTTTCCAAATCCTCAGTACAAAGTAAGCTCTATCTAGAAAGCATAAGATACATTTGTACATTATACAAGTTTGACCTTGACGTGTAAGAAGAATATTCCCTGTGCAAGATCCGTCTCTCTGGGCCGCTCACCCCCCACCCACCCCTCCCCGCCGTTATTGCTTCAGCTAGATAAACTTTCACGCAATCGAGTGAAGAGATGGTCGCTAACATACTGCAGCAGGATACTACCTCATCCATGCTGCAGGATATCAAAATCCTGACTCCACCCCAACCCCCCCCACCTTTAATTTTTTGTTTTTCAAAACAGGAAAATTAAATAAGGCCGCTCTGATTTGTTTTTTTTTTTTTTTTCTGTTTTCCTTTTAAGGCTTCACTGCTTTCGAGATGGCTTCGGAGAAAACGCAAAAGGGGTCGTAAAAAGCAAAAAAAAAAATGTCATTTTCGGCAGTAGGTGTTTGAACAGCTTGCTGTGTGATCTGTTAAAGCAGGAAGTGGCTGAAAGGAACAGAAAGAGAGAGAAGGGGAAAAAAGGAAAAAAGAAAAAAAGTTTGGCCCGATCACAGCCTTGTGGAAATCGTGTACGGTCCAGGTTTCAGCCAGCGTCTGCTTGTTTGGTCCGCTGAACGTATGCACAAAATGAAGTGTGTGAGGATTTCTCTCTCTGCGTGTGTATATTTGTGTGTGTGAGAAAGAGAGACAGAGGAGGGAGCCATCTCTTCGTAATTTAGAAAAAGGGAGTGGGAGTCTCAGAGAGCCGTAGCAATTCCTCAGGTCCAGAAAGACATGGAGTGCCAAGCGGACGCTCGGACAGGAAGAAGAAGAGCGTCTCTCGTTTACTGCTGGTAGTTGCCATATTGAGCCTAAGGACGATGAAAAACAAGAGCATAAATGGGAGTTTTTTTCACTTGGCCTTCCATGTCGGCCTTCCTGTTAATTCAAAACATCAGATACTGTACATGTATACACAAACGGGCACAAAAAATGTTTTACACACACTTCGACAGTTGTTATCGATGGCCTTTTTTTTTTTTTTTTTAGAAACTTGTGTTGAATCATGGCAACAATGCGCGGTAGTCGCATGGTCATTGATTTTATGTCATACACATTTTTTTATGTATCCATATTGCTGTTTGACTGGTAGGTCATGGTAAAATAAATTTAACAGTATGACCGAGGTACACCGATAGCGAAAAGAAAAAATAATCTCTAACATTAAGCACTGCTAATAACTTACGAAGGAGTTTGTAAATCGGATTTGTTCTTAAGTCCGACAAAGTGAGTATTGTACGCCTTTGTCACGAATGTACAAATTAAAGCGGGATAAGTCAATCCACATCTGTCCCTTTTCCCCACACTGCCATCATGTCACCAAAAACATAACTGTGCATAAGGAAATGAATCTCACACGTCATGTATAAGTGTCTTCTCTGCGCTTTTAAATTGCAAGCGGAATCCCGGACGCCATATTGTCTCAGAGCTGTTTTCCACTGTATTGGACTGTGAACTCCGTTTTGTTGAGGATGTTCTGAAATTATGATTATTCACCATCGGGACAGCGTTACAGGACAGACATTTTCTATCATCGTGCTCCTGGACTGACTCATCGAAATCGATGAGGCAGACTCATTTCTCCCGCAAACATATACAATATAGCGGACTTTAAGACGCTTTATACATTCACTTAAAAACATTGTATGCAATTGTAAATATTGGTATCTGGTGCACTGCAGTGTTTATTTTCTCTACAATACACCTGAACTACAGTACAGAGCAAAAGTTTGGACACACCTTCTCATTCAGCGAGTTTTCTTTCTTGTGTTCTTTAGCCCAAACGCGTCTCTTCTGCTTGTTGCCTGTCCTTAGCAGTGGTTTCCTAGCAGATATTCTACCATGAAGGCCTGATTCACACAGTCTCCTCTTAACAGTTGTTCTAGAGATGTGTCTGCTGCTAGAACTCTGTGTGGCATTGACCTGCTCTCTGATCTGAGCTGCTGTTAACCTGCGATTTCTGAGGCTGGTGACTCGGATGAACTTATCCTCCGCAGCAGAGGTGACTCTCGGTCTTCCTTTCCTGGGGCGGTCCGCATGTCAGCCAGTTTCTTTGTAGCGCTTGATGGTTTTTGTGACTGCACTTGGGGACACTTTCAAAGTTTTCCCAATTTTTTCGGACTGACTGACCTTCATTTCTTAAAGTAATGATGGCCACTCGTTTTTCTTTACTTTGCTGCTTTTTTCTTGCCATAATACAAATTCAACCTCTTTGAATGAGAAGGTGTGTCCAAACTTTTGGTCTGTACTGTACTTCAGCGATTTGATTGCATCTACAAATGTTCGTGGAACCGAAGTCCATTCGTATCTGCGGAAATTCGTAACTCGAATGTTCAAAAGTCGGGGACGACCTGTATCATCTTTACGCAACAGCATGAACAATTTCTTCATACAGCAGAAGTTTCAAAATGCAGCGTTTTCTGTGTACCTGCATGACACGGAGCATCAAAACAAGTGAACGGAATGTCCTGAAAGGATTCCTTTTGCACGCTCCTGATGTGTGATTCTTTTGTGTCACATGCGAAATGGAGGGAAAATAGTTTTTTTTTTATTTTTTTAAATGACCATGGACTTCTGATTAAACGTGTTTAGAGGAAAATAACGTTTAATGCCTGGAGCGGAAATAAATCCTTAATCTCAGAGTTGATCAAACAGTCATGTGTATAGCGGGCTTCAGAGAACACGGTTGGTCATGCTGGACAGTTCATGCCTGTAATCTACAACATGCCCACGAAAAGGAAAACTACAAGCAACGAGAGTGACTTGGTGAGTTGTTAGTGTGGATGCAGGATTAGTCAGAATACCTTCAGCAAACACAGGGATTACATTTGTACAGTATTTATTCATAACATACCTTTTTTTTTTTTTTTCACAGATTTTGTAAAAAATCAGGTAAATAGTTCTGCCAAATACCATAAAAATCTAGGCTGTGTGTGCTAGCATGTACAACATGTACTAGCAATATAAGAAACATTACCTTTTTAAAAAAAATCCTTTTAAGTTTAATTTCAGTTTTTTCTACAAAACAGATTGTAAAAAAAAAAAAAAACGTTATAGTTTTGTTGGATGTTTCTGCGCCATGTCAGTGTGAGAAGCACGACTGAAAAGTAATTTAGCCACTGATTCATAAATTTCATGATCACTGAATCATTTTTCTGTGTCTCAAAGAAATTAGGCTACATGCAAGACCCAAGTACCACCCCCCACCCACCCACACACACACACACCTGATATAAATTCTGTCACTTTGTACCAGATGGTTGTCGAATCTTCTGAAGACTTCTTAGCACATTATTCTTAATGAAAATATTTAATTTTTAAAAAAGTCATCATCTCATTGGTAATTAAACAAAAAAAAATGTATGAATTAGTCAAAAAGTGCTAGAATGATTATATATAAAAAAAATAGATTGATTAATTAGAAGGAAAAAAAGCAAGGAAATAAATAAATGTTAGTTGCAGCCTTAGTTATGAAAGAGAAAACTTTTTTTTTTTTTTTTTACCTTGGGCTGTTTTGGATACCTCCCCGAAATTATTCTGATTAATTTATTGAATTATAATAATGGTAATAAATTTACACCAAACTAACAGTTAACTGCAGCCCTTAATGACTTCACGACTTACTCAGAGATTCGGAGGACACCGTTTTCCAGAAATTGCAGGAAAGCTGAGACAGTAACAGAGAGAAATGCACTGCGGTCTCTATTATAAAAAGGTCAGTGGTGTAATAACTGTCAGGTTCTGCAGCCTGAATGACCGTCAAAGTCCGAGAGCTCAAACTGACCATGTATAACACGTCAGCTTACAAAGAACTTCGGCAAGAGAAGATCGAGAATAGACCAAAATACATGCAAAAAGAGAAGAAAAAAAAATGAGACGGGGGAGGGGGGAAAAAAGGAAGATGTTTAAAAAATTATAATCAAAGAAAATTAAATTGCACATCTACACTTCTTAATAGAGGTTCTGTGAAGGTTTGGTCAAATTCCCTCGAATGGGTTAGAAGTGACGACAACAATAAGCTAAACCTACGAAAATAAATAAATAAATGACAGCAGGACCTCAGCATACAAATTTAATCTGTCGAGTTCGTCTTCAGGGGCGAAACGTAGTATTGCGAGACGCATTTCCCTATTGGAAATAATGTACATGCATATTATTCGTTTCAGCCACCCAAGAAAATATTAGTAACATGACCAATCTCCAACACTATTATCGTATCTCGCACTTAAAAACAATCAACACATTTAGAGAAAACACGCAAATTTATGATTCCTCTCTAAAGGTGGCTTCGTTTTCTTCTTGCTAACATTACTGAGACCCACGGTGCGACGTTTGCCGACCATCTTGTTCGCTGAAAATGCCTCGAACGTTGCATAATTAAATTCATACGGTGAAAACTCAAGTTTGTATGCCAAGGTATAACTGTATTTAAAAATCCTTAATTTGTACCTAATTTAAACATATTTCTTGTCTTTTGAGGAATTTATTTTAAATAGTTACCATAGATATAGCACAATGTCCTTGCTTACTTATTCTCAGACACGAGACTTAAAATAAAAAAATATATATTAAAAAAATCAGTTTGAAAGACAAGAAATAAAGAGTCAGGAAAAAAACAAGAGCGTCTTAAAGTTTAGTTGGAATTAGTTTCATGCATTTTCTTGTGTATTTTTTTTTTTTTTTTTTAAGTCTTTTTTGCTTGTTCCTTCTTTCATGATTAGACTACTTGTGTATTATAAACTCCTCTGGTCACAAGCTGGATGCAAGTGTCACAATAGAGACAAGTTAAACTTCTTGTCTTCTGTTTAAAGCAGGGACCTGAGCATTATTTCGACCCCTGATTACCAAAAACACAAGATCGAACATAAAGGGAAAAAAGAAAAAAAAAAAAATGAAGATAAGAAGATAAACAAGGCTAGGATTTGAAAAATGTCTGGATCTGGCGACTCTTCGCGGCAGCAGTTACCTTTGCTTCTTAAACATCTAGTCAGGGGTTGAAATACTCGGCCCGTTATTTCCTCATGTGCCCCTGAATGTTCAAACATAGAGATATGAAAGGAACAGAGTGGCCCCCTCGTCAAGGGCCACAGAGAAACACAGGAATAACAGAGGCAACAAGAGGAACCAGCTGAGGAGCTGCTCGCTCAGCGGCTTTTATTTTATTTATTTATTTATTTTTTAAACACGTCAACTGGCTTTGTGATTCACATGCGCCCTTTTCATTTATTTATTCATTCATTTATTAATTTCTGAGAGAACGTCCCACTTCAGCCCAGTCTAGATTTTAGAAAAAAAAAAAAAAAAGAGATAAATCTCTTCAGAAGAGCTTACTTTAAAAAATAAATAAATAAATAAAGTAAATGAATAAACAAATAAATCAATTAATAAATCAATAAAAACAACAACAGATTTCTGCTTTACACTTGACGTACACTTTTGAAGGAAAGCTGCAGCCTACCTGGACCTCAATAAGGACTGAGCTGAAGGGCTCCCAATCACTACAAACACTCCTACCTCATTGTTTTTTTTATTCCCCCTCTCTGGCCGACTTACCTGGTCATAACCGTACGGGCGCTGCGGCTGGCCTTGTGGAGGACCAGGCTGAGGTGGTCTGTATGCTCCGTACTGCTGCCCTTGGCCTTGGGGGTAATTAGGGTACTGTCCAGGACCACCTTGAGAAGGCCCTACGAGACAAGGAAAAGAAGGGAAAAAAAAGCAAGTCAAAACGCATCCGAGACTCGTGTACGAGCCCACATCTTGGGTTATTAAAAAAGTTACAAGGCAGCATGAGCTTTTTTTTTTTTTGTACCTCTCTCTGCAACTATCTGACAAAGTTCCGTATGAAAGGGCGTACGTTTGAGTACCGGATCAAACGCGACGCCGCCGCAGAGCAAATCAATCGGGCTCAGAGGAAGAGGAGTAGGATGAAGGCCGTCTCCGGACTCGACTGCGTATAATAATGATGGTGGCAGACCCGCGAGAAGCGAGCTGCCCTGCTAATGTGGCCCGACATCAAGGAGTCCATAAAGCTCCATTAAAGGAAAAAAAAAAAAAAAGGAAAAAAAAAAAAAAACAGGCTCATTAAGAGTGACGTGGGCCGGTCGAGCGCTCGGCCATTACGCGGCATGCTGGACTCGCTCAGATTCCGCTCCCTCGAAAACGAGCCCACGCAGGATCATTAGGTGCACTGGCCCATCTTAACCTTGTGGGCGCTTGAAAGAGTGTCTTCCAGATGGTGCCCACAGCTTTGCGGTGTGTGTGTGTGTGTGTGTGTGTGTGTGAGATTCTCCACCAGCTCATTATTAAGACGTGAGAAGCCTTGAGCCCAGGCAGAGCGTTCAGGAGGGATGAGCTGACAGGATGTGAGGAGGGGAAAGTGGGCTGGGGGAGGACGAAGCGCTCCCAAAATCTCTCTCGTCTTTTTTAAAAAAAAATTTAAATTCTTTTTTTAAAAACGGGAACCTGGTCACCTTTCTGCCTTGTCTTGTCTGTGTACACGGCAAACACATGAAGCTGCACACAAGCTATTAACACTGCTATAGCCAGAGACGCTTTTATTCCTATCTGGGCGAGTCGATCAATCAGAAAGGAAACAAAAGAAAAAATGTAAAACAGAAATAGGCGAATATCGGACGCCTGAAACAAGTTGGCTATTTTCAGACGCGTCTGAGGGATGTGATGTGATCACAATAAGCAGCCCAGAGTTTTTTTTCCCCCCTTTTTTTTGACAAATATGGTAACCAAGGTGCACCTTGCTGACATTTTTGGCCTGAACAAACTCAGGGATCTCACCGTAGCCTTGCTGCTGGCCCGGGTAGCCCTGCTGTGCGGGATACTGCTGCTGTGCGGGGTAGCCCTGGGGCTGAGGGGGGCCTTGCTGATAGGCTTCCTGCTGCTGCCCGTACTGAGAGTTTCCTACACATGAGAGAGAGAGAGAGAGAGAGAGAGAGAGAGAGGGAGGATTATTGGAAAAAACATAAATAATACAAAAATAATACAAAACCTTTAAAACAGACGTAAGCGTCAATGAATCCATCATCTTCGGGAAAATCAAAACCATCTGAGTATCTACGCTCATTCCAGTTAATCATTTTATACATTATTTTTTTTTATTTTTTATGTATATTTATTATTAGTGTATAAACCTATTTATTATATTTTATATATCAGAATATTCAAATGACCACAGATAATTAACATTACCAATCATGGCAGTTTCCTGAATGGCCACCAGATGGCACTCTCACATCATTACTCAGTCTATAAGTGCACCATCATAAAAGGAGCATTAATACAACTTAAAGTGTGCAGCATGAGCAATAGCACAGTAATTACAGCATCTGGTACAGCAAAAGACGCTCAACACTCCAAGTCCTTTGGACTCGATCAAGCTAATTTCAATAAGAGAGGCACTTTACATTAAAAAAAAAAAATTATAACCTTGAAGCATAAGGAAAAACTAGTGCACAAAAACATGACAGTGAAGCACAAATCTGGGGGGCGTTCATGAGATACAGGTTTAGACTGTCAGTCAGGAGGCACCCGAGGGGGAATGACTGCTGTAGAAAGATAAAAATTTTTTTTTTTTTTAAAGACAGTAAGACATCCTTACCTTCAGGTGCCCCCTGGCCCCCGTGGCTGTACTGTTCACCGTAGTAATCCTCCTGGCCGGGGTACTGCTGCGGCGGCCCTGAAAACACACACACACACACAAAAAAAAAAAACACCCCTTTGTCTGACGTGCTCATCATATCCGATATTGTTTGTAGGAGGAAATATTGTTTCTAGAGTAGGAGGAAAAAAATTAATCTTTGTGTATATAAACGTTTCATAAATCTGAGGATTCTCACAGACCTTTCATTCACAAAAAAAGCTCTATATATATATAACTTATTTTAATTAATACTATTAATGGACACGTCAGAAGCGAGTAAAGAAGCTGAACCTTGCTGAGGAGGTCTGTAGGGAGGCATGGGCCTCTGTCCGATCACATGGTTGCCCTGTGCCATCATGCCCATGGGGTTCTGCTGCCCCTGGTAGTGCTGCCCGCCGCCACCAGGGGGCATGTTGTACTGCTGTGATGGAGGCTGCTGGTGCATCATGGGACCTGAAAACAAAATGCAACACTCGGGCACTAAATTATATATTTTTTAAAAAAGGGCATTTTTCACAGATTTAAAACATTCAACTGAAATGTGGTACAAAGAAAAGAATAATCTTGATAATCAGTGGTCCATTATCAAATCAGGCCGTCTGTCAAATGTCTAGTCTGTTGAAATGTTTACGCAATTCCCTTCAATATTAACTCACAATAATAATTTTTAAAATAAAATCACACACAGACATTGTTTACAGATTAAATTTTCATTCTGGACTTCCTGGCGAGCCGGACACTGCTACCTGATGTGCTAGCTAATGAATTGATGATTTGTCCACCCCTGTAATAGTGGAATGATTAGTCACGCTGGACTGGGTCATGTGGCGCGGGTCGGCGGAGCGGTACCTTGGTTGGGCTGCATGTTCATGCTGGGTCTGGGACCGTAGCTGCCCATTGGCTGGCCCTGGCTCATGTTCATCTGGCCCTGGCTGCTCAGGCCCTGGGAGGAGGGAACGGTGTGGTTGTAGGCGCCCATGGAGCCGTGGCTGCTCGGAGGCATGTTCATGGTGCCGCTTGGCATGCTGGGAGGCTGGTTTGGCCCTGGGCCCTGCATGGGCATGTGGTTTGGTCCTGAAAAAAAAAAAAAACAACAACACCTTTTTAACTCGATGCTCTTCTGAGTAACACCTGATTAAAAGCTTTAATCCATCACGTCTCACCCTGCGCCACGAGATCCTGAAATTAAAGTTGTTTTTTTCCCTCAGAACCTAACTAATAACCGTTTCTGGAAACCGTACATATCCTCTGCAATTTGTTTAATGGCTTTTTTTCATGTTAGTATATAATTTCATACGTTTTAACACTAAACTATTAAGAACAATATAATTGACAAATTTTGTAACATAAATGTTAAATTCAGGTAAATTTCCATATAAAATATAATACTCTATCTACAATACTGATACCAAAGAAACCGCGTTTGCATTAACTACAGTACATATACAGCGGTAACATCTGTATTTTACATTCTAGGACTGCGCGAGACACAGCAGTAAAGTATGGAACAGTACACGAATTCACCTTTACGTGCATGTTTTTTTTTGTTTTGTTTTTTATAGTAATGCAATAAATTGAGTATAAAATAAAATGTAAGTGTTTTGGGTGATATTTATGGTTTCAACTATAAAATTTGACATCCAAAATTCGCAGGTTTTCACAATTCAGTGGTGCTCTAGGGACACAACACTCGGGGTGGACTGTATTGCGATTTGTGTCCATATTGTTAAACGGTGTTCTCTTACCAGGCATCTGGCCGTTCATCTGGTTCTGCATGTGTGGGCCAGAGGGCGGGCCGTCCGAGGGCATGCTGTGGCCGTGGGGGGGCTGAGGGGGCGCGCCGCTCTGATTCATGCCTCCTGACATGCCCATGTTCTGTGTGGGGGGCTGTGAAGATAAAAAAAAGTTAAACCATAAACTCAAACTGGGCTTTCGCTCACTGCTAGACACAACATCAAAATCAGAAATTAAACGCACAGTTATCAGTTCAGCTGAGTCTGAATATTTTCAGCACTTCATAAAAACAAGACTCATCGGCTGTTATGCGACTTTTCTATCGTCTTTCACTACACGGAGATTGCCATCACACTACCTCAACACATCCTCACAAAATAATTTCTGAGCACGCTACAAATCAATCAAAGCCAAGCCGAAAGCGCCTCAAGACGCACAAACCTGTTCCAGCATGACGATGCTCATGTGAACAAAGTCACCACCGTAGCGTGCAATAGTTGGAGCGAAAAAGTCAAAGAGCCCTGACCTGAACCCGAACCAACATCTTTGGGACTGACTCAAACCGGAGCCTCCTCTGTATCCTAACATCGGTACATGATCACACTAACGGACACGGATCTTCTTTAGCGAGGCTCGGAAAACTTCCCTGAAGACTGGAGCTTAACGCAACACCAAAAGAGGGTCAGATCAACACGTGTCCAGATACTTTTGACAAAATAGTATCGTACAGACAGGATCACAATATGAGAACGTGTCAGGGGCGACTCGGAATTAAATCCAATTCATCATCTCGGGGATCTGCACAGTTTTGTGTTGGGAATACGTGCGTTACAGACGATCTCAGGGTTCCTCGGGTTATACGTATAATGCACACAATGCAAACTGGCATCATTTCTGTACGAAACAAAATGAAATAAATAAATGAATGAATGAATGAATAAAAACACACTAGCGCGATACCTACAGCCGGGAGGAGAGACTGCATGTTCTGGTTGGAGTCTGCTATCGTGGCCAAGTAGACCAAATTTCTGTGAAGCATCTGCTGGTAACTGTAAGACAAACAGAGCAGAGAGACATGAACTCAAACTGTGAGCAAGTGTGAACAAAATTCCTGAGTCTTGCTAAATCAAAACAGTTAAAACAGGAATTTGTTTCGAGCAAAGCCGAAACCCGAGTTTTCTCAGGTCATGTGTCAGGTTTATACGCGCTCTTTTTGCGTTAAAGTTTTTAAAGCACAACATCATGGCAGAAGCATGATATCCTGGAACACACACACACGTCTGCGGAATGACGAGACGCGTCCTCCTTGAGCTCACATACTCTAGACTGCCAAAAGTATTCGCCCGCCTGCCTTCAAATGCATATGAACTTGAGTAACATCCGATCCTTAATCCATAGGGTTTAATATGATGTTGGCCCCGCCCCCTTTGCAGCTATAACAGCTTCAACTCTTCTGGGAAGGCTTTCCACAAGGTTTAGGAGTGTGTTTATGGGAATTTTTGATCAAGCGTCCCAAAGTGCATTTGAGAGGTCAGACACTGACGTTGGACGAGAAGGCCCAGCTCGCAGTCTCCGCCCCTAATTCATCCCAAACGGTTGAGGTCAGGTGATGAATCTTGGCCCCTTACTTCCAGTGAAAGGAACTCTTAATGCTTCAGCACACCAAGACATTTTGGACAGTTTCATTCTCCCAACACGACCACATCAGTGTCTGACCTCACAAATGCGCTTCTGGATGAATGGTCAAAAATTCCCATAAACACACTCCTAAACCTTGCGGAAAGCCTTCACAGAAAAGTCGAAGCTGTTATAGCCACAAAGGGGGCGGGGCCAACATCATGTTAAACCCTATGGATTAATTATGGTTACTCAAGTTTGTATGAATTTGAAGGCAGGCGAGCAATATAGTGTACAGTATATATATAATCAGCTGTGAGAGGACTGTGAAGGAACTTACTGTGAACATTCTGCTGTTTTCCCTTTGCTCTGGAAATCCATGATGCACTGAATCAGCTGATTGTTTTCATCCAGTAGCTGATAAAGAGAAAATACACAAACACACATTATTCTCCTCCCCTGTTTTATAACAGAGCGTTGCTGAATACTCCACACTGAGGTTTGGATTAATTTTCTCAAACGATTATGACTGTATGGCAAATTGTTGCTTTACAGAAAAGCTCCCGTTCGAATGTATTGTCGTTTCTGTAGTACTAACATCACTACGGTTAACACTCCACTCTTTTCTTTTTTTATAGGATGAAACCATTTTCTCTGCGATAACACGGATATAACTATTTTGTTTCTAAGTAGTAAGACAAAAGGAAATTTATTTGCCATTAACTTGAAGACACAGAGCAGGGTTAGCAGGTGGTTAAAGTGTTTGATACGGAATCAGAACCTACCTCGATCCGAGCTGCCACTATCGGGTCATTAGGCAAAGTCCTTTACCATGAAGTGCTCAGATGCAATCTGGCAACCCGTCCCCATAAAAGGGTGAGAAGTATTCGTTGCCCTTAACCCCCTTACACTAATTTGAAGAGCACATGAAAAAATGCTGGTGAGTTTATAAAACTGACGGTTAATAACCACAATAACAGGAAACTGTTTTGTGAATATTTCACTCTATATAACCTTTGGTGGAAAAAGTGGGAATGTTCAAGTAAGTTGTGAAGCTGTTGAATCAGGCTAAGATTTAAAACTTTAGAGTTATGACAACTTTTGTTCAAAATCTTAAAATTGTAACATCATCATATAATATATATATATATATATATATATATATATATAAAATCATGATGCTTACAAAATTGCAACGTTAACCGAATCGGCAACGAGGTATTATCATGATTTTGTATCGGGTGGTGATAGAGTCAAGAATTTACACACCATTCTCCAAAAGGCAAAATTAGTCAAATGACTAGGGCTCGCTATAGTACTTTGATCAGAAACAGTTAAAAAGAAAAAGATGCAAAGACAGTAAAGAATTGTCCAAAAGGAGACGTGAAGCAGAACACCTTTTATTCAAAATCTCACACTGGACAGCGGTTTAAAGTGTTTTTCATGCCTTTTGCATTAATTTGCACAAATTCCCCTAATCTTTGGCATTACTTCCGGGTTTCGTGCTTGTTTCAAACTGAAAAAAAGGCAATTTATTCATGTTTGTGTCGCATTTATTTCAGCATTTTATGTGCCTTATTTCATCGACATTATTCTTTGTATATTCATTGTTAGTCTTTTGACTGCTCCCATTGAGGAGTTCCCACAGTGGACCATCCGATCCTCACAAAAACCTGACAGGTTTTACGCCGGATGCCCTTCCTGAAGCAACCCTGCCATTTTATCCGGGTGGCTGAAGTCTGGACACTGGGTTAGGATCGAACCCGGGCTTTTCTCATGGCAAGCGAGAAATCTACACCTGAGCCACCGATGCTCATGGCTCATTTCACGTATAAGGAAAAATATATTGTTTTGGAATGTCCAACAGTATGAAGGTAAACGTAACCCTAAATAGAAAAAAAAAATAATAATAAAATAAAATAAAAAACATTATGACATACTAGCTGAAATAAAAAGTTTATAAAAATAGATTATCTAATCAAGTTTAATGTAATCACTGATATTATTTCAGGTTGAAGCCCACGTACATGTCTGTCTGTCTTTCCGTACGGCAGACCACTCCGTCGTACTTATTAATACAAAGAAATAAAATTGCAAGGTTGTACATCTTGCACCTTGTTTACGCTAAGTTGTACTTCTTTTATCTTCAGCTAAATAGATACACTACCTGTTCGGTAATCGGAGAGTGAATCACAGATGAGAAATCAAAAAAGTAGATCAGATGAAGATGAAGTTTTGTCTTAAAACAACTCCAGCGTGCTAAAATTCACTTATACCACTTCAGAGGTGAAAAATATGAACATATATAATCCCAGTAAAAAAAAAATTCAGCTTAGCTTTTCTAATTAATATCTATTGGTGCAGGTGAATGTTTACACGGAGGAAGTAGCTAATTAGTATCTTATTTTGAAATAGATTTTTAAATCCAGCACATAACTGTTCATAATCTCGCTGCTACTCAGGATTTTGATTTCAGGTTAAACTTTAGGCAGATATCTCAGGATAGCAGAAGTTCCCGTCATTTCTGAGATAAAGAGTTTTCTGCTACTCATTTCGTGTCCTCCAATGTATTTATCTTTCATATTTATAGGAAAGATTGTTTAATGAATGAAAAAAATAAACTGATGGCAACTATATGTAATATAAAACATTTATGATGTAAATCTAAGTAGAAAAATATTAATAAAGTAAAATGAAGACGTCTATTTAAATAAAGTTTAATTTAATTAAACTAATTTATTTTACATGATATTTTCATATCCGTTTTATCTTTGTTTATTATATATTAATTTGTGCCTTAAACAAGGCAACATGCCTCAGGGCAACAAGTATCACTAACTGCTGACTTCCTTTATTCCTATCTAAAACGTTAAATTGAATTCTACAAATTTACCTCATTAAAAAAAAGCCACGTGAGTAAATAAAATTCAAATAATAATAATAATAACAGTTAATTTCCATTTACTTATAAGAATTAACCTGACCAACTTGCTAACAAAGAAGGCAACAGCTAACATTAACTGCGGTCAGTTATAGAGCTGTGGGGGGGCAGGCTGTGTCCCAAACCCCGTTCTGTTTCATCAATATTGCTGCACTATCAAGGGGGGACATGTGAACAGGCTCCACGCCTTAGCTAGGGCACTTGCAAGTGACTAAAGTGGAATTTGGAACACGGCGCAGGCCTTCAAACGAGTCGAATATGGCGGCGAGGAAAGCGTTAAGAATGACGTTTATACAAAGCACTAAATATAATAATAAAAATTTTAAAGGTTACCCCTCATGATACCTTATTTAAATATATATTTACAGCTTAAATGCGTTTCATGACTAAAATTAAGCCAAAAATGTTAGGCTATTGTTACGCTTCCAAGCTAAGCTAGCTAACAGACTTAGCATCGTTTTTATTATCGCTGCGCTTCCCCCTAAAAAAAAACCCACACAATTACCTTCTGGATCCCCGCAGGTGTTATATCTCCCTTCCCGCGTTGTCTATGAGGCGCGAAAGCCACCGACATGCTGACGTTTTCCACACTTTATAAATTAGGCTGCGGGATTTAAAAATAAAAATAAAAAATAAAACCTCTAGCTACCGCATACACAATCACATACAGCTCGCGCTAACCAAATCCAGCGCAGACTGGGGCGGATCGTACCACTGGGGCCTGATTTAGGTGGGAACGTCCACGCGTTGAGTCAGGAATTTTGTCATACTGGCGTTTTGTGGTCATTACACTCGTTAAAAGGGTTTTAACGGAACACGTAAGGTTATACTTATTTATAAGATGAACACATCTTGTATTTTAAATAAGCGTGTTTCTGTGTGAGTGTCATCTCCTCCCCCCCTTCGGCGTGAAGAAATGGTTCAGTCCTCTAAACCAATCTCAGGCAGGCCGCGAGGAATTTCAGTTACACGCAGATGCGCACAAGTTTAACATGGTCTTTACATTATAATCACCAGATATGATCAATCCCCTTATCGTGAGCATGGTTATACGTTTTTCTTAAACATTTTAAGCAGTCGCAGTGCGGTAGTGAGCGACGTATAGCTGCAAGTTCCCCCTCTGGTCGTTAGGAAGTCATGCCCCCGTTGGATTAGACGTCTTGTTGAGTTTGAATGGCATTTTGAAGATGGCGGGAGTTTAATCATGTGGTCTGAGTGTTAAGAACACAGCAGGCTGTGAGGGAGGGCAGATAACCTCTACTCAGGGATTAAACGTCATTCAGGTTTTAATAATCAATTAATAGTGTTATATTTGAAACAGGGAGATGAATAAACCTGATTTATTTGTTACTTGCAGCCTAACCCTTACAAATCTGTTTTACATCCATTTTAATTAACCTTTTAAAAAAAATTTTATAAGGAAAACATGAATAAGATCTCTTTCACCATCCAAATGGCGGCACCATGGCAGACAGATGCTGTGCAAAAGGTCAATGTGGGCTAACAGGAATGTGATTCATTTTGTAAATTGCGATTTCATCTTCTATACTGCTTACGCTGTACAGGGTCCTTGAGCACAGGGCAGGGTGCAACTTTTTGTATAAAATTTTCATTTGTATAGCGCTTTTAACAATTGTCATCGTTGAAAAGCAGCTTCACACAATCAAAAGAATTATTTAAGTTTGTATGAAATGTGAATGTGTATGAATCAAAATGGTCAGATAGTCCCTGTTGAGCAAGCTGAGGGCGACAGTGGCAAAGAAAAATTCCCTGAGATGGCAATAGGAAGAAACCTTGAGAGGAAGCGGACTCAACAGGGAACCCATCCTCATTTGGGTGAACAAAAAGCAGGAATTGATCTGCATTCATACTGTGTGTTAGGTGGCAATCAGTTCAGTATAACAGTTGTTAACAGATGTTAATTGATGTTAATATGGAGTCCAGGTACTGTAGTTATTGGAGGCTCAGGTAGACTTGTAGGAATTTTCCGTCCTGAACTATCGAGCGACTGCAGCCAAGTACTCAGAGAAACAGCCGTCAAAATCAGTCGATGCCAGAACCGTATTCATAGAGTGAAACCGTCTGGACGCATCCCAAAGAGACACACGGAGCATCCATGCGACGAGATCTCCAACCAGAAGCAGGGCATCAGGGTGAGTCAGACAGGTCCAGTGCAGAGGGAGCCTGGAACAATGGCAGCTCATGAATGACATGTGTAGCACAGAGAGAGGGAAAGAGAGAGAGGGGGGAGAGCAGACGAGGATAGATAACAGTTAGGTATGGTCACAGCCACAGAATGTATAAGGTGAATGTATATTTAGTGCAAAGTGCAAGCAGGGACTCTGGCAGGACTAACTATAACAGCATAACTAAAATGGAGAGCCAGAAGGAAACACCGACATGAGGGCTTCCTGAGATGTAAAGCAACCAATCACCTCACCGTCAACAAACCTGAGTGATCAATGAGAGTGAGGAAGACAGCATCTAAACATACCAGTTCACCAGAATACTCTACGTCCATGAGTCCCCCTGATCTGCTTTTTTATCAGGGTAAATCTATTTACAAAAATGCTTGGGTAAATAAATAGATTTTTAGTCTAGACTTAAACCCTGAGACTGTGTCTGAGTCCCAAACATTATTTGGAAGGCTATTCCATAACTTTGGGGCTTTGTAAGAAAAAGCTCTGCCCCATGTCATATGTCAAAAGTAGTATTTTAAAATCAATGAGAAATTTCACAGGGAGCCAATGCAGTGTAGATAAGTTAAGGGTGATGTGCTCGTATCTTCTGGTTCGAGTGAGGACACTAGCTGCTGCATTCTGAACTAATTGAAGCTTGTTTATCCATTTACTTGAACAACCAGACAGTAAGTCATTACAAATAGTCCAACCTAGAGGTGATAAAGGCATGAACTAGTTTTTCTGCATCGTTTAGTAACAATATATTCCTTAAATTGGCTATATTTGTGAGGTGAAAGAATGCTATCCTGACAGTCTGAAATCTATCATTACACCAAGGTCTTTTATTGTTGCACTAGATAGAACAGAACGGCCATTTAAAGTTACAGTGTAAAATCTTGCTTGTAGCAGCATATGGTCCTATGACTAAAACTTCTGTCTTATCAGGATTAAGGAGAAGGAAGTTAATTAGCATCCAGTCTCTTACATCCTTTATGCATTGCTCAACTTTAGCAAGCTAGGTTTTGCTGAGATATATAACAATGTAAACTAATATCATGCTTATGGATTATGTTGCCCAAAGGAAGCATGTAAAGGGAAAAAAGCAGTGGGCCTAAAACCGAACCCTGTGGAACACCAAACTCCACTAGAGAACATGCAGATTCCATCCATCCCATAGAGTCATTCCATCGCAAGGTGCACACACATAGTCACACATTCATTCAAACACTAAAGGCAATTTGTAAATGCCAATTCACCTAATTTGCATGTCTTTGGACTGTGGGAGGAAACTGGAGCACCTGAAGGTAGCTAACCAAGCGTGGGCAGAACATGCAAACTTCATGTATATGCATACCCGAAGTGGGAATCAAACACTGACCCTGGAGATGCGAGGCCACAATGCTAGTCACTATGCCACCGTGCTGCCTTTTGTTTTAAAAAATTTTTTTCTTCAAAAATATCATATTTTACCTGTTTAGGTAAAGCATGTTATAAAATCACACAAACATTATGCACATCCTACAGTATGCCTCACCTGAAACTTGCCTCACCAGGCTTCCCGTGACCCTGTACAGGATAAAGAGTATAGAAGATGAATAAATTAATTATGTATACAATATCGAATCTACAGGATGGTCATGTTCATGCACATTGCTTTGCATTTTTAATGATTCTATATGAATTTTTTGCAAAGATATAAAGAGGTTTTTGTGTGTTTGTGAGTGTATGTGCTGAAAAAATAAGTTAGATCTGACATTGTAGACTCCTTCAAAAAGTCACATAGCAAAACATGCTCAAGGAATGATTGCATATTAAAATGAGCTTGAAGCCACAACTACAGCAGTTCGGGCCATGTTGTTTTTTATTGCATCATTAATGGTAGAATAAAGCATATATTTTCATCCTTTGTGCAGTTTAATCCCCAAATCAGTCTGAAATAAACAAAAACGAGGCATCGGAGCAAGTTCTGGTTTCGCAGTGAGTAGCCTAATCCTTTAGAAACAGAGCTCAGCCTCGATCGCATCAATAGATAGAGAGAATTTTATGATCTCAGAAGCCTGCTAGGTTTTTCTTTCAAGTGCCGATGGGCAAACTTCACCATCGCTCATAATTGGTCCTGATATGCCGCAGGACACAAAGCTAATCTCCTGCTGCAGCCGGGCGTCATCATTAATGCAGAA
>QNUK01000122.1:1396430-1446430 GCA_013621035.1 Clarias magur
AAAATAATAATAATAATAATAATAATAATAAATAATAATAATAATAATATAATAATAATAATAATAATAATAATAAAATAATAATAATAATAATAATAATAATAATAATAATAATAATAATAATAAAATAATAATAATAATAATAATAATAAAATATAATAATAATAATAATAATAATAATAATAATAATAATAATAACGCACCGTGCAGTTTAGGGTTCCTGAGTGCCATTTAAAATGCCTTCTACATAATGTTTCCCCTTACAGAGAATCACTTGCTAAAGATAAGTCCAAAAGCCCTTGTAGAGCGATGTCAAAGTGCTTAACTCCTAACCAATCACCGACAGCATGTACAGGTGCAGCAGTGCTCCTTAAAGTCCAATTACGTACCATCAAGTCATAATCGACTCAGCAGCAAACGGTGTGCCTGCACTTCACTCCGCTCTTATTAAACATTCTGTTTCGCGTTCATTCATATTTCATGTAACATTCAGAAGGTTATGTTAAACCTGAATAACAAGTATATCAAGCCAAAGTCAAAATGACTTCTTAGGTCAAGCTCAAAATTGTGGATTCATTAACCACTACATAAGCATAAGGGGAGCTGGAGCCTATCCAAGCCTATCACACACACACACACACACAGTACAGGAACCCCAGTTAGCCGAACGTGCATGTCTCTTAGCCTGTGGGAGGAAACCTGAGGACCCAGAGGAAACCTTTTCAAGCATTTATAAATTTCAGAATCTACTTCAGCAACAGGGCAGTGAAGTGACTGAGATGTGAAATCACACGCAACTCATATGGTCAAGAGATCGGACAGTACGACGGTGTTGAGTATTTTTTGTTGACACTGATGTTACTTTCTCTTGGATAACAAACATCCACAATATTTTGATGTACTGTAGTTCTACTCTATTTTAAAAAGAGCTACATGTGTTTAGAATCACAGCTTCTCTTTGAAGTTTCTCTTACAGACACCTGCTATATAACTTTCCTTTTTCGCATACCATGAAAAAAACTTGTTTTCCTGTTTTCATACCGGAATAATACCAGAGACGCGTAACTGTCTCACTTTAATAAGTGCGCTCATTTTGACATTTTTTGATTATTTTTACATTTTTTTCAATAAATCAGCTTGAAGCAGTTTCTCAAAAGGAAACACTTTGGTGTCATAGGGATCTAAAGAACATCCATCAATCAAAAACATCCTAGATTTAATTCTAATAAATGTGTAAATAGTACATACCTAAATAAAAAATGTGCTGCAAGCTTTACTTATCAAAGACATGACATGACTGTTGATCTGCTACTGTATATGATGTGAGAAAATCTGATCAACACTCTAGTGCCACACACACACCCCCACACACACACATAGGCATCTACACACCCACAAACAACCAGGTGTGATAGCAGTGTTATGCGCTGTTTGGTATGAAAATCCTGAACGCAGCCTGGGTTCACCTTTTTTTTTTCTTCCTTTTTTAATACCAGGTGTAAACAAGGTATCACAGTTTTTTTTTTAGCGCCTAAAGGTTATTAACGGCCTTTGGGCATCTTGAACTGCATATCAGCATATCACACACACACACACACACACATGCACGCACATGCACGCATATACAGTACACTTCCTCAGCCAGTGATGGCACAAGAAGACAGCTTTAGACTCACGCTACGCTTTCTGTACTCAGTGTATATGCATTCGCGTCGACACAAGTACGTGCGTTATCTTTATGTTTTTTTTTGGGGTTTGAACGTGGGCAAGGCAAAAAAAAAAAAAAAAAGAATACGAAAAAAAAAGAGTGAGAATGAAGCGAAAAAAAAAGTGCTGCCAGAATGGCAGGAATCCATTGTGCTGCGATGATCAAAATAAAAGAGATGCTAAGCAGCTGCAGGGCATTACAGCCTCAGACGAGAGCTATTCCTCCTCCTCCTCCTCCTCCACCCAACACCCCCCCCCCCCAAACCTCATGCACCCGATTCTGTTTCTCCGCTCAAAGATGTGAAGAAAAGCAGAAAGGAAAAAGGAGAGCTACAAAAGCCTGCACTTTAGGCCGAGAGCTTCCTAATCCAAATTAGGCAAAAGAAAAGAAACACAGTCATAGGCAAAAATCCTGATTAAAAACACGGGGGCTATTAAAAGTTGAAACATTTCAGCAATTCCGGCCGAGTCCAAATCCTAATGTGGAACACACAAGTTCACTGAGAAGGCTTTTACTTGGGAGGTAGGTCTGCTGCGCAATTCGTCAGAAAGGCATCAGGCGCAAGCAGAAATGTCATGGTTCACATTTTAGAAGTCAGAGTAAATGTAAACAAATGCGGATTTTTGATTCCGTTTAAATTACGAGCATTTGCTCTTGCACAGCATTCCTAGTACCTTCATGAACACGATATGCTATTTATAATCACAGGCCAAATGACTTAAAAAAGGGAAGCAATTGATGCGCAGTTGAATACAGTAGAGCCACTTCATAACGACTGACATAAACTGATCTGTTTGTAATGTAAACATACTCTGCATAGCATTATATGATTTGTAAAGGCTTCAGGCAGCAGCTTTTGTTAGTCTTGAGGCAGCTACGGATAAAAATGAATTTCGAGAAGGGCTGATATGATTATGATTTGATCCATAAGTGCTGATTTTATCCATTTGTTTATGTCACCATGAAAAGATGTGGCTTTTATAACCCCTATAGAAGCACTTCATGACAACTGACAGTTCGACAAACATTTGGAAACGTTGCTTTTTTTAAACATCAGTTTTAAGTCAAGATGCAACAAAAACAACAGCTGCAGAAACATTTGCGAAAGCTTCATAAGATTAAAATACAATTTATAAACACAAGAATCCATTGCTATGTCATTTTGACACAACATACAGAAAGAGTGGGGTTATACGTGACACACAAATAACATATATACAGTATAAGCATATATAACTACTTATAAAGACTCCTTCTCATAGGAATGGGCTGTTATATACATTGCTTTTATCAGCTGGTTCAAAAATCCGACATAAATTCATGAAATCTCATAAACTTTCTGTTTATAGCCCTGACATGAGCAGTTTGTGATACCTGACATATAAACATTTATAAAGGCTTTGTTCAATAGGAGTCAGCTTTTTAAGTTCAACTTGACATAACAGCTACGTAAACGCTTATGAAGGTTAAGATGATGATTCCATTCATCAGCAACAATGTTCCACTGACAACAAGATGTTATGATGCCTACTCATGCACTTTATGACAACTTGACAAACATAAAAAAAACAAAAACTTTTTTTTTTTTTTTAAACAGAAGTTGACATAACTTGTCTGGTATATCTGGTCATCAACCCAATGTTAACGTAACATTTCTATTACACTACAGTACACTACAACCTCATACATAACCACTTCATGACAAGTGATCAACACAAACTATATATATAAGAACTAATTTACAAAGACTTGCGATTGTCTGTCATAACCCTGATTCCATTACTTTTAATGCCAAGCTGATGTTGTAACAGAATGGCTATAACAGTGAAATGACATTTTTCATAAACATCAAATCTTAACTCCATTTAAGTTTGTTAGAAAATACATACCTGTGTTATTACTGTGTTATGACATTGCTATAAGTATATAATATCAATTATGCACTGAGACACTGTCATAACACAGCCTTATATCAATCAACATTTGATACAGCTCCAACAGTTCCAATTCCTGTTGCAAGAAAACTACATAAAGATTTATTGGTTTTGCGCCAGCCATGAAGTGCTTTTGTAAGCCTTATGAACTGCAGGTTTCATCTAAAACCAGTTTAGCCTCCAAGGCTAACTTTGGTGACATATCCCATTTTATTGTTCGCACTATTTGCATACAGCCCATGCTAAGTAAGTTTGTAAGTCGCTGCATGTCCCGGAGCTGCACCATTGCACGTTGTACATTGCTGTTGTGTGGAAGTGTGAGAAGACCACAAGCCTGCGGGAATCAGGACACAGCTGTGGAGCTTTGTGCACATGGTCCAAACAGCTGCCTCTCTGAGCAAAACAACACACTTATACAAAGGCAAGGTGCAAAATGCTTAACCTGAACATCTATGAAATAAAACAGATGCACAATAGTTAAACCCTAAATAAGGCATGTACAAGTAAAAACAAATGAGCAAACCCATCAACAAAGCAGATCCTGTTTGGGAAACGACAAAACGATGAGGACAGAACGTTTGTCAAATCTCGTATAACTTTCCCTCTATGCTCAATGTAATAAGATATAACCATGACATCAGCATCAAGATGAACAGCATCATTATGCTGCATGTCCAGGTGTAGGAGTGTCATGACGTCATGGCACTATTTCTTGCAAACTGTGTTCAGTTTAGCGTAAACGTGTTACGCGTTAAATGTCATCGACGTGTTTGCGCTGACATAAATGCTAAAGTCTAGTGATAATGCAGCAGCATTGTATCATGATTTATTTATTTATTTATTTTTTTACAAATGTTCCCATGACATTTTGTCCAGCTATATAAGAGTTTCATTGTGCCATTAATGCTAAATGTGTTCAGTTTGGATTAATAATGTTAGAATCATGTAGTGGTTTGTCGTTATTTTATTAAAAAAAAAAAAAAATATATATATATATATATATATATATATATATATATATATATATATATATATATATATATAATTATGTCATGAAGGACTAGTGGAGTTGGTACATAATTCTCGCTAAATGTTAATTCATAAACATCATATAATGTTGCCATGACATTTTATGCCCAGGTATATAAGAGGCTGCATGACACTAATGTTGACAGGAATGATAATGTCCTGTGATACATCAGAATCATTATGTTGTGACCCACAATAATTCTTATAAACATTAATTTAAGCACTTTATAAAAGTATCATGCCATGTTGTCATGACAGTTTATGTCCAGCTACAGGATATAAGAGAATAATGATGGCATGGCAAATTCTTTTGATAAATGTGGTTAGTTTAGCCCAAACATGCTACTGTACATGGAATGTTGACATGGCAATTCACAAGCACCTTCATAAGAGTGTCATGATGTCATGATGGTGATTTTTGCTAAATGTGCTCAAAGGTTAGTTTAAACCCGTTTTCAAAGTGTCATAGAATACTGTCACAGCAAGGTAATGTAAAGTGATGCAACAATATAATTACTGTATGACATGTCAAGCTAATTTTGTTCTCAGTTTAGCTTAATCACAACATAGAGTATCATGTCCGAGGGTGTCATGACGTCATGGCGCTAATTCTTTTCTGATGATCTTTATGATCTCTGTTTCCCTTAGACATGGTATAACCATGACGTATACAAATTGTAATGACAGTTTATGTCCAGGTTTATAAGCATGTCATGACGTCATGATACAGTACGTCCTGCTAAACGTGTTCAGTTTAGTTTTAATTTAATTTATGTTATAACCGTGCCATAGAATGCTGTCATGAACATTTATGTCTTGAGATATAAGTATGTCATGATGACATGACATGACACTTTATGCCAATTCGACCTCTATCAGGAGATGCTACTACTATTACTAATGCACTGAATGCATTATAAAGGCTTGTCGTAACCAATGTACTGGAATGAAATGTATATTAACTGCGGCATTACGAGTTATATATACTCAATCAAAAATGACCCCAAGATACAAAGACCTCATGTCATGAGGCAGTGTTGAAGAAAATTCCACAGGTTACAGGTTGTTGAATAAAATTGATTCTATATACGTAGACCCCATACACACTAAAAAAAACTGTCATGGCAGCTTATGCTCCATGGCACATTTCTGACATGTTCACAGTAATGACGTTGGTTTATCCCAAAATTCAGAAGAATCAAACAACATTTAACATTCCTCCACACCTGATTTTATTTGACTCCGGTTGACTCAAGCGTTGGCGCAAACAAAGACACCACACCTCCTCCTGTCTTCGCTACATCTCTGCTCTGTGTGTGTGTGTGTGTGTGTGTGTGTGTGTGTGTGTGTGTGTGTGTGTGTGTGTGTGTGTGTGTGTGTATGTGTGTGTGCATGTTTTGATCAGTGAGCAGACCCCTCGGGCAGAACGCGTCAAGGTTTGCCTGCACTCACACACCAATCCTCGCTCTCAGAGCCCAAGGGAGTGCCATGAGTGCTGGAGGCAAGGGCAAGTCCAAACAACACACACACACACACACACACACACACACACACACACACACACGTTCTTACACAAAATGGCTGCTGTTGTCTTATCCAGCAAATAGGAAGTTGTTTGCATTTCAGGATGCGGTGCTTGGTTTTAACGTCATTAAAAGTTATGATTAGTAGTATCGTGTCTTGTCCAATGCTGAATTCTGATTGGCCAGACGGTTGATATTAATTCCTAATATATGCCAAATACAGTTTGTTTATACAGGAAGGGTTTGTATGGCAAACACACCACATAGAGGGATGAGTGTGATTGCTAAAATGGTGGATTTTGGGGACATGTTTATTTAGCAGTTATGGAAAGGAGTCTCCGGTTTCAGTGCTAAAACACAATCAAGAGTTTAATGTGTCACCTTTTAGTCGGAAGATGCAAATGCAATTGTAGAAAGAAACCTTTTCAACATATGCAGTAATTAGGAAAGAATTGCGATTGGCATAGGAAGTGTTTTGCATTGGGTTGCATGACTTTCCTGTAACGCCACAACATGAAGTGTTTTATTCTCAGCTTGTTCCAGACCTGTGACTCACATGCACAGGGGAGAAGTGACAGGTCTCGCTGGATGTGATTTGCGTACACGAAATTAGTTTTCCTTTCTTCTCTCGAAACATATACACTAATCAGAGTAAGGCTTCACACTGCTCTAAATACATGGTAGATGCCAAACACAGATTTTCATCTCTCTCAGAATATTATCCAGTTATGAAATATTTGAAATCGATGCATGAAATATAATGCTTTTGATATGTTTCATTTCCACCCTTGAATGAACCCAGTGCATTTAGCATTGTTCTGTGGTGTCGATCTGCCTAAGGGCATGCTGCAGACTTCTTGACTCCTCTCTCTCTCTCTCTCTCTCTCTCTCTCTCTCTCTCTCTCTCGCTCTCTTTCTCTCTCTCACTCACTCTCTCACTCACTCTTTCTCCCTCTCTAAGGCAGAATCGTCGGTGAGCTTGATCCTCGCCCCGGTCCTGAGGAGTGGGCTGGCTTTTTGCTCGGCTAAATGGAAAGGGCCAGAGGGCCTTTTCATTTTCAGGGCCCAGTCGTTTACTTGGTGGTGTCGGAGCCCTCGTGTTCTCAGAGTTCATGTTTCAGCCCCAGGCAAGCCGCGCTGCGTTATTTTGTTTTATCTCATGGCTTAGTCGAGTCGGGCCGGCGGACTCCCGGGGGACGCTTGCATAGCAACCGGCGCGATCAACAAAATAAGTTTGTTTGAGTTGGCTGTGCCAGTATGCTGATGTCGTCAACTGCGCTGTCTCGCAGTCCTACGTTTCCCTTCGTTCCCCCTCCCTCCTTCCTTCACCCCCCTCCCTCCCTCCGCTCGCTCCTTCTCTATTTCTCGCTCTCTCCTTGCCCAGAGGAATGAGAGACCTCTAATTGGAGCCTGTTCTAATTGGAGTCTAATACTGGAGTGAGACATAGTCAAGCCCCGAGGCGAGAGATTGAGTCGAAGCAAACTTAAGTATTGAAAATAAAAAAAGGGGAAAAAAAAAAGTTGGCAAGTAAGCAAGAGCTTAGTTCTCTCTCTCTCTCTCTCTCACTTTCCATATTATTTGAATCTAGAGTCCGATGCAGTAAATGAGCCGTCTAATTGTGATCTACGTGACATCTTGCAATAAAAGTAAATATTGTTTTCATTTGTTCTTGCATAGAATTTATAACAACATTAATCGAAAGTGTGCTATTAGTCGATGGATTGGACATATGTACGAGTTCATAACCCAGACCCAGATCGCAAGTGTACGCTGTGTTCTTTGGTGCAAGGACCAACATCCAAAATCGAAGAATTTCAATAAATAAATAAATAAATAAATAAATAAATAAATGTTACAACACTAAGGGGACTATTCGGAGTTTTCAATGTCTGATGAATCATAGAATATAGTTTCTTACAACACACTGATAACAGTCTATAGCAGTTGTTTTCAGTTGGTAAATGCTTACCATGTTACTAAGCCATATGATTTATTGAGTAAACTGACATGGTGGCTTAGTGGTTAGCACTAAGGGGTCCGGGTTCGATTCTCGAATGCAGTTTGCATGTTTCTCCCCGTGCTTGGTGGGTTTCATCCTACAGCCTAAAGACATGCAAATTAGGCTAATTGGCATTCCCAAATTGTCTGATGGATTGGCACCCCGTCCAGGCTGTACACCGCCTTGTGCCTCCATATACTGTATAAGACAAAGCGGTATAGACGATGAGTAAGTGAGTAAATGGACAGTAAGTGTTTGCTACAATAAGGCCCCAAAGCCTTCAGTCTAAATTGTTTTCATATGATATAATAGCTTTATCAAAGTTTTGCGCTACTTCAAGCAAGCTAGCATAGGTGAACAAGACAAACCCTATTAAAAAAAAGCCATCGGACTGAAATATTTCAGCTCAGAAATCTCTTTAACGTAGCTGAAACGGTGATGAATTGAACTATATAAAGTGAGCTATATTAAACTTTTTCTTATCAGCTGGCAAGTTCAAAAGACTGATCCAAATTATAGCTAGCATAACGTGTTTGTAGCAGTGCCTTGGGTGATCAAGTGACTCACGGATTCTGTCTTAAATCATCTTCAAGAAGTGGAATCTCAAAAAACAAAACAAAAAGAAGAATAGCTTAGTTCACACATATACTCAGGAGGTCAGGAGTTTGTATCATTTCCTGCATTCTGTTACATGAGTGTGTGAATGCATAGCGTATGTGCCACCGTTTTACATCTCATGATACACTTCATGTCCACCAGGCCCAAGAGCATAGCAAAAATCAATGAATAAAAAAATGAGCAGAGCAAAAAAATACATTGGTGAGTTGGGTCACAGCGTTGGGTACCCTGTATGTCAAGGTTCTCTGACTAGTTAGCGCTTTCGCTAGAAGAGTGTATTCCTGCCTTTTAGCGTTCCTGGGATAGGTGCCGGATTCACCACGACCCGACCAGGGTAAAGAGGTTTATGAGATCAGGTTGGTGCGAAAGCTTCATGGCCTCACAGCGGCAATTCAGATCAGTTCTCCTGAGGAAAAAAAGAAAAAAAAAAAGAAAGTAGACCAGCAGTCCTCGGGCATGTTCACAGATCGTCACATTTCACCAACTCCATTCCTTAGATTGCTATAAAGCAAGTAAAGTTTATGAGTGGTTAATATCACACTGGGTACAACAGCAATCTCTCTTTTGGTACTGCATTGCTAAACTTCTCTTAATCTCTGGCCCCGCGGCGCTAGGCATCGCCCCAAGTACACGGCAAACGCAACCTGCAAAACATTAACAGGCCGAGAGGCAAGTCAGGAACAGATGGGTTCCAAAATGTGATATGTTTCTTTTTGCATCGCAAAGCGAGGGACAAAAAAAAAAAAAAAAAAAGACAGAACGAGAGAGAGAGAGAGAGAGAGAGAGAGAGAAATAAAATCGAATGGCAAACAGATGGTAATGTTCGAACGGCTGGGAAACAAACAAAGGCATGGGAACGAGGCAGCGCCGGCTCGCCCGAGGACACAGCGCGAATGACTGTTATCGGCCCTGCAGCCAAGGTCGTAAAAACTGAGGGGGTAGTGCATCTCTCTGCACTTTAATGAAGAGAAGAACTCCGTTTTGAGATTGCTTTCTCTGCAGGGGTGACGAGGAAGGCGCGCGTACCTGTTTCATTTATCTTTATCTGCTTATTTCATCCGCTCAATGAGCTCTCCATCTGTCTTCATCTCGCCACATCCACCCATCCACAGTCTCTTTTTTAAAACGCAGCCTTTTATACTAGTGGTGTATATATATATATATATATATATATATATATATATATATATATATATATATATATATGTGTGTGTGTGTTGTATTTTTTTTTTTATTGAATCTGATTGAATAAAGGTTTAAACAAGGTGCAGGCGTGTAGCTGTTCTGTCTTTCGCTTCATGACAGGATGGATGATGGATCGCTTCGGATATTAGAAAGCTGATAAAAAGCACAAGCACATAAACGCTGTTGCTCAACAAGTCTTATCATACTGAGTCGGCTAAGAAGGTAGAAGCATAGATACCGATTAAGATAATAGACCCACACACACACACACACACACACACACACACACACACACACACACACACACACACACACACACACACACACACACACACACACAAATGCAAGAAGTATAGTTAAGAGCAGGACCAGCCTCCCGGGCGATAAACAACAGGACCACCCAGAGACCTGAGTACTGAATTCCAGACTTTGACTAAGAATGCAAACAAAGCTAAACAAATCTAATCGCAAATGCATGCGCAAACCCTGACGGCCCAACTCCACCCCCATCCTCACCCCCCCACCTCCGCAATCCCACCCCACCCACCCACACCCACATCCACACATGCACACACACACTTTTTGGGACAGAGGCCTGCAGGACAAAATGCTTCTCAAAATGTTCATATATTGCCTAATATATCCCACCCTCTTCCAGGTGCCAGTGTAATGAAATATTGCAGCTATATCTACTCTGACAAGGGCCAAAGTGTGAAGGCTAGATGCCTGGGTCAGAGCAAGTCCCAAACTGCAGCTCTAGTGGGATGTTCCTGGTCTGCAGCAGTCGGGACATACCAAAATGTAGGAGTGAAGGCTGGCCCGTATACGTAGTCCGATCCAATAGCAGCGCTACCATGGCTCAAACTGATGAAAAAGTTAATGCTGGTTCCAAAAGAAAGGTGTCAAAAAATCAAAAAAATACAGGAAGTATTATTTTGTTCAAGCATCCGTGTACTAAATGTGTAATCAGTTGAACTAAATTTAATTGCAGCCCTTAATATAATCATTAGAACACAGATTATTCATGCACCAATATGCAAGCAACATCCTGTGCAAGTCTTCTCATGCCTGATCATTTCTTACTCCTTTAGCATCATATTAGAGTTTAGTTGTTAAATATTGTTCATATAGTTTGCTTTTATTTTATATAGTAGTCTCTTGCTTTTATATCAGACTGCATTGCATTTAACAGCAAAATCAAAAGCAAGCAAACAAATAAATAAATAAATAAATATGCTTCTTCAGTCGGTATTTTCTATCCCCCTATTTTTTTTATTATTTTTTTTCAGGTTTAAAGGCAAGTGATGTCACACTAGTGATGATCTCAACCAGGGCTGTTGAAATCCAGTCATGGAGGACCCATGTCCAGCACAGTTTATATGGATTTTTCTCCTCAAGCACAGCGAATTCAACGAATCAGTTAACAGCTATGTTCAGGGGGTGTGTTTCAGTGATGGTGAATAAATAACACTGGCCCTCCAGGACTGGATTTCTAGACATTAATGCGATCTCAGACGTCTCAGATGCTGCTACTGAAGAACAATGAAAGTTCATTCCAGCTGAAGTTCATTCAGGTGATCTAAGACAATGTTAGCTTAAGCTTGCGTTTAACCTGAACACACATGCATACTGACATTTAATACCCTCTTAATACATTCAGATCAGTTTTTATTGCTCTTCTAAAACTCATCATCATCCCACTACACAATCAGGCACTAATCCGAACCTCCTAATCTACTTCCTGTTATTGATCCCTGACTGATCTCTGCTCCGACCCAAAGGCCACAAATTCGACTCCCTGCTCAGGTTAAGTCATTACTTATCCATTTCCACACATGCTAATGACCTGCTCCCAGATGACCAACCGAGACTTATTTGCTAAGGGGAAAAAATGTGGGTTGCCATTGATATCAGTGACTAATCCCCCTAAGGGCTCAAATTCTTATTTAGCTTTTTTTTTTGCTTGAACTTTCTATAGGTTTGACCTAATTTCCTGTTCCTAGCCAGCAGACTAGAAATGAAGCACACAGAGTCATTGTATATACGAATATATTATTATACTTGTATAATAATATGTCTTTTTTTTTTTTTAAAGAATTCTGTAGAACGGTAAATAAGCCAGACGCTAAACATACAGTATATTTAAAATGGCTGCATTCCATAATCAAGCTTGCATTTCATCATTGCCCCATCTATAAAAGCCTTCCATCATGCATTATCAACATGGGTAAACATTTCTGAATGATTTATTCATGACGAAGGCCACGTTTCCTGGCTCGGCCCCCGTTATAAATAGTCTCTAAATGGTTTATTTTTAGTTGCCTTGAGGTACGGTAACGGAGTGATCTACTCACTGCGGTTGATTATGTGAAGCAGCCATTAATCTCACATACATGGGTGTTTGCTTAAGGTGTCTTGCGCCCGAGGTGGTTTGAAATATGAAATTAAAATCGATAAATCTTAATGAACACATCAAACATGACTCGTGGCTAACATTCATAATGGCCCCGCGATTGTTCTCGCTTCTGATTGGTGGCTACATTTTACGTGCGTGAAAGTGATTCGGACATCTGTATTTAAGCAGATATGTGTGTGTGTGTGTGTGTGTGTGTGTGTGTGTGTGTGTGTGTGTGTGTGTGTGTGTGTGTGTGTGTGTATTAGTGCAGACCATGCAAGCATGTTTCTATGTATGTTAAGATCCATTATGTTCATGTGTGTGTGTGTGTGTGTGTGTGTGTGTGTGTGTGTGTGTGTGTGTGTGTGTGTGTGTGTGTGTGTGTGTGTGTGTGTGTGTGTGTGTGTGTGTGTGTGTGTGTATTAGTGCAGACCATGCAAGCATGTTTCTATGTATGTTAAGATCCGTATGTTCATTGGGTGTGTGTGTGTGTGTGTGTGTGTGTGTGTGTGTGTGTGTGTGTGTGTGTGTGTGTGTGTGCGTGTGTGTTTGTCTGTTTTGAGTGTTAACCACAGGAGAAAAGACAGGGGGTAGCAGAGCCTGACCTGCGAGCGTCTTCACATCAGTTCTGTCAGGACACATTGTAGCTCACGTGCCCTGATGGAGGAAAGTCCTAAGGCGTGTAAGACAACCTAGTGACAGCATCCCCCCCCCCACCCCCCACACACACACGTGTAAATGAAACACACACACACATGATAAGACACTCCCACACAAACATCTCAGGTCTCAAGACATCCAAAGGCAATAAAATGTCAACCTCAGATTTTGTTCAAATTTGGTTTAAATCAATTCTTTCTTTCTTTCTTTCTTTTTAAAAGCAACTTTGTTTATCTTTAATTAAAAAAAATGTTCTATGCTCTAAATAGGGAAAACCCAAATCCACATTCTTGTACACTCACTCACTCACTCATCATCTATACCGCTTAATCCTGTATTCAGGGTCACAGGGGGCCTGGAGCCTATCCCAGGAGACTTGGGGAACATGGCAGGGTACATCCTTGGACAGGGTGCCAATCCATTGCAGGGCACAGACACAGACACACACACATACACTCACTCATTCACACACTACGGGCAATTTGGAAACGCCAATTAGCCTAACCTACATGTCTTTGGACTGTGGGAGGAAACCGGAGGACCCGGAGGAAACCCACCAAGCACCGGGAGAACATGCAAACTCCATGCACACAGAGACGGGAATCGAACCCGGGCCCTGGCGGTGCAAGGCAACAGTGCTAACCACTACACCACCGTGCCGCCCACATTCTGGTACATTCAGTGAAAATAAAAATTCTAAATATAAAAACAAATCTTGGCTGGCTGTCGTCTTGCAGTTTGCATGTTCTCCCGATGCTTGGTGGGTTTCCTCCAGGTACTCTGGTTTCCTCCCACAGTCCAAAGACATGCAGATTAGGCTTACTGGTGCTCCCAAATTGCCTGTAGTGTGTAAATGAATGTGTGTACAGTATGTGTGTGATGGATTGACTCCCTGGTCAGGGTGTACCCTGCCTCGAGCCGTAAGTCTCCTGGGGGTAGCTCCAGACCCCTCGCAACCCTGTATACAGGATAAAGATAAAGCTGTATACATGATGACGAGTGAGCAACAAACCTTGGCTTAAGGTAACTACTTCAAAAACCAGTCCTTTAAATCTGTTTTTTTTTTTTTTTGTACCTGGAACAGAGACCTCCACAAACATAGCATTTTCAAAGCATAGAGACTGTTTTATAGTTGATGCATGTACAACCACTGGTCAGTCTTAACAACAATACCACCTGCCTAATATTGTACAAATCCGCTTGTGCTCTGACTTGTCAAGACATGGACTGCACAAGACCCCTGAAGGTGTCCTGTGGTTCAGGCACCAAGGTCTTGTCACTAGATCCGATAAGTCCTGTAAGTTGTGAGGTGGGTCGATCATGGATCAGATTTGTTAGTCCAGTCTCACAGATGCTTAACTAAATTGAGATCTGGGGGATTTGCAGGTCAAGTCAACACCTAGAACTTTATCAAGTTCCTCCAAAACCAATCTTGAACCATTTTTTCGTAATGTCCTGCTACAAGCCTAATCCCATGTGGCAGATCAGAAGCAGTACAGGAGGATATGTCTCACTCTCCATGACCTCCAAGCACTGGAACCTCTCAATTGTTGAGCCCAATTGCTGTACCTATTGTACACTTATGGTCACTGCATGGCTCCCAGCTCTACTGCTATTGTCAAGCAATCTGACAAACACCATTCTTGTGGGTTTTGACCTTTGGAAAACTGGCGATTGCAGAAGAACCTACTCCTGAATGTCAGGTAGATGAAGAGATTGACATTAGACTTTCACTACAAAGCAGAAGAGGTGCTACCGCCTCCAGTAGACCAACAAGGCAGCAGTGGAGAATGTGGACAGTTTCTAATAACTTTACGTTCGAACAATGCAGACCCCGTCATGGTCCTGTCATGAAAATATTTGACTGCCCTCTATGATGCCCAGGAACTTTCACGCCAGCACCACTGAGAGGAACCTAACACGAAGATTCACAGCATGGTTTGGAAAAAACCACCAAGCAGAATAGATGTGCTCTCAAGAGGGCAGCGCTATCAGCTCAACACACCATCTACACTGTGCTCCATGACCTCCAGACTATCTACAGCAAGCGTTGCTGGACCAAGGCCAGGACGATAGAAAAGGACCTCTCTACCCGAATATTATTCTCTGTACTGTGGTCAGGGAAGTGCTTCTCCTCCCCGAAGGCCAAAACAGAGAGGATGTGGATGAATTTCTTCTCGAAGGCCATTCGGGCCCTCAACCACAACAACACTTAGTGAACCTTGGACGTGTTTTCTAAACACCCACACCCCCTACACTGTTGTTAATATACTCATATTTCCACATAATTATATATGTATATATATATATTTATATCATGGCAATTTTCAATCACCTCCGCCTGATGTTAAACAGTTCAGCGTATTGCAGATGCACTTTCCCTATTCCACTTTTATTTTATATCCCTTATTTGATTGTTTTTACATTTTTAGTTTTCTATTTGTACAAGTGTAAGTTAAATGTTATTTTGCCATGGACAAGCATCATATTACATGTGGACTTTGTTTTCCATGTTCCACCTTCTTCCATTGCTCCTTGGTCCACTTCTCACTTCTGATGCTTACATGCCCCTTGTGTATTCTTTTACTGTTAGACAAGCCAGCCATTGGGTGCCCCGTGACCCCATCGCCAATTCACTGCTATGCTCCCTTTCATCACTTTCGGTATTTACTAGGCACTGTATAACACGAACTCCCCCCAGTGTTGCTCTCTTTAGAGATGTTCTGACACAGTTGTCTTGGAATCTAGTCATTCCAGATCCTTATCGAAAGAACGACAAATAAATTTCAAGAACTGATGGTTCACATGCTAGCTGATATATCCCACCCCCTATGCCAGCTGGCAGTCTGACGAGATAGTCAGGCTGACTTCACCAGTCCTATGGTTGTATGTTAATGGATGACTGTTGTGTGTACACTTGCTGTTCACACACTCACCCTTTAACTATTAAACGATATGGTCAAAACCCACAAGAATGGTGTTTGTCAGATTGCTTGACAATAGCAGTAGAGCTGGGAGCCATGCAGTGACCATAAGTGTACAATAGGTACAGCAATTGGGCTCAACAATTGAGAGGTTCCAGTGCTTGGAGGTCATGGAGAGTGAGACATATCCTCCTGTACTGCTTCTGATCTGCCACATGGGATTACCAGATACCATAGATAGGCGAACTAAAAAAAAAAACTGTTCATGAAATTCATGCAGAGTGACGTTAAACACAACAACTCTGCCTGATGATCTTTTCACCATCACCGCAAAGACCTTAGTCATCTAAAAACCCAGGAAGATTCGTATGCGACGCAGAATTTCCAGGAGGTTTCAAGGCTTCATGAGTTAATTGTAAAGTTCAAATATAAAAAGAAACATAACAAACTGCTTCTTGTTTATTCAGTTGTGGATTACGGGTCACATGATGCTACACTGCCCAGACTGTTAACTTTGTTATTACAGCAAATGTTAAGATTTCACTGAATGAGCATAAGTGACAGGAAAATCAAATGCAGGACATGTGTGGTAGCCATCGTAAGCAATTTCTACAACCACTTAGTGGGAAAGGACTTGACGATTATGAATTATACAGTACAGAGCAAAAGTTTGGACACACCTTCTCATTCAAAGAGGTTGAATTTGTATTATGGCAAGAAAAAAGCAGCGAAGTAAAGAAAAACGAGCGGCCATCATTACTTTAAGAAATGAAGGTCAGTCAGTTGGAAAAATTGGGAAAAACTTTGAAAGTGTCCCCAAGTGCAGTCACAAAAACCATCAAGCGCTACAAAGAAACTGGCTGACATGTGGAACCGCCCCAGGAAAGGAAGACCGAGAGTCGCCTCTGCTGCAGAGGATAAGTTCATCCGAGTCACCAGCCTCAGAAATGGCAGGTTAACAGCAGCTCAGATCAGAGAGCAGGTCAATGCCACACAGAGTTCTAGCAGCAGACACATCTCTAGAACAACTGTTAAGAGGAGACTGTGTGAATCAGGCCTTCATGCTAGAATATCTGCTAGGAAACCACTGCTAAGGACAGGCAACAAGCAGAAGAGACGCGTTTGGGCTGAAGAACACAAGAAAGAACACAAGAAAGAAAACTCGCTGAATGAGAAGGTGTGTCCAAACCTTTGGTCTGTACTGTAGTTTAAATAGACTTTATGGACTCAGCAATTAAGGAGAAACTTAATGAAACTTTCTTAGAATCAGAATCAGAAGCGGGTTATGTTCATCAAGTATGTTGACTGTGGCTGTTTTGGCATACGACTGCTTGCGCGTACAGTATATCGAGCAGCTGATCGAAACTTGCTTGTTCCAGTGGAAAAGCAAAGCAAGTTAAATATATTTATTTTGGTTACTTTTTGCCAAGATTCAATGAAGACATATGTCCTCCATGGGTTTCAAGAATGTTCGCGAGGACGGTTGCAAGGAGAAAAGGGAGCCACTTTCAACTCGGGTTTTTAAAAGCAGCCGTCGGCCGAGAGGAATCTTAAATGACTGTTGAATCGGGTTTAACGTCTGTTTATTTCATGCTTTGCTTCATTTACGTGTATTTCCTAAGCGTTTAGATTGTTTTTATATGCAAAAAATACGATTATAATATTGGAAAATAGTAATATTGGTAAAAGTATTTTTGGGTGCCTGGAGCAGATTGTCTGCATTTACTTTATTTCCTACGGGAAATTTTTGCATTTTGCAGGACAAAATTTCACCTTAAGAACTCGCCTGGAATTTGTATACCGAGTCGCTGCTGTATGTAACAGATGAGCACTGTACATGAAACGAGTGTGCATGGTAGTGCAAATAACAGCGACGCTATATAACATAACATAACAACTATTACAGTATACTTACAGCACATTATTAAATAATACCTGTTAGATAATACATATAATTGTATCATTCATAGAAAATACAAAAATAAAACATGATACAGTTGAGTACCTTACCCTTTGAAAGAACATATAAGAACGCCCCCCAACACACACACACACACACACACACACACACACACACACACACACACACACACACACACACACACACACACACACACACACACACACACACACACACACACACACACACACACACACACACACACACACACACACCTCCCCCACAGACACACACATTAAACATGACTGCAGGGGCTCAGGAGGAAGCGCTCCCTCCTCCCTTCAGGCTGATGCATAACTGGAACATTAAGTGTTTACGTGCCCGTGTTCGCTTCATGTCAGAAATGATCTAATAATGCGTAAGTGATGCAAAACTTTAGTAAAATAAATAAATAAATAAATAAATAAATAAATAAAAAAGCCTACCTGCTAAAATAAACAAACTACACCATTAAGGATTGTTATGATTATTATAACGTGTTGCACAGGAATTACTGCGGGTGATGCGTAAATGTTAGCAAGTCAATCAGCAATTATAATGTTATCGTTATTTAACATGATAACATCAGTTTTTATTAAAAGTCTATTCAATCTGTTCGTATCCAAGTTGTAGCTTTCCCTCAGGTTACTGCACACTGGAGTCTCCTTCCTAAATGCAAAGTTTTCACATCGTTAAGTGCACGAGTAAACTTCACAAGTTGTTGCTTTAAAAAAAAATAAAAAGAGTGAACTCTAATCTAAACACACCACACATGATAGACACTTATTGGATGATCAACACAGTCCCATAGGGGAAGATGTGCATGTGTCTCAGAGAGAGAGAGAGAGAGACTGTGGTTGTGTCTTCAAGAGGCAGCTTAGAACACCTTCAGGTATAAACCTAAATACCAATCTCTCTCTCTCTCTCTCTCTCTCTCTCTCTCTCTCTCTCTCTCTCTCTCTTTCCGTCCAGATCTCGTTTTCGGCACAGCTGTCCCCTCGCAGCCTCGCCCTGAACCTTCAGGAGGCCTTGCCACTGCTCGCTTCCCTCCAGCAATGCAGGAAAAGAAGAGAGGGAAAGGAAGGAGGGAGAAGCAGAGAAGACAGGAAAATAAAACTTGAGGCACATAACGCTAGGCCATCTGGGTAATCTTGTTCAAAAGGCTCCAGGTGATCGCTGCAATTTACACAAGGAAGAGAGCGGGGGGGAAAAAAAACAGCATGAAGGTCTTATTACCATATTCAGCAGCCTTGAGGAGCTGAAATTGAATAAACCGAGAATTAGAAAAGAATTCCATTAAACCAATACCGAATATTTAGCACGAGCTCTCTTTGATTTGCTAATCGCTCATACCAACAAGGGAAAGACCATTTTCTTGTGTTAGCATGTTTTTAATGTCTAACGGAGTACTTAAGATGGTCTGGGAAAAATTGCGCACTTTGTATCCTTTTAGAAAACGCGCAGATTTCTGAATATGCATTGTATGAAAATCAGACGAGCCCTTATATGCTCCTACCCTTTGACCTATTATGTAAAATGAGCGTAACAGGGGAAAATCCTAATGTCGGAAATTACTATGTGATATATTTTTTTTTTCTTAAAACACAAAGCATTTCAGATATATTTTTGTTTTGCTGTTTTTTTTTTTTTTTTTTAATAAACATAAATAAGGCTCAGGATTGATGAACCAAAATGTTATTTCATTCTAACCAACAGGACTTTATTTCGGCTGCTCCCTTCAAGGGGTCACTAACATCTGATCAACGCACAACTTGGCGCGGGTTTTACACCGGATGCCCTTCCTGGCGTATCCCGCCCATTTTAACAGGGCTCGGGACTGGCACTGAAGGAAATGTAGTATGGGGTGTGGCAACCCACTGACAGCAGGGCTTGAACCCCAGATCCTCAGATCCCCAATTCAAAAACCTATAAATGAATAAATAAATAAAATAAAAGGGTCACATAGGCAAAGAAATGGCACAGATACAGATACTGTACATATGATCACATGTTTCTGCCACCATGTTTGTTTCTACCAACAACAACAACAAAAAATGCTTATTTTCATATTTCGACATTTTTACAAAGTCCCTCCCATAGTCTCATAAAACTTACCCTTTATAAAAGGAATTAGAGTGGTAAAGCTTGTGTCCTACCAGACACACCCCAAAACCCAAATACACAGTTGAGCCCTAATGAGCCCTAACACTCTTCCATATAAGCTATATATACACATATTGACCTACTGTATACCGTGTTGCTGGCAGACACCTGCTGTCCCGCTTGGGTTTTAAGGGTTTCAATTTCTCTCACCAAACCTGAGAGCAAGCAAACTCCAAACATCGTCTTTTGATCATCAAATCACCGTTCAAGTCACCCAGTCTCCGAATTTCTGGGTTCTGATTTGTAAGAATTTTTCTCTCATTATGTTTTGAAATGTTATATTTCATTTTCCGTAACTGCAGCTCAGACAATACCTCCAGCTACTGAGCAAATCACAGGTTTATGTTCTAATATAACTACAGTATCACAGGGATGATTAAAAAAAAAAGTGTCGTTGCTTTTATAGAGAGTTTTTTTTTTCTGTAAGAAAATTCTTATTTACCTCGTTTGAAATAAGTCTACTGCATCAGCACTTTGTAACAGTTCCTGCATTTTATATTATATATATATATATATATATATATATATATATATATATATATATATATATATATATATATATATATAAAAAAGAATTTCTGGTTTCTTGGAAACAGGAAAAGCTGAATTTTTTGTTTGTTTTAAAGAGAGACAAAAACAATATTCTGCTGAGGAAACAAATAAAATAACATAAGTGATAACTTGTATTAAGATCCTTTAATTAATAAAAAAAAAAATTAAATGCTGTAGTGAAAGAGGAATAAAACACTTTAAGCAAATGGTTAATCACAATGTTGTTTATTAAGTAAAATATAGTAATTCATAAAATATTGTTTAAATAATAATAATAATTGATTATTAATAATAATTATGAATAATCACTGACAATACATAAACTGTGTTACCGTCTGCCTACAAACCATCTTTGTACTTTCAAAGAGCAACATTTCCAGTGCACTTTGTTTGATCAATAAGACTTTGTTTGATGAATAAGATAATTTCTGCATGCTAACCTACCGCGTAATTAATCTTCCTTCATGTTTGGGAGGGATTCTGAATGTCATTTGTGGTTTAAAGTCAGATTCATTTAAAAAGCTGATTCATTCTCACTTCAGTAGGCTTTTTTTTTTTTTTTTTTTTTGGAGGAAAGCACAGTCTAGTGAAAAAAAAACAAAAAAAACTTTTTCATAGTGATACTGAATAACAAATCTAGATTGTGATTATGGATCATATTTAACTCTTATTTATTCAGGTTTTTTTTTTTTTTTTTTTTTTGCGCCACTTCAGCTTTCTGGTGATTCTGTAATAATCCAGATTGATGTAATGCACTTATTGTTTCATGGCTGTCAAAGATTATTTATGAAATTCTCCTCATGGTGTCATCATCAGCATGCTGCTGCATTCCCGCCGGGTGTTCTGTCGGTCAACGGCGTTCGCCTGTAATTGGGTTGCTTGCTTATGGTTTTGCTTTCAATCATAATGAATAACCTTCTCCTCTCTCTCTCTCTCTCTCTCTCTGTTTTTTCCCCTCATACTTTTTAGTTATTCACATGACAGGGTGAGGCAAAAAAAAAAGAGAAAGCGAGTGTGTGTGTGTGTGTGTGAGAGAGAGAGAGAGAAAGACCTAGCTGCAGTTCGATGAGAGTTTGAAATGAACTCAGCCTTAGCCGTGGCCCCGAGCGTGTGAATATCTTAACATAAGTGATGGGTGGCCTGAGGTGTGAACGCGAGCTGAGCGCGGCCTGTGGCTGCTCCGCGCTGACAGATCATGTATTTATAGGTGTGTTGAAAGACCTCCATTGTGTCCCACATAGCCGGGGACCATGTCTGTCCTCTGTGTTGGAGGAAAGCCTCGGGGCCAGAGCTGTACCGTGATGGATGGCTCGTCCCTTCCTCATCCAAGCGAAAGAATCATCCAAGCACATCTGAAAAAAAAAGACAAAACACACACACACACACACACACACACACACACACACACACACACACACACACACACACACACACACACACACACACACACACACACACACACACCACACACACCACACACACACACACACACACACACACACACACACACACACACACACACACACACACACACACACACACACACACACACACAGGTTTGGGTGGGATCTGACCAGGTGATCCAGCCTACTTCCACTGTTAAACCAGGGACGAATGAAGATGGAGGTGTGTTTAGAGCGGAGGGCTCGCGTGCGCGTGTGCGTTTCCGCATTTAGGCGGGTCCTGGTGTTCTTGCAAGACTTTGCCGCAGGCTACAATGTGAACAAGGTAAGATCCAGTAAAAACTCACATCTGAGTGAATGAGTAACTGTTTTGGAGCACGAGCACCACTCTGATTTTCTCGTTACGATGAGACGTGCTCTTCCTGTTATGAGGATGTGCCAGGCTTTGGAATCTGTAATAAATAACTATTTTAAAATTCTCCATAACATACCGACTCTGAAGCGCCCGCGGCCGCCTCGGAGTGCGGCTTCGACTGTCTCCACAATCTCATGTTCCTCCCTAACCTCAAGAGCGGAATATAAATGATTCCGTGGAAAAAACATGCATGCCAAAGAGCCTGCAGCCAATGCACTCCAGCCGCAAAAAAAAAAAAAAAACGGCTCAGTGAGATGGCAACATAACCCGAAGCAGCACTGATACATAAACAATGCGAAACCCCTGCAAAGTCAGCCATTTCTCAATCTCTACCCCAGTCTCCGTTTGGAACATAGCCATGCATGTGAGAGTTACGGGTCACCTCGGGGGTGGCTTCGCCCAGGGTCCTGTCACGCCACAACCAAATGGTGTAGAGCAAGTCCTGGGTTTCTGAGCCTCTGAGCTGATTGGCGCAAACCTTCGCGCAGCGTTTGTGCTCCTGGGTAACAACTGGACCCAAGATAGGATCTGCAGAAACAGACCCTAGCCTCGCCGTGTGTGACCAAAGTCTGAATGACATTTTTGTGATTTTAAGAAATCAAGCCATAACGTTTTGACTTCTAACTGAAAAACAGGAGGAGGTGTGGTCCATGCCTGAGGTGCAGTACAGTGGTCTCTTGAAAAAAACTAAATTGTACTGCTGAAAAAAAACAAAAAACAAAAAAGGAAGTTGGTTTTCCTTTGTCATTTTCCACAAGTAACTGACAGAAAATAATAATATAAAATCACCCTGTTGAACATTCTGGTAAGCTTTCCAGATTCTATCAGATGGGCCTTAGTAAGCAACAGACGTGGCCAGAGTAAACACGTCCTGTACTTGAGTAAAGGTAGACGTTCAACAGGGCAAGTATTACTCGAGTAAAAGTCCAAAGTCCCACAGTCCAAAGACATGCAGATAACTGGTGTCTCCAAACAGCCCACAGTGTGTGAATGAGTGTGTGAGTGTTCAGTGTACTGTCCAGGGTGTACCCCGCCTCATGTCCTAAGTCTCCTGGGAAAGGCTCCAGGCCCCCTGCGACCTGCAGGATATAAAGCTGTATAGATGATGAGTGATGAGTTTTAAGTACTTCTGTTCTAGTCTCAAATTATTTTGGACGTGGCCAAGAATCCAATTATTATTGACTACAGTTTCAAGTTTTCTGTGATAGTTTCAAATAATTCTGAATGGGCTCCTAGTAATTTGTTTTTGGATCGGTTTGAAGCTTTTTGGGGTTAGGTTCATGTTTTCTATGTCATCTATGGCACGATTTCAATTATTTTAAACTAATTAAAAGTCACATGAGGTTAGATTCAAATATGTTTAAACTAGTCATTTTGGACTACTTATTTTACATTTTAGTGCGATCTGACTGGTTTCAAGTCATTTTAACAAGTTTCAAGTCTTTTAGGCAATGTTTTTTTTTTTTTTTATCATTAGAGCAGCTGTTCAACTTTTATGGACTACTTTCGAATATTTGTGACCTGTTTCAAGTTTTAAGGGCTTTGAGGTTTTTTTTTTTTTCTTTTTTCTGCTGTCAATTATTTAGGGCTAGTTTTAATGACTTGTTAGTGACAATGTGAACCTGTGTATATTTTGTAATGAATTCCTTCATTCATCTTCCAGGGACAGGTTTATCACCAGGTTTAGACCATGGTGGATTCATAGCCTAATGCAGAAATACTGCGTAAGAAAGAAAGAAAACACCTTTTTATGCACTCGTTTACATCTATTGTTTGTGAGAAAACAATAACATTCTGCTGATAAAATAAAAATCTAAACTTGTATTAAGATCCTTTAATTAATAATAATAATAATATAATAATAATAATAATAAAACATTTGGTAAATTGCTGTAGGGAATAAAACACTTTTAGCAAATGTTTAATCACAATGTTGTTTATGATTTTCCTATAATAGAATCCCCAAGCATTTTAATCCTCCTTACATAAAAATATGAATTCATAAAATTTTGTTTAGATAATAATAATAATAATATAATAATAATAATAATAAAATCCTAAATTCACAGGTTTGGTGTGGGAAAATAATTTGAATGTCTCAAGTTAGATACACTCACTTTGGAACTTGCCCTGTGATGGATTCGCACCCCATCCAGGGTGTGCCCTAAGCCTCCTTTGGATATGTTCCAGGCCCCTGCGAGCCTCAATACAGGAAAAAGTGGTATAGACAGTGAGTGAGAGAATGAGTGAGTGAACCTTTGGAACTAGTAAGTTATATGAGAATGTACTGTTGATTGTTTGTATTATTGATTTATTTGTAGATTTTACATCATGGGTGGTTCAGACATTAATCAGAAATATTATTTTAAAAATAATTATCCTATGGTGCATAACTTCAAGAAAAAAAAAGGTGCCTCTGTGGTTTAGCGGTTTAGCTCTGTCGCCTTGCTCCTGCAGGGTCCTGGGTTCGAATCTCGCCTCAAGTCTGTGTGCATGGAGTTTGCATGTTCTCCCTGTGCTTGTGTGTTTCCTACAGGTACTTAATTTTCCTCCCAGAGTCCTAAGACCTGCAGATTAGGTTAATTAATTGGCATTCCCAAATTGCCTGTAGTGCGTGAATGAGTGTGTTTGTGTGTGTGTGTGTGTGTGTGTGTGTGCACCCTGCGATAGACTGTTACTCCATATAAGGTGTGCCCCTCCCTGTCTCCTGCGATAGAATCCAGGACCCCTGGATAAAGCTGTATAGACGGTGAGTGAATAAAGAACGTATAGCACACTGGATATCTGTAGTTTTCATGTCATGACTCACATGTTAGTATTAATAAATTTAGAAGGACATCATGTCTTTTATTGTCCCCTGGAGAAGCTCAAGAAATAGACTCAAGACTGCCATTTCAGCAGGATTGATTCTGACTTTACACTCATCGAAAGGAAAAACAGCAGGATCTTAATGCATCAGCTGGGACTTTCTAATGCTGTCCAGCGGTATATTAATCATGTCGACAATTAATGTTTGAGACATGATCCGTTAATATAATTCGCAGGGTTAAAATTGAGTTATTGTCTTTATAACAGCCATATTTCGTTAAACAGTTCAACAAATCATTGCCTGACTTTCAGTGCTTGAGGGCATTTGATGATCCCATGACGTATTCATCAAGCAAATGAACGAGATGCCCTTGCCCCTGATACACACCCCAAATATGTGGATATGTCACTGGTATTATACATTTTCTATAAGTGGAAATTTTAAATCATAAATAACACTGCAGAATGCTTCATTGCTCTTATACCACAGTGACATTTTTATAAAAAAAAAAAATAAAAAAAAATCAACAGTTTCTGACCAATCAGAATAGAGAATTCAACAGCCCTATAGTTAAAACAAGGTATTTATTGCATTTTACTTCCTATTTCCTTCAAGTGAGATTGAGTTTAAAATCAAACCCCCCGGAGGCACAAACTATTTTTGGGAAGAAAACAGAAAAGAAAAAAAAGCAAAGCAAATGATGTGAGTCAATTGATTAAAAAAAAAAAAAAAAAAAACACATATCAGGAACCCTATAGATACAGTCTGAAGATGTGTGAAGAAAATTATCCTGAAATTATGTGATGATCGGTGCATAATGGAACAGATATTAGAGGGGAATTAGGAAAAGTTGCTTGCTAATTATCTGCTGGCATTGGCCACCTCCTGGGGGTTTCACATTTTACCAAATGACAGTGCTTAGCTAAAACGTCCAATTAGCCATGCTTTACCATTTCTCTCTCTCTCTCTCTCTCTTTCTCTCTCTTACACACTTACTTAAAGAAATTTCACTGCCTATACAAAAACTTGGGTTTATTAAGCAATCAGTAAGAGAGCTGCAACACACAGCTTGAGAGAGAAAATTTTTGTCTTTTATAATAATAATAATAATAATAATAATAACAATACAATGGTACCTCATCATACAAATGCCTTGCCTGTTGAATCTTTCCCTTAAGAACTACAATTTTAAAAGCCTCCGAAACCTTTTCAGCATAAGAGAGGCCGAGGCAATTTCGCATACATCTGGTAGCCGATCAAATCTTGTTTGTGTCAGTGGAAAGCCAAGTTAATTAAGTAATTTATTATGATTTAGTAAATTATGGATTAAGTGAGGTTTAATGTCTATTAATGTCTATTTAATGTCTATTTATTTTATATTTTCTTCATATCTACTTCATTTAAATGTTTTTTTTTTTAATATAAGCATAAATGTGAAAATAGTGTTGAAAATTGTTACAAATTTTTGGTAATATTAAGAATTTTGGGTAGCTAGAACCGATCATCTGCATTTACATTGTTTTTTATGAAAAAATGCATTTTGCAATACAAATTTGCACATTAAGAACTTAAGAATTATAATATAATAATAATAATAATTATATAATAAATTATTATTATTATTATTATTATTATTATTAATATTAGTAGTAGTAGTAGTAGTAGTAGTAGTAGTAGTATAAAGGTTAAATTCCTATAATGACTGGACAGATTAATAGAAATGCAGCACAATGCAAAATATAACCTGAGAAAAAAAGAAAGAAAAACATAAAAAGTGTGAATTGTATCCCAGCTCCATCTATCAGAAGCAGCTTCTCAGTTTGTTTCTCGGTAAAGTCAAGTGTCGAGCTGAAATGGAGAGAAATTGGAACTAATGTAGAGTAGGTGTGAGACAGAGGCGATGCTGCCAGACGTGAAGCCTCCAGGCACTGTTTTGCTTTGGATCACGAAGCTTGATTTAGACATCTAAAAGCATCTGACAGGGTTTGCATGGATCAGTCCTCCTCATTCATCACTGTCCACAGGAACACCATGTTCTTCGATCAGTCTGCTATTGAGTGCGAGACAGAACTTCAAAATCCAACATAAAACAATCACAGAAGAGCTAGTGTAGGCTGACATTTGCTCAACACACAATAACACATATTGTTTTAATTTTGTACAGTATTAAAGAACAGCGTTGTTGAATTATATTCCTTGAAACTGTTTTCCTACTTCGCCTGCTTGCTAGTAAGATCGGCAGCCTATGTTATAAAACATACTTTCAAAACTTAGGAAACGTTGCTTGCTTTTAAATAACTTACAGTACAAGTCAAAAGTTCTACATCTAGAACAAACCTGGAGATTTCACAACTATAAAATGACACACATGGCATTAGGTAATTAAGCAACAGAAACAAAAATATGTTGTTATTTTAAGACATGAAGGTTAGCTGTTCTGGAACAGTTCTTGCAAGAACAGTATTTATCAAGTGTATTTGAAAAACCCATTAAGCTCTATGATGAAACTGGCTCTCATGAAGACCTTCCCAGGAAAGCAAGACCAAAACTTACCTCAGACTTTGTAGAGGAGACGTTAATTTAGAGTCACCAGCCTCAGAAATCACCAATTAACCTCAAACAGCACGTTAGATTAGAGCCGTTATGTCATGCACACTCGTAACACGACTGGCACTAGGACCCGGAAGTAGGATAGTCGTGAACCAGGAAGCATAAAAGGAGACAAAATGGCGCTTCACATTGCTCAGTCATTGAGTTCGCCCATGCCTTTGCCGACGCTTCGCCAACTATTCTGTGAGTACTCACCGATTCGGATTGCTTCGATTGTGTGTGTTGCTAGAACGCAGGTTTATTTGTGTAGATCCTTGCTCTTTGCGTAAGAGAGTTCTTAGACTAAACGCGTGGTTATCCTGCCTACTCGCGCAACTTCCGCATTTGGGTTTACCAACCACGCTACACGGGCTAACTGCTAAGGCTGTTGTGTCTATCCTCCGGTTGCTCATGACAGAATGACTGAGCCCAAAGCAGTAAACCCAGCAGAGTTTGCTCGCCTCTGTGATGTGGTTGACCAGCATGCCGAGCTGATCAATAAGCTCCGTGGTGAAGTCGCGTCCAAAAGGACCTCCATGATGTTGCGGTTTTGTGCCGCGAGGTGGCTGAGCTACGGGCAGGAGAATGCGACCCTCCGCGGGGCGGCTGCTCAGACGGCTGTTGCCACGCCCGTCGCAGCGGCTGCGGCGCCGTCCCCCCACCCTTTCTCTGATGTTTTCATAGCCCTGCCGGATAAATGGGATGGTACTGATGGGAAGTGCAGTGTCTTTCTAACTGCGTTGGATCTTGTGTTTGAGTTCAATTCCACCAGGTACTCCACAGACCAACTGCGCGTTGCGCTTCTCGTCTTGTTGCTGTCTGGGCAGGCAGCTGAGCAGGCCACGGCGGTTCTCAGATCAGACTCGGACACGGCCTACTTGTATAGAGAGTTCACCCACCAACTAAAATTGACTTTCAAACATCCTGCTGCTGAGGTGGAGACAGACAGCAAACTGTACCATCTGCGGCAGGGTGGGTCGTCCGTGAGCCGCTACACCACGGATTTCCCTACCCTTGCTGTGCAGACTACCTGGGAAGGATGCCGCCCTCCGAACGGCCTACTACAAGGGACTGGCTTCATGCATCAAGGATGAGCTCGCCGGACGAGAGCTTCCGACCACGCTGGAGGGATTGATTCAACTCGCCCACCGGATTGACCAGCGCCTGCTCTCTCATCCAAGGCCAGTCCCTCGCACCCTGCCGCCCATCACGCCATCCTTCTCACACTCCATGCCTCAACCACCAGCTTTCATGACCACCGCTATGACACCCGCCGGATCTCCACCTCACGCCGTGGTTGACACAGGAGCCGGGGAACCCATGCAATTAGGACGGGCCTCCTTGAACCCTGCAGAGCGAGAACGACGTTTCAGGGAGGGACTCTGCGCCTATTGTGGGTCGGTGGCGCACCATAGAGCCATCTGCCCTCTACACCCAGGAAACGGCCAGGCCCGGTGAACCAAAGTTCCGCGTTCATCGATGCTGGTGCCGCCGGAAACTTTATTGACTCCTCCTATGCCAAAAAGTTGGGGGTGGAAACTGAAGCGTTATCCCAGTCTGTTCGAGTAACATCCGTCGACGACCGGCCCCTTTCCTCCAGCCCTATCACCACCCATCGACCCATCACCCTCACCATTGATCAACACCAAGAATTAATCCGCTTCCATCTCACCTCCATCTCATCACCACCCATCATCCTCGGATATCCCTGGCTACTTCACCATGACCCTCTCATCTCCTGGTCTCAAAACCGGATCTTACAATGGGGGCCGACCTGCCTCGAACTCTGCCTACGGGCGCCGGCTGGGACGTGCTCTAGGGAGTCCGAGGCCCCTGATGTCGACACCAACGCCATCCCCACTGCATATCGGGACCTGGCTGAAGTCTTTTGTAAGAAACGTGCCAACCACCTTCCTCCTCATCGCCCCTAAGACCTGGCTATTGAACTCCAGCCAGGCTCCATTCCACCCCGCGGCCGTCTATATTCTCTCTCCACTACCGAGACGTGGGCGATGGAGGAGTATGTGTCATCCGCTCTCCGCCAAGGTACCATCCGACCCTCCTCCTTGCCTGTTGCCGCGGCATTTTTCTTCGTAAAGAAAAATTTGGGCGACTTACACCCTTGTGTCGACTATCGGGGGCTAAACAACATCACCATAAAAAACAGACACTCGCTGCCTCTTACCAACTCAGCCTTGGACGCCCTCTCTGGTGCCACCATTTTCACAAAGTTGGACCTCCGGAGCGCCTACAACTTGGTGCGTATCAGAGAGGGCGATGAGTGGAAGACAGCGTTTATCACCCCGACTGGACATTACGAATGCCTGGTAATCCCTTTTGGACTCTGTAACGCTCCAGCAGCTTTCCAGCACTTCATTAACGATGTTCTCAGGGACATGTTGGGCCAATGGGTATTCGTCTACCTAGACGATATCCTGATTTACACCCGCACTGCTGAAGAACACACCTAACACATCAGGGCGGTCCTCAAGAGATTGCTCGCCCACCGACTGTACTGTAAGTTGGAGAAGTGCGCTCCATCATGTTCCTGGGCTTTGTCATCTCGCCCCAGGGTGTGGCCATGGACCCACAGAAACTGGAGGTTGTACGTCATTGGCCCCTACCTAAGACTCTCAAACAACTTCAACGGTTTCTTGGGTTTGCGAACTTCTATCGTTGCTTTATCTGGGACTACAGTACAGTCGCAGCACCTTTAACCGCACTGACTCGCCCATCATCTCATCACTTTCAACTCAACTCCACTGCCATCACCGCATTCCACGAACATTGCCATCAATTCACCACTGCTCCAATTCTCCTCCATCCAGATGCTAACCAACAGTTCGTTGTGGAGGTGGATGCCTCAGATGTGGGCGCTAGGGCTGTTCTCTCCCAACGGGGTCCAGACCAGAAACTACACCCTTGTAGTTTCTTCTCCAAAAAATTTGACCCCACTCAGCAGCGATACGGGGTAGGGGACTGCGAGCTGCTGGCCATAAAGTGGGCATTGGAAGAATGGTGACACTGGCTCCAGGGCGCCAGAGAACCATTTATCATCTGGATCGACCACCAAAACCTCATCACCATCAGGAATTTGAAACAACTCAACCCAAGGCAGGCGCTGTGGGCTCTGTTCTTCGAGCGCGATGACTTCCATCTATCATACTGCCCGGGGTCAAAAAACATCAAAGTTTACGCTCTCTCTCAACAACATGAGGAGGACGTCCCCCGGGTGGACCCCACGCCTGTCCTGCCATCTTCCAAGATCATCGCCCCGCTCCGTTGGGAACTGGAGACAAGGGTTTGCCAGGCACAGGCCACGGAAACCGAACTGGCAGGTGTGCCGCCTGGACGACTCTACATACCCGGGAACATCAAGGCCGACGTCATCCAGTGGGGCCATTCCTCGCCGCTGTCGGGGCACCCAGGCAGGCAACGCACCCTTAAATACATTCAGCGCGCTTTCTGGTGGCCCTCAATTGCCAAGGACATCGAGGAGTTCGTCCAGGCGTGCCCAGTGTGCGCCAGGGCCAAGACCTCCAACCAACCAACACCAGGGGAACTCCAGCCACTCCCAGTTTCCCGTCGACCCTGGACGCACATTGCCATTGATTTCATCATGGGCCTGCCGGTCTCCGAGGGAAAGAATGTCATCATGACCATAGTGGATCGGTTTTCCAAAGCTGTGCACCTGGTGGCCCTCACCGGACTCCCATCAGCTAAAAGGACAGCCGAGCTGATATTAGAGCACGTAGTCCAAAGGACATCGTCTCGGACAGGGGGCCCCAGTTCACTGCACGGTTCTGGAAGGCCTTCTGCCGTCTGATCAATTCTACCTGCAGTCTCTCCTCGGGCTACCATCCCCAAACTAATGGTCAGACGGAACGGGCCAACCAACAACTGGAGCGCTACCTGAGATGTTTCATTCAGCACTCCTGGGCCCGCTACCTCATTTGGGAGGAACTATCACACAACCTCCACGTCTCCTCCGCCACAAAGTTGAGCCCATTTGAGGTATGCCAGAGTTTCCAACCTCCGATGGTCGAACATCAAGAACCGGAGGTTGAAGTACCCTCAGCCCAACAGTTGGTCTGAAGGTGTCGACGGTCCTGGATTCAAGGAAGCCATCCAGCGCGCAAACATCCGCTACACGTTACAACATCGCCGTCGACAGCCTCCGGGACGATTGTACCACGCAGGTGACAAGGTATGGCTGTCCACACAAAACCTACACCTCTACACGGAATCCAAAAAACTCTCACCCAGATTCATCGGCCTGTATCGTATCACCCTCCATGTCAATCCTGTAACCTACCGGCTCCATCTGCCTGCGGCGCTCCGGATCCACCCGGTATTCCACATCTCACAACTCAAACCCTTCACGACATCACCCATGGTGACACATTGAGTGTGTGTTGCTAGAACGCGGGTTTATTTGTGTAGATCCTTGCTCTTTGCGTAAGAGAGTTCTTAGACTAAACGCGTGGTTATCCTGCCTACTCGCGCAACTTCCGCGTTTGGGTTTACTATCCACTCTACACGGGCTAACTGCTAAGGCTGTTGTGTCTATCCTCCGGTTGCTCGTGACACGTTATGAAGCTTGATAGAACTGAAGTAGCAGATATACATCTCAGTATCAACTGTTTTTTGTTATCCTTGTCTCATGGTCTACACACTTTATCCTGTATACAGGGTCGTGAAGGGTGCACCCTGGACAATCCATTGCAGCGCACACACATACACACACTCACATGCTCATTCACTCACTACAAGCATTTTTGGAATGCCAATTAGCCTAATCGGCATGTCTTTGTACTGTGGGAGGAAACCAGAGTACCATGAGGAAACCCGTCAAGCATGGGGAGAACATGCAAACTCCATGCACACAGACTCAGTGGTGAGAATCGACCCCGGAACCTGGAGGTGCATATGGTAACAGTGCTAACCACTAAGCCACTTGGTGCAACTTGGACCAGACCACACCATTCTTTATACCTTTCACATGATTTACCCTAATGCATCCTAACATTGTTTGCCCCACAGAGGGCTTACACTCCTTCGCTTTCCCATTGCCCCCACTCACCACCAGCTAAACTCAGTGTCATGATACTCTACATACGGAAATCCAGCAGCGCTGATTCAGAATGTCTGCTAAGTTGATTTCCATTCTGTCAGTGGAAAAGTACTGTAAGTCATAGTTAAGATTGAATTTGTGTGTATGAAGGTTTTTATAAACAAACGATTGGTTTATACCACAACTTCCACTGACAAAGTTGTTCTGGCAAAGTTTTTTTTATTGTGTCCTTAATAACTAGCTAGCCCAGTATAAATGTTACAAAAATATAGAGTTCACACAGTGCTGTAACTACTGATGTTTCCTGCTATATCTGGCCTTGTTTTTTAAAAGGATCAGGATCACATTACGATGCCTTCAGGGTACGTTCTCTAGTCATATCAACTTGATCCCCAGACTTCCAAAGGATCAGAAATTTCACTTAAGTTAATAAACTATTGAAACGACTCCTGAAATGAAGACAGGTATTCCCTAAGGGGGAAAAATGTCAGAGGGTAAAGTTGATTAGACCGCATTACTGTTCCACAGTGTTGTAATGGTTTTTACAAAGCCCATTTTGGAACTCTTTGCTTCAACATTGCTTCAAACCACAATCTAGTAAATAATATCTCTGTCCACGGCGTGTCGTTTATGTCAAACGAACCAGAATAATCTCTTACCCCATGTGTCCTACATCCTGGTGGAACACTGTCATCTCACCTCTCTCTACAGAGGAGCTCCAGAAATAAAAGTTCTGCTAATGGACCAGTGAGACTCCATTGGCTGAGCCTGGAGCTTGTGCAAAAATGGTGGCTGCTGTGAGGAACTGATCCTTGGGGCAAGGGCACTTTGAAATAGAGCTTAGTAACTCACTGGCACACTGGGAAATGCTCGTAGAGGGGATGTAACAAAAGATGTCCGCGTGGTCAACGGAGAGTTTTTACCTGCTTGCGTTTGTTGTTTTATCAGGAAGTATAAATTATATTTGCAAACCAAAAACTTTTATCCAACCACTTTTAGTCGAGGGTTACATCGGCCAGAATACACCCTGAATGGGACATCGTTATGTCATTGAGGATCATGTACATGTAGGGACAATTCCATATCGGTAGTCCACTTCAAACTGGTGATCCTGGAGCTTTAAAGCAGTTACTGAAGATGAGTGAATGAACAATATCAGATCGACAGAGCTAAAATATTTAGATTTGATTAAAACATTCTGGCCTATTACGCAAAATTCACTTTTTTTGTGTGTTATTTTTGGACATATAGATGGATGTCCAGTGTGTTCCACTTTTTGCCCTATTAAATTTCTTTTCATTGTCCATAACACAATAACAGCAAAACTGATGTGCATGTAAAATTTCGGATGATTTATTTTAAACTGCTTGCTACATTCTCCGTGATCCAGGACGTTGGATGTGGCGTGACAACAAAATGATTTGCTCAGGTTTGTCAGCTTTCAGAAAGAAGCTGTGTTTAATGTAATTACAAATTCAGTCAAAAAGAGGTTTGAGGACAAAGAAAAAAAATTCTTACAAATGAAAATAGCAGAAAAACATCATCTCCGATCATAAATTAAGAGTAAGTGTTGTTCTATCACATATAAATTGGATTTTTCTTTCATTACTGGGGGAAAAGTAAATATGTAGGTAAAACGTATCACATGACAATCTTCAATGACGAACTTTAGAAAATGAGAGGAACTTCAGATGGCCAAAAGTACACAATCTTGGCTTGTACAATATAATATGAAACAACTAAAAAAACAAACAAACAAAAAAAAAACTCAATACATTGAGATTTGTAATAAACCTATTCATGACATTATTAGGAAACATCATCCGTGGATCAGTTATATGAAATAGCAAAATATATGCATAATTTTATTTATATATTTATATATACTGTATATAGCGCTGCAAACAGAACATGATGTCTTAACGTTTGCTTTGAAATTTATTCTATGGAAAGAGACAACATTTGCAACAAGGTCCTTCTTTAGACAGTTCTGATCTTCCCAAAGGTCATTGCAGGTCATATATGTCAAATCTTCACCCCAAAATTTTTTCCTTCTCAAGTTCCTTAAAAAATACACACACACATTTCAAGTGTCCCAACGAGCTCAGCAACGGCTGAAAATGTTTGCTCTCTTCATGGCCCATTATTCGTTTGTTTTCAAAGTCTGTGAGGCAGTTTGTAGGATTGGTTTCTAGTCCAGCTGTTCTTGTTTTATCCTGTTCGTCTGGAGTCCTCGTTGAGATCTCCGGAGCTCCCGTCGCAGGACGTACTCGCTGAACTGAGATGAGTCGACTCCGCCGCCGCACGATCCCACGATCTCGAAGCCGCGCTGCTGTAGTCGCTCCAGAACCTGCAAGCGGGAAGTCGCACAACATAGTAAGAAGTGGAGAACGATGAACGCTTTTACATAGACATTGATATGCTATTATATTTGTATATTTCTAAAACATGATGAAGATCAAATATATCAGACTTTCCAAAAAAAAAAGTTACCCAGAACTACTTTTGCCAATGATTCATCTATTAGCAAGCAACATATACCACATGGTGTGACCCAGAAGACCTCCAGAGGAACACCTTTAGATGAACACATCGAATATGTTGGCAGTATGGTGGCATTGTGGTTGGCACTGTGGCCTTGCACCTCCAGGCCCCCAGGAGATGATTGATTGATTCCCATGTCGAACTAAACTAAACCCCTAGTTGGACTACTGAGGTTCCTAGATGGTTGGATGGATGAATATATTATTTAATAAAAAACATATTAAACATAAAAACATACTACTATTACATGCAATGATACAATGGAAATCTTCAGAACGTAATCAAATATCTTTGAGCGGGACTCATTTGACTGACTGAGTCAATTGATTCCTTGAGTCAAGTCTGGGGATATATGAAATATAAAAACGCATATAAAAATTACACTTAAAGATGATTACTATAGTAATGATGACATATACTATATGGACAAACGTATTCGACCAAACCTACAATGGCGTTGTATCCAAACACATACACTTTAATATGGAGTTAATCCCGCTTTTGCAGCTATAACAGCTTCCACTCTTCTTGAGTGTTTCTGGGAGAATTCATGCCCATTCGTGCTGTAGAGCGTTTATGAGGTGAGGAGGCACTGATGTTGGACGAGAAGGCCTGGTGAGAATGAAAATCTTCAATCCAGTTCATCCCAAAGGTACTCGACAGGGTTGCGGTCAAGGCTCTGTGTTAGGGCCAGTCAAGTTCTTCCACACCAAACTCATCAAACCATGTCATGATGGAATAAAAAAGGGCCTTCACCAAACTGTTGCCACAAAGTTGGAAGATGTCCAAGATGTCTTGGTATTCTGAAGCATTAGGATTGTCCTTCACAGGGCATAAGGGACCTGATTGAAACACCTGAACTCAATAACTAAGAGTTTTAGCCCAGTACTTTTGTCCATATAGTGTATTAAGTTCAAATGAGTAATAGTGATTCACTGATTCAAACACAATTCAAAAGGATTGACCGAATTGATTTCCATTTTATTACGAAGTCGGCGAGGAATAAGGAAAGGTTGTGTTTTTGCCTCAATGGCTCTGGTTTATTTCTGCAGCAACTGAACAAAAGCAATGATTCATACGGTGATGACTGATGCTGATTTGTTTACCTGAGTCAAAAAGAAAAAAGGGAATCATTCACAAACTAAACATGTCTACTTGGAAAAGACATCTTTTTCAAGTTTCTTGAGCATCTGTCCCATTTTTTTTTTCCTGCTGGGAAATTAGCTTGGCCGCTGTCCACAGCATGGCTTTTCCTTTACAGGAGACATGGAAAGCATTTGCAAGTCAAACAGACCTGGGGTGTGTTAAATGCTTGTCAGTGGTTCCATTGTCATTGCACTTTACAAAGATTGTGCTCTAAACTGACTCTTTGACATAAAGCGTAAACATTCAGAATGATATACTGTATATAGATGAGAGATACAGTACAGGGCTATGCTGATTGGTTAATGATATTTACTAAAAAAGTTGTATTTATATGACCTGAAACAGGAAATCTCAGAAAATCGTAGCATCATTTATAATTTCCCTCCAAAAAAGGTAACAAACAAACAAACAAACAAAAAAACAGACTGAGTGTGTATATGCATGTTCAGTATGTTTTAATGTGTCCTGAATGTCCTTGTGGGTTCAAATCATCACATTCCATCAAAAGTCCTCGGGGAATTGAGCCTGTGCAGCATGGAGGCACAAACTCTCACAGCCTGAAACTCCAACCCCCCAATACCTCCATCGCTCCAGGCTGCCTGCAACCCCCTGCCAGAACTACAAAGGTCTTGCTCTTTTGCATCACCCTCCACACACATACACACACACACACACACATCTTGGCTCCATTAGGCCCAGATACAGCATCTACTGCGGGCTCACTTTAATAACCAAACAGGATTATGGGCTGTGCCTGAGGACAACCTACTGGCATTTGTGTGTGTGTGTGCGTGTGTGTCTGTGTGAGCACGCATGTGTGCATGCATATTGCTATGTGCTGCTACTGTTAATTTCACATCTCGCTCCCTTGGAAACAGATAAAGGGATTTTATATTTTTAAATCGACAAAAGTATTAACAGTCACTGCAACACTTTGGTACATCGTGAGATCTGCATAATATACAGACACTGGCAGACAATTCTATAGGGAAAAGCTTCGTTATACACAAAAGGAAAAGAATAAATGAATGCAGGTAGTAAACATGAACAAACTTGGGTTTCAAACAATGAAAGGCAATCGAGTGTTTTCGCTAACTAGCCCCGAAGACACGTAGCTCAAACCGGAAGAAATTTCATGGAGGCTTTGCAAGAGCACAGCGAAACTAGCTATCGCGGACACCGCAGCTTTAACACAAGCTAGCTAAGGCTCTCAGCTCACTCCGGTCTTTCCGGTTTCGATACCTTGAATGATAACGATCATGGATATGGATTTGATTAGAGTTCATGGATACCACGAATGAGAACCCGTGTACAGAAAGAATCATCTGATTAGATCAAACGTCTGGAGTGAGATTAAAAGTTTAGTCAGTGATCTGGGCCACGGCCGTACCTGAACAGAGTTGAGATGGCAGTAGCCGTTTAGCGGGAAGCGGATGACGTGCGTAGAGTCGTGGTTCCAGCCGGCGTTCACCGAGTTGCACATGACGTCGCCGATCTCTGGGAAGATGTCCTCGATGAGGGCCTTGTCTCCGCTCAGCGTGATGCGTTCCCCCAGGTCAGGCGCCACGCGCACCACTACGCACTCGCACGGACACGAGATTCGGTTCAGCTCCCGCTCGTGACGCCAGCGCTCCAGTTCGACCAGCATCGGTTGCAGCTGGAAATACCGCGCTTCCTCGTAAAGTAGACTGAAGTCCTGCACGGGCAATCAGACAACGAGTGAATAACAAGAAAAAATGGATATGGACATGATCAGAAAGAACTTCAGCCGAAAAGTCTTATACGATTACGTCAAGAAGTTATGTACAAGTCTGCGTGAAATTAAGAAAGGTGTTCAAGTCAAACCAGGACTTCTGAACCGACACGTATCCCGGCGTTTTCTCAGGACTACCTGCTTCATTTCTAAAACCCCGGCCTCCCAGGACCGCCTTTACTGGCCCAAACATATGGAAATGGCTTGAAACTTCTGAACGTCTGCATTCAAATGTTTTACTGCGACCAAGAGACCCATCACATACCGTGCTGTGAATGTCAATCGGTTTTCCCCCTTCATTCATGATTACGAGTCCTGGATTGCCTTGAACACCCCTCATACTATAGAAACAATAAAATATCAGAACAAGCGTGCTAATCTAAACCTGTGATTTGGTTTGCAGTCGGAATGTAAGCGGGTCAGCAATAGTGAATCACTTGCAGGAAATGCGACATGATTAATACAAGACACAAAAACCACTAATGCTGTAATTGCGAAGTGATTAAAAAATAACCAAATAGCCATGAACTCTCCAAGAATCTTTGAACAAACGTAGCCTTTCCGTGAACCAGAGCCACTCTAGAGTCTTTGCTTATTTTAGCTGACATAGTTTCCCCATGGACAGACCATCAGATAATGGGATTATTTGTTTTCTCCCAAGGCAAATTTGTAATTAAGGGCCAAATGACACACAAGAGCAGGCCACTGGAATGCAAATGCGTTTTATGGCAAGAACAAAGGCTGTAATGTGCGAGTCTGATTACAGAACACTTAGTGTTTACTATACACGGTGTTCTGCATACGCATTGTTTCAACGACTCCGTTCTGTTCAGCCAATTCCGAGACACGAAAGCTCCTTCCCACCATCTGTGCATCGTGCTCGAAAGATCGTAACGTCTGGCATCAGCTACCGTCATAATGGCTGCATCCATCAGCAGAAGCAAAGTTTTAGATAATATATACGATGGAGACACATCATTGACCCCAGATCTCATTCTCTCTCTCTCTCTCTCTCTCTCTCTCTTTTGCTCACTTTGAAGTCATCAGGGATGAGAAGCTTGGACGTCCTGAGGAAGTTGAGGATGTAGCGGAACATGTGACCATCCCTGTCGATGAAGTAGTGTTGCTTCAGGCTGTCCAGAACAATGGGCTCCGTGCCATCAAAAAGACGCCCTATTCTGCTCAGAGAAAGAGAAACAGAGAGATGATAAAAAGAAGGTGCTATCACAATGAACAGCACACATTTTCACGTTGATCTTATTTTTAGAGGATACACCACTGCAGTAATGAGGATCAGAACTACATAATGCAATAATGAGATGAGAACTCAGGGCTTAAACTATGAATACCTATTTTGGTCTGAAAAAAAAAACCCACATCAGGTAGATGTGTGGTAGTTTGTATGATGTTTTGGTTGGTGTAACCGGTAGAAGGACCTCAAAGCTCCAGGTTGTTGGGTTCAGGAGGTTTGTGTGCTCTCTGCTTGGCAGCATTTGTTTCTCCAGGTGGACTGCTCTTCTCCCAAAAACATGCCAGAAGGTGGACTCTAAATTGTCCCTTGGTCTGACTGATTGAGTGACTGATTCTGCACTTCTTGGGCTGAATAAATGAATTCATGAATGATTAATCAATCAATCAATCAATCCATCCATCCATCCATCCATCATTGTTAAAATCTGGATCCGGATTGCCCTTGATCATTATTAAGCTGTTACTGATACCATATTTTTCTCCAGCACAGAGGTTCATGACCTGTTGCTGAATGACAGGAACACCAGCTGAGCACAGACACAACATCAACATGGGCTCTGTAAATTCTCTCTGCGGGCTCGATCCTGGCTGTCATGTACGAGTCCTCCTGTTCTGCAGGTAACACTTTTAAAATTCCGTGACCAGAAGAAAAAGCCTGCTCACCGCTAGCCTTGACTACTACAGTTATTCAGAAGTTTTTGAAAAGAGGCAACAGGGACGGGGATCACCAGGAGACACTCACTCACTCATCATCAATACCGCTTTTTCATGCATTTAGGGTCATGGGGGGCCTGGATCCCATCCCAGGAGGCTTAAGGGATGAGTATGGAGGGGGACACGCTGGACAGGGTGCCAGTCCATCGCAGGGCACACACACACACACACACCTCACATTCTCTATGGGCATTTTGTGAACACCAGTTAGCTTAATCTGCAGGTATTTGGACTGTGGGTGAAATCCCACCAAGCACGGGGAGAACGTGCAAACTCCATGCACACAGAGACAGGAATTGAGCCTGGCCAGGATTCGAACCCGGACCCTCGAGGTGCAAGACGACAGTGCTAACTACTACAAATCTGTAAGTAGCAAGATTTTATAATATCCCGATTTGATATAACTCACTCACTCACTCATCATCTATACCGCTTAATCCTGTATTCAGGGTCACGGGGGCCTGGAGCCTATCCCAGGAGACTTGGAGCACATGGCAGGGTACATCCTGGACAGGGTGGCAATCCATCGCAGGGCGCAGACACACACACACACACACATACACTCACTCATTCACACACTACGGGCAATTTGGAAACGCCAATTAGCCTAATCTGCATGTCTTTGGACTGTGGGAGGAAACCGGAGGACCCGGAGGAAACCCACCAAGCACAGGGAGGACATGCAAACTCCATACACACAGAGACGGGAATCGAGCCTGGCCAGGGATCGAACGTGGGCCCTGGCGGTGCAAGGCGACAGTGCTAACCACTACACCACCGTGCCGCCTGGATTTGATATCAATTTTTAAAAAAGATTTTGTTACAATAATAAACAAACTTAGCAAGTAATTTGCTCCTATACCACAGGATGCTACGCTGCCTGCCAATGTGTGATCAGTTTAGAACACTCCACCTGCAGGATTATAGAGGAATTGCAATGTTTTACCATTTCAAATGCCAACAATTCAAGGAAAAAGAACTCTTACGTGAATCAGGGGTTAAAGATCATGAGGTTAGTGAAACCTAGTGCGTAGATGGGATGATTATGTTAAGCCTTTATTTGTCACATGTACAGTACGTTGAAAGTCTATCTCCGCATATCCCAGCATAGGGTCAGCCATCGCACAGCACCCCTGGAGCAGACAGGGTTAAGGGCCTTGCTCAAGGGCCCAACATTGCCAGCCTGGCTGAGCTGGGGCTTGAACCACTGACCTTCTGATCAGTAACCCAGTCACACACAGCCTTCACCGATTGAGCCACCACTACCCCCTTTGGTTTGCTTGCTTGCGGGTTCACCCGGCTGTTAATTTTCTACCGTGAGAAATTCTTTACAGTTTGTTTTAGAAACGCAATGTAACTATACATGTCTAGAAATAAACACGTTGTTCTTTATTGAATATGTTGCTGTGTTATAAGAGGAATAAAACATTGGAGTGATAACTGTTGCACACTGGGACAATCTGTCATTGATTATTTTCCCATAATATCTCTGCACATCTGTGGTATTCATCTGGATACACAATTAAATTTTTAAAATTTTTTTATGTAGTCTCGTGTACTGTACTAGTACACTACTATTATGTGATGCACCATGACCCTGGAGAAACGGCACTTCGTTCCAATGCATACAAGCTACGTAGATGGAGAACATTAAAAACCCACTTGACTTGACTTGACTTAGAACTAAGTCCAAAAAGAAAAAGAAAAACAGCTTGCTGTAGTTACAGAAAAAAGTATCCCCTCAGCATGAAGGATGTGTTGAGGAAGTGGCCCCTGGCCTCAGCGCTGGGCTTGCGGTCTGGCCTGAGCGCGCCGGCTCCCAGCCTCCAGATGGATCTTGTCTCCTGCGGCCTGCTATACGGCTGCACACAACCTCGTTTCTGTTTGTGTAGAAATGTTTTCTGAGGGCTAAAACGTTTCCAGGAAAAACTAACAGGCATACCAAAAAAACCTCAATTGATGATTTTGGATGCAGTGGATGCGATTCACAAAAGACTACTATGCTGCCTTATGACTGTGATGACATTTCGGCATGCTAGCGAGTTACCGTTGTTCATGATTATTTGTGTGTTTATTTTATTATTTTTTTTTACAAAGCAATAACGCTTGGCTTTTAGTTTGAATGCAACAATGCTCTACAATATGATGAATGACCCGCTGTTCAAGCATCGCTCTCTGATAAATGGGCTTTGACACGGCACAACAGTGAGATGACGTCATGCTGACAGAGAGTTAATGAGAGCGACAGGCGGCGCATCGTATCTGTTTCATGTGCGAGTCATCCTGCATTCATTTGTTAGTTTCCTTTTATACTGGTTCACGTACGTTTACTACATTACTTTGAATAGTATGTAGACTGTCCATTAGATTTGATTTGATTCACCAGCACGTTTATTGTCCGATTTGTTTCTTACAGGTTTTGGAAGAATTAAAAACTACTAAAACTGTCTAATAAACCATAGAATATTGTGTAACAGTTTTTGAATCTTATCATTTTGATACATTCACATTTACATTTTATACAAACTTAATTCTTATTATTGTGTGCAGCCGCTTTGCGACGATGACAATTGTTAAAAGTGCTAATCAAATTGAATTGAAAAACTGAGTTGAATCGTCTTTTTTTTTTCACCCAGTTGTCTGTGCCGCACTCCAGTCCAGTAGGTGGCGCTGTTGTAAACTGCATATGAACTCTCCTGAAGCCTTGGTATATTTTAAAGGAATTTGACAGATTAAGACGATTGTTTTCAAATCTAAATAATTTTAAACTGCTGCACTGCCCCTCCCCCGAAACGACAAACACATAGAAAACTCATAGATTTAACTTTAACCCTGCGTTCACACCGAACGCGGCGAGAGCGTCAAAATGGCCGGAAGTCATTCATTTTCAATGGGAGCCGGCGCGGCGAGAGCGGCGAAGGGAGTTGAAATCAGCTCAACTTTATGGTAATGAGCTATGACGCGGTTGAGCGGCAACCAATAAAAAAGTAGAGGTCTTCCGCTTGAGCGGATTCCGCGGAACGCAGTCCTGTAAACTTTTGTTCCGGCGACATTAGTTCCCAAGCAAAATGGAGGAGAAGCTAATTATTGCGGTAGCGGGTTTCCCGATTATTTATGACATGTCCCTGTTTGTGTACAGGGACATTAATTAAAAAAAATATGCGTGGACAAGATATTAAGAAATATAATATAATGATAAAAAAATACTAAATTAGACTAGCAATTCACAATGAACAGAGGCCACACCATACAAATGCCTTATAGGTTGTTTATTTCTACAATACAGTTCTTTCTATCAATCAATTTCTGGTTTTCTTCCACATTTTGGTCAGTCTCCATAAGATCAAGCTTGATTGCTTTGCGGCCCCTTTAAATACAAGAAAGGCATTCGGTCTACGTCAAAGCGGCGACGAGCGGCGACAGGCGTCGGCGGCGAGAGCGAACTTTGACGCTCTCGCCGCGTTCGGTGTGAACTCAGGGTAAGATTAAGTCAATGGCAGTCGTCTGGTTCTGATGCTTATTTTTCGGGAATGGTAGGAGAGAGATTTAAAATTGTGGGTTTCCAAGTTTCATATATTAATTTCAAAAATTTTAATGCCCAGGTTGGCAGTTTTTCTATACTGGTTTATAGTGTTTTTAAAATAAGTCACGGTGCAAAATGATTAGATTCCTGTGCAAAAATCAGGTCTTAAACAAACGTTTATAACTCTCTGGTTTGATATAAGGTTTGTGGTGGTCTGTGAAAAACTGAGCGAAAGTATGGATATAGCTGATTGACGGAGTTTTCAGTGTAAAACTGGATGGTGGATTAGTGCGTTAAAGATCTGAGTTACTGGTCGAATGGTTGGCGGTTCGAGCCCCGGCTCTGGCAGGTTGCCGCTATTTGACCCTTGAGCAAGGCCCTGAACCCCGTCTGCTCCGGAGGCCGCCACATACTGTAATGGCTGACCCTGTGCTCTGATCCCAGCCTACTAACAAAAAGCTGGGATATGTGAAGAATAAAAAATTTCACCGTGCAGTAATGTATATGTGACAAATAATGGCCGAACGTAACTAAAATGCAGTTCGTTCCCTATAGAGCTCGGATCGGAGCGGGTTATCCGAACCCTATCCCGGGAACCCTTGGTGTGAGTTGGGAGTAGAGCTTGGGTGGTTGTAGACACTCATTCACAGCTGGGACAATTTAGTGTAACAAATCCAGGAATTCAAGAATGTCTTTTGGAGGTAGAAGGAAATCTGAGAACCCGAAGGAAACCCAAACAGATGGGTGGAACTTGCCAAACTGCAAACAGACAGTACGTTTTGAGATACTCTACCTGGACTCTGGGTACTTGGTGAGTGTAGCGAGGCTGCTGGTGTACATGTGGCCACCCACGTCGATGTGCACCGGCGCGTTGGACTTGGTGAGCTGCGCTGGAGTCGGGATGCCCTGATTACTGAGAGGAGACGCTGGAGACCTGGTGATCATCGGCCTGGACATGTTGGAGCGATTATCCTTTCGGATGACAAGAACGAAAAAAAAACAGAAAAACAAATTAATTATTAACAGATTAATATAAACCTGAGATTTGCCATGAAGGGCTTTTGGAAACCAAATGTTGGAATTTCTCAGTGTTTCCGATCATGAGAGCAGCACTGTTAATTATAGCAGATGCTGAGAAAGACCTCCGTGTGTGAGGTGTCCCTGACCCACTTCTAAATTCGCGTGACACGACGAATAAAAACACTCTGCAGGTCACGAACGGCCTCTCATCATCACCGGTGAAATGGAAAAAAAAAAAAAATTGTGCAGCCGCTCTGATTATAATTACTACAAAAAGAATGACAAAATAAATCTGAGTTTTTTTTAAAAGTCATCCGTGGTTGCTGGTGTGGTTTTCACACCTCCATTCCTCCCTCTTTACCAATTAAGCCTGCCCCGGAGTGAAGGCCTTCAGCAAGCATGGATCCATTTGCATTGCATTTGTGCTGCTGCTGATAAGAGAGGGCTCCATCAGAAGCCATGCGTCGCTTAAGAAATGCAGTGTGTGTGTGTGTGTGTGTGTGTGAGAGAGAGAGAGATCAGGAGAGTTTGCCAGGGATGCCTCAGGGGGACACACTGCTGCTCTTCAAAACACAGACCTGAGTTACAAGGAATGGGATCACACTCGCAACACGGGAAATGTGCTTCTTCAATATTTCACCTATATCCTGCTCCCCTACTGTGTGTGTGTGTGTGTGTGTGTGTGTGTGTGTGTGCGAGAGAGAGAGAAGGGGAACAACACTGTCACTTCAAGTGTGTGTGTGGAACAACAGGGCATTCACTGTATCTGTTTATGATAAAATGATAAAGGGAAAGTTTTCACACATCAGCACGGCAGTGTCTTGCTTCATACACCATCAAATTTCATTTCATTCATGGTCCAATGTTTTATCCTGGTCAAGGCTATCTTGGATCCTGAGAACACACTTTGGATGAGACACCAGTACGGCACATGTCGTCACCATGTACACACGCTTTCATTTTCGTCCCCAATAGGAGTCAAAGTAGCCAATCTGTCTACGGCCTTGTTCGAAGGAAACCAGAAACGTCCGTACAGCCTCTAACATCAGGTCATGACTGAACTCGAGACTCGAGACTCAGATTGCTATTTTAAATCATGCATTTATTTAAACAGCGCTAAGTGCACAACCCCAAAACATAATATGCACAAGACAAATGAATGAAGACAAAACACTTTAAACAAACAGTTTATAACAAACCAATGATGCTGTCGAAAAACAAGACTTTTCTCATTCGAAATCATGGCACCTAATGTCCAATACTATGTCCAATCACATTTCCCCTGACCTGCAAGTGCCCCCCCTTGTGGTGTACAAGTTAATAGATATGTGAACTACGGAGAAGTATTATGCAAAACAGTATCAATTGGTGTATCTATAACTGATTACGTTAAATGATCAATAATTAATATAACAGACACGATGTCTCTCTGAAAGACGGAAATTCTGAAAAATGTTTGATGGTGTATTGTTGTGTAGGAGCAGTGTGATGGAATGCCTAAGTCACACAATCATCAATAACACACGGGAAAACCTTATCAGTATAAAATATACTTGCAGAGAATAGGCTAATGTTTAAAATGGTTCAATTTTTTTTATCATTTTGAACACATTTTTAAGAATTAAGCTGAAGTGTAAGCCTTAGGCTTCCACACAATACAATACTGATTCATATATATATATATATATATATATATATATATATATATAAATTGTATCCAATTGTATAAAGCCAACTAATATATCCATTTCTAAAGTTTTAGGCTTATTGATTTGCATATCTGTGCTAGCAGAAATATGTCAATATATGTGAAACACACACCATTATATACACGTGGGACTCGTACAACAGACGCTTCACATGATTTATGTGTAAAAATAACAGCTCTATATACCTATGTTCATTGATATGGTAAAGAAACATGTATTTCATTTTTCATGGAAGGAATCTCTAATATCAGTGTTTCCTAATAACAAGTGAAGAGACTTTTAATGAAAAAAGGGGTACTAGTAACAGGAACTAGGTGGAACAATAAGTTGTGTGGCGAATGAAACTCTTGAATGAATCCTTGTGTTAGTTGCTACGGTAAAAAAAAAAAAACTTTAGATGTAATGCGATGTATTTCACATACTGTATATTGGCATGTTTCACAGATATTTCGCCCCATTTAAATCATCTACATTTTCAGGGGATCACCTCTGAGTTAATACACAGCTGAGTAAAGTGAGGATTAAACGAAATCAAAGTGCACCTGAGAATATCGTCAATACAATATTAGTAATTTCTTGTTTCGAAAGGAATTAAATAACATGCCTGGGAGAAACGATAACTCAGAGACGGGTATTGTATACGATCCAAATCAACTGCGGGGAATATATGATGTCTGACAGCCAGCACTGTATAAAGATTAATCAGCAGCACTGAACAAAGGCATCACCTGATAGGAAAACACAAGGATTATACAACAAGTGCAGTGCATATACTGTACGTCTGAGCTGAAGACGGTCTGGCTGACCTTAACCTTACTACTAGAGCACTGCAGGATGATCACAGAATTCTGATATCATGTCAGGCTAACAAAATGACCAACAGTCAAAAACTTTCATTTTAAGCAGCTGGTTATATGAAGAAAAAAAACTTTTAAGATTTATTTACAGTGCTGGTTTAAGACAGATTTAATTGACCTAAAAGCTGCCCACTGGATAAAACTATATAAGCAATACAACAACCTAAAAGGTGTACATAAAAGGTGTAAATTAAACAGATAAATGTAAATAAAATAAAATAAATAAATAAATAATATATACATTTATCCGTTTCATCATATATAAATTAAATGTGTTTATTTATAATAGAGTATTTTATATGATAATAGGATTATCATATAAAATACTTTATTATAAATAAACACATTTTATTTTATACTATTTTAAAGCTTACCAACATTTTATCAGCTGCTGCAAGAGTCAATTTATAATTATTTAAAATTGAAAAATACATTGGAAAACATTGAAGATGCCACACAATCAAAGATTCCTCAATCCACAGGATTTATGCCCTAAAGTATCACAATATCGATATTCTATCATCACATTGCCCAGCCCTACTGATATCTCGCAAATGCGACTTCTGATGATTTATCATAATATTGATACTAAAATCAGTTCAAATCACCCTGCACTGATGTCTCGGCTCTGTGCTACTGCCGTAAAACCCTATTCCTGTATCATTGTCCTTATTTTCTTTATCATGCCCTAGTTGACTTCACTCAAAATTCTGCACTGATTACATCACTCGACCGGATGTACATATACAAAAGCATGTATATGTATTTTTACCACCTCTGTATTTACCAGTATAAATGGGAAGGCAATTAAAATCTACTTCAAAGTTGCCTCAGATTCAGTAGATGGCTAAAAATAATAATAACAGCAAAAAAAAAAAAAAAAAAAAATCCATCTGGGTTCTAGTCTAAAAAAAATCTCATTTAACAAACATCGCTCAGGCTGATAAAGCGTTAAAAGAGCTCCAACAGAGATCTACCCAAAGGGAAATAAGAGGAAAAAAGTCAATGAAAGTGTTATAAACATAAATTTAACTGAGCACCTGATTGTTTACTACACACTCTACACACACACACACACACACACACACACACACACACACACACACACACACACACAGCAAATTCCTCAGCTCTGTAGCGGGGCAATAAATAACATTTAAATAATTTATTAAGTCTAGTGCATAGTATTCCTAAAACAACACAGAAGTATGAACATGAACTAGATTCACAGCTGTTCTAGTATAATACTGCACTATTGTTCAATTCTCGATCCTGATTGGTCAGAGGATTGCCGTTGATTCTTTTTCCATTCCTGCAGCTCTGACAGTTGTTCCAACTACAAGTCACAGGTTCATTCCAATGTCCGGATTTCTGTCAGGCTATCTTGGGAAAACTGGATTGAATTAGTCCACAACACCATTGTTGATATCATGAGGTTTTCTGTAACACAATTATGGATGGAGTCTCCAATGTCAGTGCTTCTTGCTGTTCTTGCTGAGCATCGTCACGGTGGACGTGTAGAGATACACAGAAGCAACTTGTTTCACAAACATTTCATGACATTAAAAGTGACTCATATACTGATGAACAATGCATTTCTAATATGACAAATTGTGGGGAAGAATACAAACAGCTTTCTATCACTACTAATAATACTTCAACTACTGTGAAGACTACTACTACTAATAGTCCAGCCGGTTCGCTTAGCATGCTAAAATGTTCCTCAAGTGCTGTTTGGAAAGGAGGAGCTAATATTTTAGCATTTATCTCCATTAGAGGCAAAAAAAAAAAGGAAGGTGTAAGGAATAGGATCAGTGTAAGGTACTACGGTGTCAACAGCGCTCTCTAGTGCATCGTCTAATGAAGAGGCACTTTACCACTATAGGCTCGGTAATCACGTTGCGTGTAATGCAAATCGCACCTACAGGACGCCCAATCTAGACTCAGCACGTCGGCACTGAATCCGCTCCAAGTCTGCAGCACCCAAAAATAATCACTCATAAGACTGTGTGTCTGTAGGTTAAGTCTGACTCAGAGGGCCTAGGGCAGAAAGTGGAATTAAATAACATTAAGGGCTGTGAGTCATATTACAGAACTTAATAACGTAAAAGCCTGTGAGGCAGTGATCAGAAACAGTAAATAGGGTTCACTTTACTAAATGCTAATGTATAGACTTTGACCCTAAAGAATAATAACTCAGATAAAGGGGATGGGAACCTACAGTACAAGTTCAAAGGATTTCACTTTTTATTATTACACGATGTGAATACAGGTTCTAAGAAAAAATGTTTAGGGGTTTGTTTAAAAATAAACGTCTGATTGCGCTGATATTGGCTGTGTGCTGGACGTTGTACTGGGAATAGCTGAATTCTTTGAGAAATAAGTATTTTTCAATAAGGTTTCTGGTGGCACTTTTAATAGGTTTTGACAGCAAGACAATCTGGAAAACCCATTTAAGATCACGTAGAAACGTTTGATTTTAGAGTGTGTAGGAAAAAAATCAAACAACCTTGCAGCATATTTGCTGAAGCAGAAATCGATTTGAAAAAGCCTACTTTATTTA